>BSUD01000004.1:54713418-54763662 GCA_033239045.1 Fagopyrum esculentum
AACTTGCCTAGCTCCCGCGAGAGCTAGGAGGTTCTCGGCGACTATCCCGTGCTGGTAGACGGTCGGATGCATCAGTACCATTCCATGCCGGTAAGTAGGGACCGAGGCGAGTTTCGGTGACTCTCGTGTCACAATCTAAGTTGAATTAGAACGGGATACGACTTAATAATAATAAAAATAATAAACCGGATTTGTGTGCTTTTACGTATGTTGTATGCTTGTGATGAGATTACTTGTGTATGTGCCTTTCCCATTGATTCTAATGCCTCGAATATTAGCTAACGGTTTTATACCGATTGTTGTAGATTGCCTTGCAGGTTAGGAATGCGGCCGAGAGATCCGGAAGAGTGGGCAGCCGGGGTTCCGTACATTTTAGGAGTGGGTTTTGGTTAGAGTCGAGTTTGTATATTATTCATGTATATTGTATATCGCGTGGTGGCATTTGACCCTTGGTGTTGCATATCGGCTGAAGTCTTTTGTTGTTTCTTTCGGATTTTCATTCATTGCATAAAAATGTATTTAAGTTTTGGCCTTTATTTGTGTCTTGTTGCAAGATCCGGTGAAATTGTTGTCAAGCTAAGGGTCGGGACCCATTGTGAGGTCCCAACCCGTAGCGCTCCGAGTCCCGCGGATTCGGGGTATTACAAAAGTGGTATCAGAGCCCTAGGTTGACAACAATGGCACTCGCAATCTTCTAAAGGCCGAATAAGGAATAAACAGAACCCCGCGGGTTCTGAGTTTTCGTTTTCAAAATCGCATGCATGAGTCGGGGTAGAATGTACGGACCACCACTCCTTCCGCAGATCTCGGCAGCTTAGTTTATTGGATTTTGATATGTATATATATGTATATATAGTAGTATATGTGGATTGTAGTTGCATGATGGACGTGATTATATGTATAGTATATATGTGGACTATAATATATGCTTTGGACTTTTTATGTATAGTAGTGGCATGACCTTATATAGATATATGCTTATATATGTGGTATGATAGGATCTTATTTGCTTTTTGACCTTGTATTGTTGTAATGGATTTCTAGATGTGTTATATTAGTAGTGATATGGACATAGGACCTATATAGTCGTTTATGCGGATTCTTATTATATATAGTAGTAGATAGTACAAGACCTAATAGAAAATATGATAGTAAGATATCATTACCTTTAAGGCGACATTATTGGCTTGAGATAGCATTCATACGTAGAGGAGTACGCTCAAGTATTGAGTTGAGCGTTTCGTGTTGGCGAACACCATGACGTGTCTCGGATTCCTATAAAAGGATGTCAAAGAGGAAGAGTAGAGATGACGTAACGAAGGACAACCAAGTAAAAGAAAACTCGAGACAACTTAAGAGAAATCGAGATGGGGAACATACAAGAAAAAAAAGAGTAACACAAAGGCGTGGAAGTGGTTACAAAGAAGTCACGATTAGGAAGACATCGAGACCAATAGGGATAACGAACATAAGTTCTTCAAGAAGACGCGTGGGCAACTAAAGATGCGAATACGGGAGGAGACGTGTACACTCTAGCAAGGTTAAAGGTGGTATTCCTCCAAAAAGTGAAGCTTTCCTTAGACGCTCCTAAGCTTTGGAGTCAAGATGAGAAAAGTGATCGAACCATGTGCGAAAGATTTAAGATACCGTAAGTTAAGCTTACAAGGTACCAATAAGCGAAGTGTCAACATTACGAGAGTTATGAGAAGAAGAGCATGGTAGGGATTCACGTTGAGTTGACCGATTTCCATTATGATGATAAGACTAAGAAACGCCAAGAAGGAGGAAGTGTGTAGAAATGATGACCCCAAGAAGGTGAAAGACGAAACGAAGAGCTTTGGTCAAGAGATTTAATATACCAACCAAGAGGAATGCGAGTGGATGCTAGCTAAGGTTATAATATTCGGGAAGGTGCTCTTGAAAGACCTCAAGGAAGAATGGTTAAGTCTATAAAAGGGAGTTATATGAAACAACAAGGCAAAGAAGATAGAGCTACCTTACACTAGAGAGGAAGCGTGGAGCGTAGAAAGAATTAAGGAAGGGTGTGAAGAGTGAAATGAACAAGTTAAGTTTAAGACAGAGTACCCTGAGAGGGTAGCCTTCAAGAGTATGGTAGCATGGAGGGTAAGAAGAATGGTAAAATCATTGACATTAGAGAAGGTCAAATACAAGTTAAGTAGTGGCAACTAAGAACGCGCAGGTGCGAGTTGTCGATTGGTGAGTGTAGGGGATGAGTAAACAAGATTATGGGCATGTAGAGGATCGACAACAAGAGCTTAAAATTATTCGCGGTGGATCAATGTCAATGGTAAGTAGTGAGGAAGTATGTCAACTAAGTACAATTATTTTAATTAAGTAACATTGCATGGGATCAAAGCGAGTGAATGTATCAGAACTCCCGGGGCGTGATTGTAATGATCCTGCGCGACTTTCTTAGGTCATGGGATTGACATGTGGGGAATGACACGGCTCAAACTCTTAAAGTACGATTGGGGCAAAGGAAACTAGAAGAACCAAGAGGAAAGTGAGGTTTCTTTAGTTGTTGTGCATAAAAGGGATGCATAGTATGTTCGTTCTAATGAAATGGAGGTTATGTTTTGCGAGTAAAAGCTGAGTTAGATGTTTCACACTCACACAAAAGAGCCATGGTGGCTATGGTGTGAAAGAGAGGACCTAGATTAGGGCAACACTGTAAGCTTAGAGTTATGATGTTAGTACTTGGAGATGTAATGAGTTTGATATTTTAGTGGTTTTGGATGGGGAGTTTCTTCTAGCATTTTTCCACGGGGCGTACCGGTACAATTGTGAAGTTGTTCCTGGAATACGGAGAGATGCATAAGGTGACCAACAAGAGTAAGAGAAGATCGAAGTTTTGAAGTTTGATGTCGACATGAGATGTACGAGAAGTATATGAACGCTTGAGATTAAGAGCCTCCGTTGTTGGATTGACGTTGTAAAATGGAAATGAAGTGAGTTCTACACCTACTTAAAGAAAGGATGTTTATAGTGCAAGCTTACGTAAAATGCAAGGAGAGTTTCCCATATGATGGGGAATATAGTGGAAAGCGAAGAAGATGAGGTCAATTGTTTGAAGCACGGTTAAGTCTCGCAGTTTGGACCCTTATGGTTGCACATAAGTGAGAAAGCGAGAAGATTTTTACAATTATGTCATCAAAGAAGCAAAATGGGATTAAGTTGAAATGTTGCTTAACCAAGGCTTCAAGAGTCAGAAGACTCGAGCAAGTCCCTCGAGTTTAGGAGATGAAAGATTATTGAAAGAGGACGGTCGACATTGTAGCTGAAGATGGAACAATACATGAGTCATAAAGACGACACATCAATAGATCGAGGTAGATCAATTGTGTCATGACCATTTGTAAAGGGATAAGACAAGATTGTGTCGATTATTACGATACGTGGAGAGACGAGAAAAGAAGGAACCTGAGATATCACAAATTCCTATACATCGGAATGTGGATTTTGCCACTAGGGTTGAGTTTGGTGCACCTCTGGCATCCAAGGCGCCGTATATGATGGTGAAGATTTGTGAGTTGAAGAAGCATTTGAATGACCAATTGCAAGGGCTTGTAGATAAAGGTTCATTGGAACCAATGCATTGCCATAGAAAACACCAAACATGATCTTAAACTCTTGATTTGAAGTTGTTATGGAGAACACCGGTTTGCGAGAAGAGAGACAATTATCTCCGTTTGGACATCGATTACTGTGAGTTAACCAAGATAATGGTGAAGGACAAGTATCCCTTACAACAAATTAACGATCTACTCGATCGGTCACGAGGGTCAGTAGTCTCTTCTAAAATTGATTTAAGGTCTGATTGCCACCAATTGAGAATTCGATATCAGGATATTGCAAAAACTACATTCCGTACAAGGTATGGTCACCATGAGTGGTAGTTATTCCATATGGGCTTACTAATGCCCCTGATTAGATATTTTGGTCTACTCTCGAAGAAGAAAGAAGTTGTATGACAAGTTGTCTCGGGATGTCAGCCCCAAAGGATGTGAAAGAACTTACAAGTTTTCTCGGATGTTTCGGTCATTCCCGGATTTGTGGAGAGATTCTCCAACACAACACCATATACAACCTACTCCGGAAGACAAAAAGGTTTTAAGCGGGACAAGTGTTGGAAGAGTTGTTAAGAGTTATGAGGAGAGTCTTAGGGCAACTATTTTGACATTGCCTCGTAGTAGGATAAGATTACAACCAATTCTCCAAGACAAGGTATCAGTTACGTACTGATGCAAAAAAAAAAAAAAAAAAAAAAAAAAAAAAAGGGAAAAAAATAATAGCATACGTGTCTCGTTAGTAGAAGCAGTGTGAAATAAAGTACTTTCTTCATTACTTGGAACTTACTTCAAGAATTGAAGAAAACATAACATTAGAGTTTGGTTTGACAAGAACCAATGCCAACAGTGTAAATTGAAAGTTCGGTCTTCTTTGATAGAGAAATCAAAGGGAAAATAATGGAGATGCTGCATCGAAACCGAGAAGGAAGTTGAGTTCCGATAAATTGACCTTTTTGAAATCTTAGCGTGAGTTGGAGAAGTGTCTTATAAGTTGGCGTTACCGCCAAGAATAGAGAGTGTTCACCCGGTGTTTCATGGGTATCAATCAAGAGAATACATGCATGATTCGAGATGTGTAGTCAGTCATGGTGATCTAGTGGCAGGCGAGGAAGCAACGAGGCCTATAGGAAGACGGTAGATAGTATATTTGATTGAGTTTTCCGCTAAGCTGGTAGCATCGATAGAATCGACGGGTTAGACCTAGTTCTTCCCTTAGTTGGGTTGTGTATTTGTGTGATATTATATGTGTAGTTTGTGCCCTGTGCGGGAATGCGTTTTATGACCTGATATATCTTGCGGTGGTAGTTTGAGTCGATTGTGTTTATAAATTTAGAAGGATTAAGCCTTCTTAGTTTGTGAGTTCATACCTCGGCCTTAGGGACCGAGAAGTTCGGCGAATAGCAAGTTTCGGGACGAAACTTGTTTTTAGGAGAGTCTGATGTAACGCCCTAAAATTTTGGCGCGTTTGCGATATTTATTTTTATAGCCGGATATTATCGATATTTTAATAGCATAAATATTTTTATTATACGAGTACTTTTATGACGGAAAATAAATTCTACAAATATACATATATTTTTTCCGTATTTTATTTTCAGAAAGGTCTGAATGTTTCCGGTTCGAAAATCCCGTTCAAAACGCTGGATCAGATTCACTCTTAACCTTTTCTTTATTCTCTTCTTTTATTTTCCCTTTTCTTTCTTTATTTTTCCTTTTCTCTCCACGCTAATGAGCCCTTGTCGCCCTCTAGCTGCTGCCCTACCCTGTCTACTTGGCCTCCGACCCCTCGCTTATGCCGCGACCTCTCGACCCTTCGGTGCCTACCCAATCTCCCCACAGCTTCTCCCTTGTTGGCAGCCTCTCTCGCTCACTTTGCCCCTCTCTCTGTCTCTCGCAGTTTCCTCACCTGCAACCCATCAGACACAGTTGAAACCTTCATCTCCTGACCTTGTCTATTTCCTCACCTCCTCTATCTCTCTTCCCATTCACCACAGCTTGTGCCATCGGCTCCGCCGACCTAACCTGTCACGGGAACAAGGAGAACCGGCCACCACCGGACCCCCATTGGCTCTCAACTCTTAATGCTGCTGTAGAAAGATCCAAGCTTCAGAAGACTGTATTGTTTTTGGAGGAGGTCGATGGTAGGTCTGTAGGAGATAGAGGAGGGGTAGTCGATCTGTTTGCTAACCTCAAGATCAATCTCTGCAACTCTCTGTTTCTTCATCTGGATCGAGTGCCAGGAACACCCACGCCGGGCAAGCCTCCCCAACAGCTCCGGCCCCGTCTGAGTCTCCGTAGTCTCCTTATCCTAGCTAGGTCGACCTTGCAACTCCTTCGAGCCGCTAGATAGAGCACCATTGTCGCCAGAAAACAGGGGAGATATGTTAAACCTTGTTGCCGCCAGACGCCGCCGGAGACGATGTGCTGCCGCACTGTCAAAGCCGGAGAGGCCTCTGCGCAACACTCCTCAGCCGCGTCACTCCCCTGCCTCGCCCAGCCTGCCGGGACTCCAACACTTTGAAGCCACCCATTGCCGCCTCCTTCTCTGCGTATCATTTGTCGAGCCTTGGAACCAGAAACCTCAGCGCCGGAAAAGCCTTGCAAGTCGCCATAGCCTTCGCCCTACCGGAGTCGCGCCTCGCCTCGCTTGCGCCGCCGCCGCCCTGTGCTTCCCTCTGCCGCCATCAGTCCATCTTCTTCTCCAGCCCTGCGTGAGATCTATAAGTTGAAAGAAACCCTTTTTGCAATTCGTAATTGGGCCCCTCTTATTTGTGATTATTACATAATGGGCCCATATTCTATATAATCTCAGTTTTGGGCCACAGTTTCTAGAATTTGATATTTATGCCCCTACAAGAATTTAATTACATATTATGGCCAAGGTTTTATTTTCGGAAAATGTATTTATGGGTTTTAAATTTGGGATTTACTTGAATTATATTATTATTTATATATACCATATATGTTATGCTCATGTTGGACTAATTCCGGGTTATGAGTCAAAGATTAAATTACGGGATTTTAACGTTGGCTTTGAAAACGAGTTTTACCATGGGTTTATGATGTTATATAATTTGCCCGGAATATATATTTACGGTTTTAATTTGGGTTTCAAAAGTGGAGTTTTCCTTAGATTATATATGTTCTTTATTTCGTTCAAATTTAGCTTATAAGCTAAATTTGTTTAGTTTGGTGCTAGGTTCGGAAGCCCCCGATAAAGGCCTAACGAGTCCAAGTCGACTTCCGTCTTATGACATCGTGTGAGTATTCTTTCCCCTCGATCTAGTTATGTTATGTTTTAGTATCATGATAGGATGGATCTAGCATAACTTAGAGTGAATACCAAGTAGTGGTTATGGGCCTTAGGTGAGTGTTTGAGGATTGTGAAGTGTTGTAAGACTTGAGGCATTGATGTTATCTTGTGAGGCTTGTGAGGTTTGAGAAATGGAGTATATGATTGTTGAGTTTATGGGCTAGGATATGCGTATCCTAACATGGTATTGTTACCGTTGAGTTTGTTTGGGTTAGGAGTTGTTCTCCTAGTATGTGCTATGAGTTATGATCCTACGAGATCATAGGGTCTAGAAGTCTAAAGACTTCTAGCTTGTGTTGAGTGAGATGTGAGCACGAGAGATTCTAAGATGCGGTCCTAGAACGAGAGTCAAATGATCTCGCGTAGATCATTTGTGTAGAAGTCTAAGACTTCTTGAGTTGAGCGAGTTGTTGATATAGATATCTTGTTGTGAGCAGGTTATAGACTTCTTCACAAGGGAAGCGAGAGTGTTGCGTGAGTTAGCATTTGGGACGAGGTAAGTCTCCGGACTTACTTAGCTCGTATTCCTTATATTAGCATTGATGTGTGTTTGGTGGTGTGTGTTTATTGTTTATTGTTTATAACAACTAAACCGGAATTAGGATTACCGACCTTTATATTATTTTGGCCCAAGTGTATGATAACGGGCGGTGACAACTTGCCTAGCTCCCGCGAGAGCTAGGAGGTTCTCGGCAACTATCCCGTGCTGGTAGACGGTCGGATGCATCAGTACCATTCCATGCCGGTAAGTAGGGACCGAGGCGAGTTTCGGTGACTCTCGTGTCACAATCTAAGTTGAATTAGAACGGGATACGACTTAATAATAATAAAAATAATAAACCGGATTTGTGTGCTTTTACGTATGTTGTATGCTTGTGATGAGATTACTTGTGTATGTGCCTTTCCCATTGATTCTAATGCCTCGAATATTAGCTAACGGTTTTATACCGATTGTTGTAGATTGCCTTGCAGGTTAGGAATGCGGCCGAGAGATCCGGAAGAGTGGGCAGCCGGGGTTCCGTACATTTTAGGAGTGGGTTTTGGTTAGAGTCGAGTTTGTATATTATTCATGTATATTGTATATCGCGTGGTGGCATTTGACCCTTGGTGTTGCATATCGGCTGAAGTCTTTTGTTGTTTCTTTCGGATTTTCATTCATTGCATAAAAATGTATTTAAGTTTTGGCCTTTATTTGTGTCTTGTTGCAAGATCCGGTGAAATTGTTGTCAAGCTAAGGGTCGGGACCCATTGTGAGGTCCCAACCCGTAGCGCTCCGAGTCCCGCGGATTCGGGGTGTTACAACGGACACTGGGACGGGTCGAACGGATAGCCCATGACGTGCTCAAACTGAATCTGGGCCATCATGTGCTGGTAATGCTGCTGCTCCTGCATCTCGCGGATACCCAGTGACAAAGCAGCATACGAATCAATAACCTGTTCCGTCAGATCATCGATCCGACGGTGAGCCTCTGGATCTCTGTGTCGGCGTGTCCTACGCCTAGCAGGTCTCACTGTTGAAGTAGCAGGTGCAGGCTCAGTATCCTCATCATCCAGATCTATAACTGGTGCGCTCGTCCCTGCAGTATATGTCCCTGTATCCATCGGGACTCCACCATCCCTGTCATCAGCAGTCTCCTCATCATCTGCCTCCTCCTCAACTGGGGCAGCTGCTGCCTCTCTATAATCCTCCATCAGTGGGGCCCAGGCGGTCTGCCAATAATGAGGGTCATAAACAGTAAACTGTGCTGACCACCTGATCCCCTGCGGTGCAGTCAGCTCCCATGGCATAGCCACGTATGGTGTAGTCAGTCCTCGGGGAACCAGAATCCGCCGAGTGATCATCTCCTGCAGCCCAAGCGGCTTGGGAGCCGCCACCATAGTGCAAGCACTGAGATCCATGTCCTGGTAGCTGGCGATGTGGGTGACGAGTCCTCCGCAGCAGATGTCCCCCTTCGCCTTGGCCTTGATCTTGTGCAGGTCCTCTGCCAACATCAAGCCAAAGTCGGGGATCCCTCCTGTCACCATGCAGTATAGGTTGAACAGCTCCCCCTGTCGGACCTTCTAGGGCGTCTCAGTACGCGCCAGAAGTGTCTCACTGAAGATACGGTGAGCTAACCTAAAAGCTAAGTGGAAGATGACCTTCTCCCTGGAATCTCTAGGGCGCCATCTGTCTGCTTGCTCAGCAATATGGGCAATCTGCCCCCAAAACTCCCTAGCTACAGATCGGGACGGGAAGTCAACAGCTGTCGGGTCAGGGAAACCAAAAATCTCTCTCCAGTACTCTAGTGGCACTAGGAAGTTCCGGTTCATCAACCGGTACTTCACAGATCGCTCTGTGGGGAGGTAGGTGAAGGAGCTAACAAACTCTAAGGTGGGCTCCAAATAGGCAGGGGCTCGGATCTCAGTAAACTGATCTAGCCCTATTGTGGATATCATCCGTCTAAGGTCTCCATCCACATGGAGATAGTCAAAGGCAGACACGTCCAGGAAGCGAGGTGCAATCACTGGACGGCCGGAAATACGCTCATAATCGACCCGGTGTCGCTCGTGGATCACCGGGCGATAGGGTCGGGAAGAAGAGGAAGAAGGGGAATGGGAGGGATCTATCCCTAAGGGCAAGGCGTCTGTCAGAACTCATTTTCGGAAATCTCACTATCAGGTCACCTCGGTCGGTCTGACACACTCAAGAACACCTCGGCCGAGGCACAGCACGACTGGACCGAGGCGATAAACTGCGATCTAATTACTTTTGAAATTCAGTTCTTTTTCCCCCAAAATCACTACAACTGCTTCTTATGGGGTACTTAATCCTTTTCTCAGCAAATGCAAGGGCAACCAAAGCCCAAATCAAAGCGAAATCAGCGAGTTAGGGTTTCGGTTTTGTTTTACCTCGTTCGGCCGAATCGGTTCGATTTCTTCGTAGATCGATGATGCACTGGGATTCTCTACGCCTTAATCGCAGTTTGGAAGCGAAAATCTTCGAAAATGAGCAAAATCGAAGGAGCAAGGTGAAGAAGAGCGCCGCGGTCGAGGGAGGTTAAAAGTGAGGAAAGAGAAATTTTTCCCCTTTTATACCCTTTCTGGAACTGCTGTCACCTCGGTCGAGGTGGTCTCGACTGGACCGAGGTGGTACGGACCAAGGTGGTTCTTCAGAAACCCTAGTCGCCTCGGTTGCTCAAGAATCATCTCGGTCGAGGTGCTCTGACAGCAACCGAGATGCCTCAGTCAAAACTTCGTCTTCTCAAATTCTCGATCTTCTGTCCTTCCAGTTATTGTCCTTCCTTAGATGTCTCTTGTTATCTGTCTAGGACGCCAAAAACAAAACAAAGCAAAGCAAAAGCAAAAACTATCTAAGCTAGACTAGAAAAAGGGAAAAGAAAGCAATACCTTGGGTTGCCTCCCAAGAAGCGCTTGGTTTAAGGTCGCTAGCTGGACCATAATGCATCTCTCAAACGAGGTATATTGGTGCAACCTCCTCAACCGGAGTTTCCGGTTTGTATTTCTTGAGTCTATGGCCATTGACCTTGAAGCTTCCGCTTGTTTCGCCCCATATCTCAACTGCACCATGAGGAAAAACATGTTTCACAACATAAGGTCCGGTCCATCTAGATTTTAACTTACCTGGAAAGAGGCGGAGGCGGGAGTTGAAGAGTAGAACTAAGTCTCCTTCGTTAAGCTCCTTTGGAATGATACGCTTGTCATACCATTTCTTCGTCCTTTCCTTGTAGATTTTGGCATTCTCATAAGCGTTCAAACGCAGCTCCTCCAGCTCGTTGATATCCAATAGCCGCTTCTCGCCGGCCTCCTTAATGTCGAAGTTCAACCATTTGATCGCCCAATATGCTTTGTGTTCTAACTCAACGGGCAAATGGCAAGACTTCCCATATACCAAATTATAAGGGGTGGTGCCTATGGGAGTCTTAAATGCGGTTCGGTAGGCCCAAAGAGCATCATCCAATTTCATGGACCAATCCTTCCTCGTCCTAGAGACGGTCTTCTCCAAGATTGCCTTGATTTCTCTATTTGAGATCTTGACCTGTCCACTAGTTTGAGGATGATAAGAGGTTGATACCTTGTGGGTTACCCCATACTTCGATAGAAGTGCTTTAAACTTCCGGTTGATGAAATGCGTTCCTCCATCGATGATGATGATGCGTGGCGTTCCAAAACGTGGAAAGATAGTCTTGTTTAAGAACTTCACAACCACCTTGGCGTCATTAGTGGGAGAAGCAATGGCTTCAACCCATCTAGAGACGTAATCAACTGCCAGAAGAATATAGAGGTTTCCGCCGGAGGATGGGAAAGGTCCCATGAAGTCAATCCCCCATACATCAAAGATTTCCACCTCTTGAATGTTATTAAGCGGCATTTCGTTCCTCCTTGACAAGTTTCCTGTTCTTTGGCATGCATCACAAGAGACAACAAACGATTGTACATCCTTAAATAATGTAGGCCAAAAGAAACCGGAACGTAATACCTTAGCACATGTTTTATCGGTGCTAGCATGTCCTCCACAAGGAAGTGAATGGCAATGCCGTATAACGCTATTAACTTCATCTTCCGGAATGCATCTTCGAAGCATCCCATCTGGCCCGCGCTTGAATAGCAGCGGCTCGTCCCAGTAGTAATGGCGTACATCTTTGAAGAATCTCTTCTTTTGAGAGTACGTCAATCCGGGCGGTACTTCCTGGCAAAAAAGATAATTCACGATATCAGCATACCAAGGTCCTTTATTATCAGAAAATTGGTGGATGGAGTGTTCCACCAACTGAGGATGAATGTCAGAGAAAGGAGTAAGAAGTTTGTTATTTTCAGCAATCTCTGTTGACATCATCTCGTCATCGACCTCGGTCGAGGCGCAGAGGCGTTTACCGAGATGTTCTTCGGTCGCCTCGCTCAGTCCAGAAAGTGCCTCGGTCGAGGTACTGTAACTGGAACCGAAACTGGAGATCTTCGTCTCCTGGATTAGCTTCTCAGTTTTAGCTCCTGGATCTTCTTCCGGTGCTTTTAAGCTCCGTATATCTGCATCACAAGAAGCATCTATACCTTCCTCCATTAAACTGAAACTAATAACTCTTTCGAGTGGATTGTTAATAAGGATAGAGCTCACCAATTCTCTTGATTCTTCTTCATCGTAGATGTTGAAGATATCATCGCTCAGCTGCTCCCCTTTCATGGCTGCAAGTAATGCGAACTCCACCTCATCGCCGCCAATGTTGAATTTCAACTTGGCGTTCTTGCAATCCATGTTGCAACCCGAAGTTGCTAGAAATGGCCTCCCGAGAATAATAGGAATAGGATAATCTGCGGGAATGTCAAGTACAACAAAATCTATAGGTAAATAGAAGTTACCTAACTTGACCGGAACATCCTCCAAGATGCCCACGGGATGGGTGATGGAGCGATCCGCCATGTATAGTCGAGTCTTGACCGGCTTGGGCTCTCCAAGTCCGATCTTCACACATAGCTCCAGCGGAATGATGCTCACGCTGGCTCCTAGATCACAAAGGGCTTCACAAGTGACATCCCCAACTTGAATGGGAATGCAAAATGAGCCTGGATCTCTCAATTTAGGTGGCATCTTCTCCTTCATGATTTGAATGAGCCCCGGGGATTTAGATGTCATCCTAACTTCACCAAAATCTTCCAGTTTCCTCTTCCTTGATAGGATCTCCTTCAAGAACTTCCCATAGGCGGGCATTCCTTGAATAGCATCAAGGAAAGGAATGTTAATATGCAGTTTATTCATCAAGTCAAGGAACTTACCAAAGTGCTTGTCTAGATGTGCTCTGGCCCTTGACTGGGGGAATGGAAGTGGTGGTTTGTATGCAGGAGGTGGAACATAAACTTCAGTTTTCCCCTCCGCTTTCTGTGGCTCCACCTCGGTTGGCATCTCGGTCGAAGTGTTCTTCGACTGCACCTGGACCGAGGTGGTCTTCGTCGGTATTGGCACCGACCGAGGCACTGGATCTGCAGTTTTCAGTCCACTCCTCGTAGTTATGGCCATGATCTGGCCCTTGGGGTTGCTTTCCATCCTTGCTGGAAGCTTCCCTGGATCTCTTGGCGCTTCATTCGCCCTACTTGCAAGTTGTTGTTCAAAGGCCTTTTGGGCCTTCGAAAATGAAGTCATAGAAGTCTCCATAGCACTAAGCTTAATCAAGATTGCCTCCAAAACTGCGTCTTTCTTTTCCGGCTGAGACGAACTTGATCCTTGCCCCTGGCTCTTTAATGGAGTAGAAGAAGAAGAAGGGGAAGAAAGGAAAGGATTAGAGGAATCGTTAGAGTTGGAGTTAGAATGATTGTTATCAGAATTTTGGTTGTTCGCCCTCTAGTTGTTGCTATTGGATCCTCTATTGTTGTTGTTGTAGTTGTTGTTCCGGGAACCGTTGTTGTTGTTACGGTATCCATTGTTGTTGTTCCTTTGTCCGTGCTCTTCCTTCTTGGTTTGAGCAACCAAGAGTTCCTTCAATTGCTTCATGTCATTCTTCAAAGACGTGAGTTGGTTGTTGTTGGGCTGAGTTTCTTGGCAGTTAACTCTTTTAACTCCACCTTCAGCTCCTTGGTGGGTGTACTTCTCCATATGCAAAGCTTGCTTCTCGATGAAGTCCCAAGCTTCGTCAATCGTCATGTCCATAAAGGTACCGGCGGAGAGTAGTAGGAGGTTGAACTGGGTGCTTCCGTCCAGGCCCTTGAAGTATATCTCCAATAACTCTAACTTTGGAATCCCATGATGTGGGCAATCCAAAAGAATGTCCTTGAACCGCTCCCATGACTTGGACAAGCTCTCCTCGTCCTTCATAATGAAAGCATTGATCTTCCCTCTCATTTCAGCGGTCTTTGAGGGGGGGAAAGAATTTGGTCAAGAATTCCGTAGTCATCTCCTCCCATGTGTTAATTTTTCCTGAAGGAAGAGATTGATACCAAGTAAGAGCTCTATCTTTTAAAGAAAAGTAAAAAGGTCTTAGCTTGTAGTTGTTATTTTCAATCCTTGAGGGTCTCAAGGTCTCCATCAAGATCTCATAGTTTTGAAGATGTTGATGTGGTGATTCCTTCTCTAGCCCTCCGAACTGGCATTGGCGAATCATGGATAGAACTTGCGGTCGAAGTTCATAGTCATGGTCCGTTGGATCTCCTAGGTTAACTCCTGGACGCCTCAGTTGTTGATTGGGGTCCATCCTTTGACCTAGGGTTTGTGGCATTCCTACAAGAAGAAACCTCGGACTGGCATCCGAGGTGGAAGTATCTCGGCCGGGGCGTCTGGTACTAGGACCTGCCTCGGTCGAGGGTCAGCGACTGGGACCTGGATCGGTCGAGGATCTGGAACAGGATCTTCCCTCGGTCGAGGTAGAAGCTGGTCTCGTAAAGCTGCCATATCAGCTTTGATCGCTTCAGTCCTGGTGCGAGTTTCTTCTCTCTCCTGCCTCAATTCTTCCTGAGTGAGGCGTAGCTGTTCTAGCGCCTCTTTCAACTCGGCCTCAAGATCGCGATTGTCTTGGTGGGCCATCTTCGCTTCTCTTAAGCGTCATTTGTATGTCTTTTCTGGTTCGGGATCGTAAGGAACGATTTCCTTCCCAGTGTGGGTTCTTCGCATATACCTAAGAAAGAACCTGTAAAAGTCACTCAAGTAGAGTGGTTAGTAGACACGGGGGCAAGTGCCCCAAGAGCAAACCGTAACCGGCTCGGTCTAGACCAAGTCCCCTGCAGCGGCGCCAAAAACTTGTTCGCTCAAAACGGTGTGTGCAAGCTTTAAATTTATAACCCTAGACGTAAGCTTAAAACAAGGATGCGAACCCGCAGGGTACGGGTCAATCGTAGTAAAAAGCAAGGAATTCCAGGGGTCGATCACAGGGACTTAGTGAAACAAAGTCCAATTACGGTATGCTTAAGCAATCACTAACCACAAAGCAATTAAAACAATCAAAGATGATATAGAAGTCAATAAAGGAAATATGCAATTCTAGGGATTAAAGCATCTTGTTGTGGTTCCAACTCAAGATCTAAAGATAAGCGGACAAAGATGAGGTTTTTGCATGGGAAAGGTGTTACTAAAGTGGAATAGATCACCGGGTAAGTCTCACTACTCACTAATCCTAAACCATAACTCCTATTACCGGGTAAGTCTCAAGGAATCAAGATAAAGAACTATAACCTCAAACTAACAAACCATCTAAGGGAATAGAATCAACCTTTACCGGGTAAGTCTCAGGTCAACTCACGAAGATGGGATGAAAGCACACTCAAACCCCAATAAAGGATAAACCTTTATTACCTACACTTATGATCTTAGGTACACAAACAAAGGAATTACCGGGTAAGTCTCATCCTAAGCTTGCATTGAACCAGGAAAGGTGTAATAAGAATAGGATTTGGCAAACTCTAACACTTAACTCTTAGTTTCGGATCAGATAAGTCACCTCGGTCAGACTAATTCCACCCCGGCCGAGATGTTCATCGACTGAGCGAGATGCTTAGGGTTAAGGTTAAAGACTCGAACTTTCAGGGTCCTACTGGAATCTAAGATTATTCTATCATTGTTTTTCCCACAACCTTCAGCCAATCACCCTAGAATCACACAAAGAGATTAGCCACTCATCATCATGAAAGTATTAATCAAGTATATAGGAAGAGGGTGAATATTTGAACAAGAAGAATTTAATGAAAAGACTTCAATAACTGAATCAAATATCACAACAAAAGCGTTCCTTGGATAGAAATCCAACAAGGCAAGACAACAAAGAAGGGAATCTAAGATGATCTTACAAAAACCCTTCAAAAGCTATAAAAGCTACAATCTTCCTTCTTCAACCTTCAAAAAGGTTCTTCAAATCTCCCAACTGGAGTATGGCTGCTGAGGTGTATAAACCCTGATCGATGGTATAGCATGTATCGGTGTAAGCGGGCTCCGGATTTGTGGAAAATCCAACCCTTTTTATAGGAAAATAACTCTCCAAAGATAAGATATATTAGAAAGATCTCTTCCCATAAAAATAGGTAAAATATATGATCTAGCATATCTTCTTCCTTCCAGGAGCTAAGCCCAAAAATATAAGATCCTCTTTCCAAAGATAAAAGATCTCAGCCAAGAATAAAATATTCTCGCCGCGTCCCAGGTATTCGCTTCGGTCGAGTCGACTTCTCTGGATCACCTCGGTCGAGGTAAATCTGTGGTCAACCGAGGTGAGTCACAACTGAATGTGAAATCTCTCAAATCTGGTCCAAAGTGAATCCTAAATCCATGGCTACGCTTCCTGGATGGTTCCTTATGTTCCTGAATGTAGCTCCAATGACTCCATAGCTCCTTTTGCTCCTTTTTGATGCAAAACGTGCCATTTTACCTACGATTACAACAAAACTAGGTGTAGACCTCGATTCCCGCAAAGGTAGATGAAATGGTAATATAATCACATATTATGCATACAAACATGCAGTTTATTGAAGATAAAACGTCTAAACAAACCTCAAAATATAGACTATAATTCATGCTATCACAATAGAATTTCGCTTCTTGGAGTGCCAACTAATTAGGGATGACCCTAAAAATTGACAACATCCAGAAGTACTTTTCCTATCGACCTTATAACCTGCAAAGTCTGCATCTGAATAGCCAACAAGATGAAATGAGCTTTGACGTGGGTACCATAACCCTAGATCCTTAGTGCCATTGAGATACCGAAAAATTCTTTTCACAGCTATCAAGTGTGACTCTTTAGGATCAGCTTGAAATCTTGCACACATGCACACACTAAACATAATCTCAGGACGACTAGCAGTTAGATATAACAATGAACCGATCATACCTCGATACTCCTTTTGTACTACACTTTTGTCATTCTTGTCATGTTCTAGCGAAAGTGTTGAACTCATAGAAGTCTTTGTAACCTTAGATTGATCCATTTTGTACTTTTTAAGCAAGTCTTTAGTATATTTGCTTTGATTGAGAAAAATTCATTTCTTTTCTTGTGTAACTTGAAGTCCAAGAAAGAAATTTAACTCTCCCATTAAGCTCATCTCAAATTCCCTGCACATAATATCTGAAAATTCCTTGCAAAGGGAATCATTAGTAGCACCGAATAAATTATCTTCAACATAGATTTGTACTACTAAAAGGTCATTCCCTCTAGTTTTGATAAACAATGTTTTATCAATCAAACCTCTTTTGAAATTGTTTTCAAGAAGATATTTAGACAATCTTTCATACCAAGCTCGAGGAGCTTGCTTAAGACTGTAAAGAGCTTTATCTAATTTAAAAACATGATCCGGAAATTCATCATTTTCAAAACCAGGAGGTTGAGCAACGTAGACTTCTGCTTCTAAAAAGCCGTTTAGAAAAGCACATTTTACATCCATTTGAAAAAGTTTTATGCTCATAAAGGATGCAAATGCAAGTAGCATACGTATGGCTTCTAACCTGGCAACAGGAGCAAAAGTCTCCTCATAATCAATACCTTCTTCTTGGTTATTGCCTTGTGCTACAAGTCGTGCTTTGTTTCGTATGACTTTACCACTTTCATCCAATTTGTTTCGAAAGACCCACTTCGTCCCAATAACTGATTGATGATTTGGTCTTGAAGCAAGAGTCCATACCTTGTTCCTCTCAAATTCATTTAATTCATTTTGCATGGCAATGATCCAGTCTGGTTCTTGAAGAGCTTTGAATGTAGTTCTTTGGCTCGACAAGTGATACAAAAGCGGAGAAGGCACAAAGATTATTCACTTTTGATCGAGTTTGAACGCCAGCATTTGGATCTGAGATCACATTTTCTTGTGGATGATACGAGGAGTGTTGAACTTTTCTTCTTTTGACAGATGATGTAGATCCAGAAGGTTGAGCTGAATATGTCTGACTTGATTCAGGTACCGTTTGTGCATTACTTGTTGTTCCAATCTCAAGGCCTTGAAATTGGGTTTCAAGCCCTTGAAGTGGAGTTCTGTTTTCACAGTTTCCAGTTTCAAGGTCTTGAACGTGTGTTTCAAGGTCTTGTGGATTTTCTTTGATATCTTGAATCTTTTCTTGCATATTCTTGTCTTGACCTTTAGGATCTTCCTCTTCATCCGAAATGTGATCTTCTCTTTGATTTAGATTTAAATCTGCAAAACTCTCACTCAAAGTACCATCGTTGCTTTCATCAAAAATAATATGAATGCTTTCTTCAACAACTTTGGTATGTTTGTTATATACTCAATAAGCTTTGCTATTTGAAGCATATCCAATGAATATAGCTTCATCACTACGTGCATCAAATTTCCCGAGATTGTCTTTTCCATTGTTGTGAACAAAACAAGTACATCCAAACGGTTTAAAGTATGAAATGTTTGGTTTTCTTCCTTTGAAGATTTCATAAGGAGTCTTTTTCAAAATAGGGCGAATTAAGCATCGATTTAAGATATAATTTGCGGTGTTTACTGCTTCAGCCCCAAAACTTTTTGGCAAATGATTTTCGAAAAGCATTGTCCTAGACATATCCTCAAGAGTGCGGTTCCTGCGTTCCACAACTCCATTTTGTTGAGGAGTTCTAGGAGCTGAAAAGTTATGAGAAATTCCATATTTTGCACAAAATACATCGAACTTTAGTTGATCAAATTCTCTACCATGATCGCTTCTTATAGAAACGATTGGTAGGTTTTTCAAACTTTGTAACTCCTTACATAATTTTGAAAACTCAAATAAGGCTTCAGATTTTCCTCGTAAAAAAGATATCCATGTAAACCGAGAGAAATCGTCTACTATAACAAGGATGTATTGTTTTCCTCCGGGAGATTTGACACACATAGGTCCACAAAGATCCATATGTAAAAGTTCAATAGGTCGAGAAGAACTTACAGCTTTCTTAGGTTTTAATGAACCTCTTGTTTGTTTACCTTGTGTACAAGCTTTACATAGGTCATCAACCTTGAAGTTTAGGTTTGGCAAACCACGTACCAAATCTTTTGTAAGTAGCTTCTGCATGGTGTGCATGCTTACGTGGCCAAGTCTTCTATGCCAAAGCCTTGGATTATCAGTCAAGGCCTTTAGACATTTTAGCTTAGTTCCTGCAACTTGGTTAGTACTTAAAGAATAAACATTATTACACCTAGGAGCAGTAAGCAATACTTCTCCCGTCTTTATGTCTTGAACTTCACATTTTTCTGAATCAAACATGACTTTATTGTCTTTATCACAAATTTGAGAAATACTTAGCAGATTATATTTCAAACCATCAACTAAATAAACATCATCAATAAAGTTGGATGAATAATTGCAAATTTTACCAATGCGAATTATGTCACACTTTCCTTTATCATCAAGAGTAATAGTTCCAGATGATTGCTTCTTTAAATCTGAGAATAAAGAACTCTTTCCACTCATGTGTCTTCAGCAACCACTATCTAAAATCCATTTGTGCTCCTTTACCTTGGTGATATCCTACAAAACAGCAAACATCAACCTTTCCGGGTTGACCAAATGGCATATTTTGGTTCATACTCAGGTTCGATCATGTTTGGTGGTCTAGTACCTTTAGGAACCCAGATTTGTTTGACCTGTTTCCTTAAACATAGAGGATAGGTGTTTCTAATGATATAAGGATTATTTTTTCTATAAGGACATGTAGATTTAACATGACCCTTTTTACAACAATAGAAGCAGGTAGGCATGTGAATGCTTCCTTTTGCTGTAACAAAAGTGGTAGTAGGTTTCTAGGAAAGCTTCTATGATACCCTATACCATTTTTGTTAAGTGAAGATTGTTGTTCACCCATCATTCTTTCTAGATTAGCTTTTGAACGAGTAAACTTAATGAGTGATGCCTTCTAGTCTTGACACATCAAAGTCATATCAACTTTCTCTAGATCGATATAGCTTCGATGTAGAGAAGAGAGGTTGTTCTTTAGAATCAGATTTTCTGATTCCAAGGCCTTGATATTGTCATCAAGTTCTTCCTTTTCTGTGTTAAGATTTTCAATCTCCATAGACATTTCACTCAATTGTTTATCTTGTTCATGAACTTTTTCTTTGAAAGAATTTATCCTTATTCTATGTTCCTTATCACTTAAGATAATATCCTTGAGAAATTGTTTAAGGTCAATCTCAGGTTGAGACAAGATTGTACTTACCATATTGTCGATGTAAAGATTTGAGTTATCTTCATGATCGGCCATAACACACAAGTTTGCTTGTTCTTGTTCTTCTTCTGATTCATTAGTTGAATCTAAATCACTCCATGAAGAAACCATGGCTTTCTTCTTTCGATCATTCTTCTTGAAGTTGGTCCTCTTCTTTTGTGGACAATCCTTCACCAAATGATCTGTTTCACCACATTCAAAACAAGTCAGTACTTTTGTTTTCTTATTAGAGTTAGAAAACTTACCTCGGGTTTTTGATGCTCATGGAAATTCTCGGTTTGCAGATTGTTTCTTTATCTTGAGAATTCTTGCTAAACCTTTAGAGATCATGGCGAGAGCATATTCTTCATTATCATCCTCACTATTTTCTTCATCAGAAGGTAACTCATCTTTTCTGAATTTTAATGCCAAATTCTTGGAGTTGGATGGATGTTCTCCATTTTCTTCGCCAAGAATCATTTCATGTGTGATGAGTTTTCCAAGTAAATCATCAAGAGGACGAGTAGTAAGATTTTGAGCTTCTTCAATAGCAGTCATATTTGGTCCCCACTTGGCTTTAGGTAAACTTCTTAGAACCTTTCTCACTTTTTCTTCATTTGTAAAGGTCTTTCCAAGTGAGTCTAGATTGTTCACTATCCTAGTGAATCTAGTGAACATTTCTTTGACTAGTTCATTTGGATTCATCTTGAATAGCTCGTATTGTCTGAGAAAGATACTAATCTTTGTTTCCTTGACTTGACTTGTTCCTTCGTAAGTGACAACAAGCTTGTCCCATATTTCTTTTGAACTTTTGCATGATGATATGCGGTTGAATTCATTAGCATTTAATCCACAGTAAAGTAGATTCATTGCTTTGTAATTCTTTGACACACTGTCTAGGTCAGCCTGAGTGAAGTCTGATTCCTTCTTCGGGACTTGGACCCCTTCAACCGTTGTCATTGGAACTTTTGGTCCATCTTGAATAATGCTCCAAAGCTCCATATCCTGGTCAATCAGGAACATACGCATTAGTGATCTCCAATGAGCGAAGTTGTTGCCACAGAAGAGTGGTGGTCGAGATAATGATCTTCCTTGAGCAAATCCACCATCACCTACAAGATTCATGATTAGTCTTACTGATGGTTAAATCAATAAACGTGAGTCTAGCTCTGATACCAATTGAAGAACCGTTAGGTGATATAAATAATATAGATAATACTCTAGAAGGGGGGTTGAATAGATTATGGAAACTTTTCGCAAACTAAATCCCAAGGCCTTGAAACTCCTTTCAAGGGCCTTCAATCTGTGTTACTCGTGAAACTTTGATTTCAAGGGCTTTGAAACTCAATTTCAAGGGCCTTCACTTCTTGCTCCTGCAAAACAAAGTTAGTTACAATAAAAATTATATGGTGCGGAATTGAAAAGATTGGCACGAGGATATGTTTACGAAGTTCGGCTCTAAATCCTACTCTCCGTCCTAGGGTATATCCGTAGGAGCTAACTATCTATTATCATCTTCAAAGAGTCCTCCTAGATACAAACTAGAAGAAATCCCCTTCTTCTCTCACTTGTAGCCAATGCTACGATCTAGCTCCAACTCTTAACCTAGCTATAATAGCCTAGTTACTTCGCAGAGTAACACACTCTAGTATAACACTTTTTAGATCTACCAATGGAGCTCTTGTGTTTTCTCTCTGTCTAAGGGGATAAAACTTTTACGTAATTGTGAGAAAGAAAAACAACGAATGAAGATGATTAAAGGATGCGAAGATGTTTTTCCGATGTAGGCTTGTGTATCTTCTTCTTCGACCATCATCTTCATTTATATCTTCTATGGAAAGATCTTCTAGCCATTGTAGAGATGACCATTTGAAGATCAACCTTCTTTTCCATGAAGATCATAAGGTAGAAATTACACGTCTTCGATCCCTACGAACACGTTAAGTCTTTTACTCCTTGATCTTCTAGTCTTCTGTTGGATAAGAGATAGAAGATACTTTTGCCTTTTTTGTTGTTTAGAGAATCTTTTCGAAATGATTCTCTATCCTTCGGTTGAGATCTTCCTTCGGTTGACAAAGTCTTTGGTTGATAAGATCTTCTTGTTACAGAATCTTCAACGAAGATCTTCAATTTTATTTAAATCCTTGTTCCGTGCACTTTAGATTTCAAGGCCCTTGATCTTCGTCTTTTTGAACTTGTTCTTGAATCCAACTTCAAGGCCCTTGACATGTAGATATACAACCTGCACTGAATTCAAACCAAACATCTAGAAATAAAATCAAGTACATTGTTAGAGATCCAACTGCTATATTTGTGTTAAGTCTTCCATCATCAACACCTGTAAAACATTTCAATCAAGGTGGAGTTTTCAGACATCATGTCTTGGTTTTTAGTAGAAGTTCTTGAGACTTCAAAGAGCCCTTAGAGTTTTAGATTCCAGGTGTAAAATTTTCTTTTCTTAGAAACGAGTCAGTTTACAGCGTTTATCAGATATTTGTTGTTAACATAGAAGTTGAAACTTCTAAATGTAAGAAAAATGATATTGATTCATGTTGTTATTATGATCGGGTAGTTGCGATCATAATCAGAGAGCCCTTAGGGTAAGCACACATATAATTATGGATATCATATCCTATGATCCTCCAAATGGTATGAAAGACATAATCATGAAGCCTTAATGATAAAAAGAGGCATTTTAATAGAAAAAGACAAGACATATTAAGAACAATGAAAAATAATGAGTTACAAGACCGTTGTTCTTAACATTCTCCATTTTCTCTTTAACCAAGCTTCTCGTATGAAGTAAGGTTCTTCCCATCACAAGATAAACAAAGCATTTTATTATGAAACTGTAACATCCGGAATTTTTTTTCCGGGTGTTGAGTGGTTTATCGACCTTCCCGTAAGCGCGGCTCAGTTTCCCCGTAGGCACGAAGTGGTGAGTGTCGGGTTTTATTCCAAAATATCATTCCGACCTCTCGTTTTTCACCCTTTATTTGGAACCCTCGTTTCCTTGCGTAAATTAGAAAGATGGGTCAGCTGACCCTTTAGCTTCCCCTTTTGTGATAGCCTTCATCCCTTCTCTCTCTCTCCTTTCCATTTCTCTCTTTCACGTGTGATGGCTCATCTCCTTTCTTTGGCTTCACCTTCTACATTGACCTTCCATGGATCTTCCTCCTTTGATATGTGAGCTGACCCTATTGGATTCATGATGGAAATAGAAGATCCTAGCCAAGTTGTTGTAGATAATCTTCTTTTTCCCCCTTTCATCTTCTCCTTTTTCCTCAAGCTCTAATGGTGGAAGCCATAGCTTCATCTTGTTTTTCTTCCCTTGGCTTGCATGTTCTTGGATCGAGCTTGGATAGAGTTGTATGATGATGTTTATGTGTGTGCATGTTCTGGAGCCAAGCAAGGAAGCTAGGAGGCCAAGGCACAACAAGGAATCGTTGAAGAAGCCATCGTTGAGCACCCTCTGTTGTTCGACCACAGGGGCGGATCTTCAGGGGCGGCCAATGCCCTAAGCCGTAGGGGCGGCCAACAGGAAGCGTAGGGGCGGTCACTGGCTCAGCCAACACGCCGTTGCGGTCATCTTCTCCCTTTTGCGGCTGTTCTTCCTCCTTACGAGCTCGTGCCTTTGCTTGGTGAGTTCCCTACCTTGAGTATAGGTTCATTGATAACCTTAGAGAGTGTTGATGACTATAAGCATGCTAGAATTGGACCTATGATAGTTGGAATGCCAAGTAGTGGCTTGTGGACCTTAAGTGAGTTTGGAAAGGTTGTTGGAATGTTCTAAGTGTCAAGGATTGTAGGTTTCTGAGTTGGTTCATGGGATGAGAGTATGGATGCCTTGTGAGGCTTGTGAGAGTTAAGTTTGTGAGTTTATGTTTGTGGGATTGTAGGCTAGGATGTGCATATCCTAGCATAGTGATGTTACCTTGGAGTGTTGTTGAGACTATGCATGTTATCCTAGTAGGGGTATGGGTTTTGACCTTGTGAGAGCATATAGGACTTAGACTTCTAGCTTATATGAGTGGTTGTTGATTATTGTGCCTTGTCTTGAACAGACTTTGGTTATATTCCTACGGGAAATGTGATTGGGTTGATCGTTGGGACGAGGTAAGGCTACGGACTTACTTAGCTCGCTTTTATGCATTATTTGGATATGTGATGGTGGTGTGTGCTTTATCTTTGTTTATAACCATAAAATCAGATTAGGGCAACTTGGATATATATATATATATATATATATATATATATATATATATATATATATATATATATATATATATATATATATATATATATATATATATATATATATATATATATATATATTTGGCCCATTGTTTACTATTGTCGGGCGGTGACATCACTACCCAGCTCCCGCGGGAGACTAGGAGGTTCTCTACGACCAAGCCATACATGGTATACGGGCGGGGTTCTTTGCCACTCCACATGGTATACAGGTTTAGCGCCGCCACACTCCTACTGGTTACACGGGGACAGATGCGAGAGTTATAAGACTCTCGTGTCACACTTTAAACGAATGGAATTAGAAATGGAATAACCTAAGAACGGAATAAAAACCGGATGTGTATGTATATGAGCATGATGTGTGTTATGTGTGCTTCTGTGTGTGTTTGTGCCTTGCTATCTTTATAATGCCTAGAATTTGAGGTAACAGTTTTATACCAATTGTTGTAGTTGATGTGCAGGTTAGGTGTGGCCGAGTGATCCAGAGGAGTAGGCAGCCGGGGTTCCATGCATCATAGGTCGAGTTTGGGGGATTGAGTCCATGTATATTTGTTGTATATTGTGTATTATTGGCGTTGTTGTATGGACCGCTGATGTCTTTCCTTTCTTGTTGTATTCAGGAATCATGTCATCTCATTAAACTTGTTTTCGGTATTGGCCTTTATTTGTGCCTTGTTGGAAAGGTCCGGTGAAATTATTGTCATGTTAAGGGTCGGGACCCATTGTGAGGTCTCACCCGTAACATCCCGATATCCCGCGGATTCGGGGTGTTACATAAACAATTAAATTCAGCAATGAATCTTGGCACCGTAAATGAGTCGAAATTTACATGTGAAGGTTCGTAAAATTCACCACACTCTTCTTCATACTTAAAAGGATTATCATGCTCAATCAAATCATTAGTTGCAACATTATCCTCATTAAAGGCAACATGTAACACAAGACATAAATGATCAACATGGTTATCAAGAGAATAAATATATTCACCACAAGTAGGATCAAGATTATCATCTAGCATCCTTGAATCGGTATCACTATTAATGATATTTACATGATCCGAAAATTCAACAGTACATCCAATAGAATCAACGTGTATGAAAAGGGGTGTATTAAGATCAATATTATTCAAAAATATTAAGATAATGTCCTATAGCAGGTTTATCAATATGATTAATAGGTTCAACATCATAGTAATAGGTATGATAAAATTAGCAAACTGATAAACATATGTCATGAGTATGTTGCTCGGAAGAAAACGCGTTCATAACATTAAACTTCAAAAAGTGATTATATACAACAAGAAGTTTAACATCACCAATGTGCTCCTTAATAGGGGCAATTAAATCATTATAAACAATAGGTTGAACATGCTCTCTAAAAGATTCTCTAAAGTCCAAAAAAACACTATATGATTACTAGATGTTTAAATAATCTTTTCAACAATTAAATCATCTGTATAATTTGATCATCATTCACTTTGGTCTTTTTTATGAGATTCATTTCCAACTAACTCTTTGTCATCGTGATCAGGCTCATCTTAATTAGAGACAAAAGGTGTAGAATCACTCCATGTTGGGGTTGTTGTAACCCTAATTACTTTGGTGTTTGATGGTGACGAAAATGGACTACAAGACGTGGTTGTAGGAGATGGCATAGGGGGATATGCCGACAATTTATATTGTCAAGAGCACGGTGTTGTATGGGATAAAGTTTGTAAGCCGAGGGATGAGGGACGGTTGAGCATATTGGAGTTAAGTAAATGGAATAATGCATTCATGTGCAAACACTATTAGAACATCCATGAGGGAAGAGACAACCTTTAGGTGAAGTGGGTTCACCATAGGTACCTGCAGGTGATCAAGCCTATGGAGTAGCAACCACATAGGAGGGATTCACCTTTGTAAAAAGTCATTCTTTCAGGAAGAGATAAGATGGTTAGCATGACTAAAGATGGTAGCAGCCTAGATGATACCTTGGCAGAACTATACTCAGGAGGAAGGTTTAAAGTAACAAAGGCTTACAATAGGCTACACAAGTTGGGAGATCATGTGACATGGCATAAGGTTATATGGGGTGCTAGACACACTCCAAGACATGCCTTTATTGCATTGATGGCAACCTTGAAGCGTATTTCTACACATGATAGGATGTAGTTTTTGGAGATCGATCCGGTGTGTCACTTGTGCCGGAGGGATACAGAGTCACATGATCTCCTTTTCTTCCGATGTAGATACTCAATGAACATATGGTAGAGCTTAGGAGGTCTTTTCGGATGACATCTAGACTTGGCACGTTGGATTTGGCACTTAGATGGCTACGTAGAAGAGTTAAAAGGAAGGATAGAAGATCAAGCGCCATGACTTTTGCACTTGTGGATATGATATATTTCATTTAGCATGCCCGGAATAGCCTCATTTTTTAGGGGAACCGGCTGGTGGAGGATGTGGTGCTACGACTCATCAAAACTAAGGTCTTCGGGCTATTGTAGAATTCATTTCCAAGACATATTAGTGATGTTGTGATGGGAGCTTTAGGGTAGCTCAAGCCAAGTTCACACTTTCATATTGTTTTTTTTTTTGAGATGTAAGGCTCTAGTAGCCATTTTCTATGTCTTTGTCTTGGTTTGCATGTGTTCTGTTTTGGCATGCCACACTGTCTTAGGTCGGGCCGTCTTTTCCTTCGCTTCAGTTTGGATTTTAGTACGTTGATTTGAACATTTTGTAGCCGAAAGCATGTCTTAAGACATGGTATTAGGCCTTTTCACACATTCTATGAATTAATTAGCCAAAAGCATGTCTTGGTTTGATTGCTCCTCCTCCCTATCCTTATCCTTCTCGACCTCAGTCTACGTCTTCTCCCATAATTCCGTTTTTGTCGCCGAAAGCATGCATCCTTAAATCGTGCTTGATAAGTCGAGCTGCTTCGCTTCTTGTTCTTGTTTTTGTACATTTGCAATCTGTTCAAGAATCATGGGTTTGAGGGTTAGCAACTTCCCTTGGAATTCAAACACGTACTTGTTGGTATTTCCCTTATGGGTGACGTCTTGGTCATGTTGCC
Source organism: Fagopyrum esculentum (assembly GCA_033239045.1). Classification (NCBI taxonomy): domain Eukaryota; kingdom Viridiplantae; phylum Streptophyta; class Magnoliopsida; order Caryophyllales; family Polygonaceae; genus Fagopyrum; species Fagopyrum esculentum. The sequence goes on from BSUD01000004.1 coordinate 54,740,712, forward strand.
ATGGGTGTCCGAGTACCATGTGACATATTTGCATTAGGGCGATGTCGCATAGGATGATGATCGATGTATTTTCCTATTTTGAAGGAAACCTCAACTTGTTGTTGGTATACACTTCTCCACTCTCATGCATCCAAGACAATTTGTATGGCGTTGAGTGGTTTAGTTGATCTAGCTGTAGTTTCCCCACCATTACAATAATAGCAATATTGCAACAACTCTCATAGTCGGTGATAACATTGCAACACATGCCCAACACAAGGCATGAGGTGCAAAAAATATTATCTTTTTACACTATTCTTGGAGGCTCTTCAGCTTTAAGAGGGCCCTTCCTCCATTTCTCCATGATGTCCTTTTGGGGTCTAACATGAGTCTTTGTTAAAACTACAAAACAGTAGCTTATGATTGACAAACATGTTAGATTAGGGATAATAACATATACTACTCATTGACTGTTTTTCTCTCTTGATCTCATTTGTACTTGCACAACGCTTATCTTAGCCGGTTTGCAAGGCTCTCTTAGTCCTTGTAAAAACAAATTTTCCCAACAAACCAAAACTTAGTGCATTCAGATGCTACAGAACTAAATAAGGGTGAACCTTGATCTGAATGGGAAAAGGCAAGAAAACCAACCTTGCCTACCTTCTCAATCAAAAGACAATAAATTATAAAAGACTAATGTAGCCAAACATAAGATCAAAATTAGAAATGAGGGAGATGGCTAGGAAACGTGTGGAGTTCACTTCTGATAATTTGAGGCAGCCCACAATCTTCAACCTCAACATGTAAATCTCAAGATGGAACAAGGAACAAATGAATTTTTTTGACTTCGACCTTTCTTTAAAGTCAACTACTTTTCTTCTTTTAAACTAAATCGAATTATTTTATATAATATCCGTGAACAAAAAAGGAAATCGGAACCAATTCAGCGAATTGGGTTCAGTTCAATCGGTGGTTGCGGCTGCTGGCTAGCTCACTGATGGCAAACCGGTGGCTACTTCATTTGTTGATCCGGATTTGTTGCGGCTTCGGGTATGGACTGATTCAAATTTTTTGCATTTAATTTTGAACCGATCGGACCATAGGTGGTGGAACCTGTCCCTCCGGCGGCCGGTGTTAGCGGTTGCTCCAATAGTGGTGGGGCGACTGGTGGCGCTGTAGTGTCAAACTAGTGGCGTAGAAGGTGGCGGGCTAGTGGTGCAAAATGTGGCAAAGGCAAGGGCCGGCGATGAAGGTGTATCCGGCGTGTTAAGTATGGATACGGGTATCCCGGGGTTTCTTCGGTGAGACTCCGAGGGTGAAAGAAAAAAAAATTGAAACTACTTTACGGCTACACAATAAATTTAGAAGTAATTGCAGTTGATATTGAAACAGTAAATAACAAGATTGGTGGAAAACTAACCGTAACGGTTGCTGGTTCAGTTGACTCTTTTTGTTGAATCTTGTGAAAGATTCAATTTATTTGGATAAAAGGGTTGGGACGGCGTTGGTTAACCAGGCAATGATACCACTTTGATACGGGTTATTCGCTAGTGCAGGAGCTCCGATTTGCCGACGCCTAAAAGACTCAAAGAAAAGAAAAGAAAAAGTGAAAGAGGAAATGGATTCATCAAGGTTGAATCCTAAGAAGCTACCTGGAAGCACAAAAGTCCACGATTGGAAGGATCGTCCAAATACACAACCAGCAAACCCGTGTAGAACCCTTCCCACTACCCTAAACACAATAGGCGTTCAAAGAAACCTAGAGCACTTGGAGGTTTTCTTGAAGCTTATTGAAGCACCTTGCTCTACCAATGGAAAGTAGTACACACTCAAACAAGTCCAAGCGAGTTGCGAGCAAGATGTCTCTTACTGAGGTTTGCTCTCCGCGTAGGGAGACGACGGTAGACCCCGTAGGAGATAACACAACGTGTTTATCAAAAAGTGTTTATAGTCAATATGAAAAATAATGAAGCACAAACTCCCAATTTATAGGAAAGGAAGGCTTCTAGGGTTACAAGCTGACATCCAGTATGGGCTTACAAAAAGCCTGAATGCCCAAGATCCATCTAGAAGAAGATATGACGAAACCCTAAAGAAAAATAATAAGATTAGATTCATCTTCTAGAAAGATAAGATCTCTTTTTAAGCTTCCTATTAGAAGACTTAATTTATTGTAGATAAATAAAATAGACTTGGGCTCAAAATATAATTCAAATCCCATAAAAATAACCCTTAAGTTAAACAAGTCTTTATGGTGTAAAAAATATAACAATTAATTTTTATGGGTCGTGGCTAGTTGATCCACACGTGTAGGTGGACTATCCATCTACATGATTGACCTTCCTCGCTTGCATGTATATGCACGTCCTTCATGCATGGTCATGCTTTCGTACATATTGAAACTTGAGTGTTGGATTGTCTTGCATGTGGTCCCCGGTATTTGTATTGTTGAAAACCAAGGGTTTTTCTCGTAGGATCTTCTAAAGTTGGTATGAGATTGATCCATTTTCTCTTCCTTCTGTACACTTACTTATGACACGGGCCGCTTTCCGGAATGTTCGGGACGCTCGTAGAAGACTCCGAGCATGGCCGGAAGACTCAAGAAAGATAAGGGACTATCTAGGCTTGTCTAGCGCCTTGCGGGATATTCTAGAAAAGTGGAGAGACTTGTATTAATTTCTAGCCAAGAAGGATCCGGATTGTCCAAGACTTGTCCAAATCCGGAATCTTCCTAGGAGGTGGAGACCTTGGGTTATAAATAGGTAGTGTCTCCCTCTCATTTGCATCATCGAAGTTCCAAGCTCTCAACAAGCATTGTATAGCTCTTTTGTAATACAAAGCTTTCTTTCCCACACACAAAGCCTTCAAAGTTCTCTTAGCCATCAATCTTAAGCTCTTCCGTTGGCAACATCGGGGATAGGCTGATCTTAGCACGACAAGGGGTCGAGACAAGTTAAGAGCCGCACGGTTCGGAGTTAGGGAAAACTCAGCCCATGACAATTGGTATTAGAGCAACATCGTTCCAAAGGGAGGTCATGATGGCAAGACAAGGAGGTGTGTCGGAAATCTTGGACGCAAGCAACCAAACCAAGAAAGGCAAGAAGGCAAGGGCCTCATCAAGGGACGTGGTGTCAAGCACAGATGCTAGGCTGGAGAAAGTCGAGTTAGCCGTGGGCGAGATGCGGAACTCCATCGAAGACGGCAACAAGAGGGTTGATGACGTCGAATCCTCGATGGAATCATCAATTGAGGAACTCAAGGGGGAGTTCCAAGGGGCCATGAACACGTCCTACAAGACTCTTTCCGCTGAACATGAAGTTCTTAAGACCCAATATGAGGCATGGCCGACAAGATGGAGGCCGTCTTAAGGGAGTTGGTGGCATGCAGGGCATCCATGGGGGCTGGCCTAGTTGGAGCTGCCCCATTGCAGAAGGAGGATGCACCGAAACCGATGACATTCAAGGGAAGTCTTTCCTTCAAAGACGTCGAGAACTTCTTATGTGGCATGGAGCAATACTTCCGCGTCATGGGGATTGCGGACGAGGAAAGGAAGGTAAGTATCGCTTCCCTATATCTTGGAGACATAGCTTTATTATGGTGGCGAAGGAGGACTTGCGAAAGGACCGGAGGGACCCCAATAACGACATGGGCCGAGTTCTCGGCTGAGCTGAAGAAACAGTTCCACCCCATCTAGGCCGACGACGAAGCCCGGGCCAAGCTTCACAGGCTCACCCAAAGAGGGACCGACCGAGAATACGTAAAGGAGTTCTCGTAGATAATGTTTGTAACACCCCGAATCCGCGGGACTCGGGATGCTACGGGTTAGGACCTCACAATGGGTCCCAACCCTTAGCTTGACAACAATTTCACCGGATCTTGCAACAAAGCACAAATATAGGCCAAAACCGAAATACATTTTAATGCAATGAAAAGAAAAACCCAAAAGAATACAACAAAGGACTTCAGCCGAAAATACAACCCCAAAGACTAAACGCCATACAACATACAATAAATACAATACTCAAACTCGACTCCACCCAAAACCCCTCGTAAAATATATGGATCCCGGCTGCCTACTCTTCTAGATCTCTCGGCCGCAATCCTAACCTGCAAGGCAATCTACAACAATCGTTATAAAACCGTTAGCTAATATTTGAGACATTAGAATCCAGGTGAAAGACACAAACACAAGTCAATCATCATAAACACCCAATACACTCCAAAGCACACAAGTCCGGTTTTATTATCTTATTATTATTAAGTCATATCCTGTTCTAACTCAACTTAGGTTGTGACACGAGAGTCAGCGAAACTCGCCTCGGTCCCTACTTACCGGCATGGAATGGTACTGATGCATCCGATCGTTTACCAGCACGGGTCGCCAAGAACCTCCTAGCTCTCGCGGGAGCTAGGCAAGTTGTCACTGCCCGTTATCATACACTTGGGCCAAAATAATATAAAGGTCGGTAATCATATTTCCGGTTTAGTTGTTATAAACAATAAACACACACCACCAAACACACATCAATGCTAATACAAGGAATACGATCTAAGTATGTCCGGAGACTTACCTCGTTCCAAACGCTAACTCACGCAACACTCTCGCTTCCCTTGGGAAGAAGCCTATAACCTGCTCACAACAAGATATCTATATCAACAACTCGCTTAACTCAAGAAGCCTTAGACTTCTACACAAATGATATCCGCAAGATCATTTGACTCTCATTCTAGGACCGCATCCTAGAATCTCTCATGCTCACCTCTCACTCAACACAAGCTAGAAGTCCTTAGACTTCTAGAACCTATGATCTCGCATGATCATAACCCCTAGCACATACTAGGATAACATGCTTAGTCGAAACAACCTCAACGCTTAGCCCATAATCTCAACAACCATAAAACCACAACCTCAAGCCTCAAATACTCACAAGATCAACCAAACGTTCAACGTCTTACAACAATCGACAATCCTCAAACCTCACCTAAGGTCCAAACCACTACTTGGTATTCACTCTAAGTTATGCTAGATCCAACCTAGCATGATATTGATACTAAACATAACAAGATTGAGGGAAAGGATACTCACACAACGTCAAAAGACGGAAATCGATCAACGGATGTCTACTTGGACTCGTTAGGTCTTTATCGGGACGCTTCCGAACCTAACACCAAAACTAAGCAAGTTTAGCTCATACGCTAAACTTGAACGGACTATATAATATAAATCTCAAGAAAACTCTTTTTCAAAAGCCACGTTAAAATCTCGTAAATAATCCTCCCTGGCACAATATGAGATTCTAGAAACTTTGTCATTAAACCGGAATTAAAAACTTGGAGCCATAACTCGAATTTAATCAAACAAGGACATGATGTATAGTATATATATAAATATAGGAATATCCCCGTAATTAAATCCAAGGTTAAAAACCGCTAAAACATTTTCCGGGCACATTATATACTTATATAAACATGGGTCATAATTTTGCAATTAAATTTTCTAGGCCAAAACTGTAATTAATTTAACAAAGGGCATATCTGCAATTTTCTAAAATCTGGGTCGAAAATGTAAATACAAAACACTGGATTATATTTTTAAATTCCACAAAAATGAGGGGCCCGATTTGAATTAAAAGAAAAGGCTCCTGTAAACCTACAGAGGCAAACAACGCAGGGGAAAGAGGAAAGTAGGGCTGGCGGTGGAACTTGCGGCCATTCGATCTCCGGCTACGGCGAGGCGGCAAAGGCAGGGCCGGGGCCACTCCGGCAGCGACAGCGACGGCGACTGCAGGATTCTTTGTTGGTGGTCGCAACTCGTGGAGGGTGAAGAAAAGATGAGAAGGCTGGCAGCAGTTCGGCGGCAAGGCAAAGCGTCGACGGCAGCGCATCGACAATGGTTTTCTCCGGTGTGCTTGCGCCGTCTCACCGTGGTGGCGGCAAGGAGCTTCCTCCTGTGTCGGAAGGGAGGCAGGGGCTCTTGGTATCGGGAGTATTGGTGGCCCTGTTCCTGCGGTGGCGACGAGAGAAGACAGTGGATGCTGCAGGCCTCCGGCAGGGCATACTTCTTTGGTGGTAGGCGAGGCGATGTGGCTCTAGCGTGGGTGGCGGCTCCGATGGCTTCCTCCGCCTTCGACAGGGCGGCAACAATGGCATCCCTCCCTCAACTTTGTCCCTGGCAACGTGGTTGCTTCAACGGAGCTTGCCAAGAATGGAGGGAGCGTGCAGGGAGATGAAGAACAGCGAGAACCAAGTGCTTAGGGATGGAGGGCCGCGTGGATGGGGCTCGCTGCAGAGAAGGCTGATGTTAGGCATAAGATATGAGGGTAAGGGTCTCACAGAGGAGGTGTGGGAGCTGAGGTTGAGTGCAATAACATATGCTTGTTGAAGGAGAGGTAACAGGGGTCGGGGTTACGTAGAGGTTGAGTGTGTAGGTTGTAGGCACAGTCGGGGCAGGGCTAGAGGTAGTATTGCTGTATTGGGCTACTGATCCTCTTCAATTTTTGGGAAGAGATAAAGTAGTGGGTAGGAATAAAAAGATAAGTAAATAAAATAGAAAATTATCTAAACAGTACTCCATCTTTTGGTCTGACTAAACTTTAGTACCCGTCCTTTTAACTATCAGAACGGTATCCCATCTACTGACCCCGACCGAAGATAAGTATATATGTTACTGTTCATCTGTTAAGTTTAAAGAACGGCGTTAAATCTCGAGGGCAAAATTGTCCACTTTCATATAAACCCTAATTGCCAAACTTTCTGAACCTCAAATTCCTATCAATTTTCCAAAATCAAAATCATATAACCCTTTCCATAACAACAACAATCAAGATCACAAAATCAAAAATCAAAAATCAAAATCATAAAGTCCCAAAATTCTACCAGCAACCAACCAAAATCAGAAATCATCCTTCTCAGATCTGAAGTAGATGAAGATAGCCTGCAAAATTAACCTCATCCCGTCATCCTCCGCCGCCGCTTGTCCGGATCTGAAGCAGAGGAAGCCAGTGCAGGTGATTGAGCATGTGGGGGATCGAGAGGTGGGTCGAAGAAGGCGAAGAATGAGAAGGGGGAGTAGGTCCGGATCTGAAGCAGATGAAAAATGAGAAGATCCAGAGAACCTGCTCCACCATTACCATATACCAAGCCTCAACTCACAAGCTAACACTTCCTTCTCCTCTTCCCCAATTTCTCTTTCCCACCTGCATTATTTGCAAATTCCAGACTTCAATTCACCAACAAACACTCTATTTCTGAGTCGATTCGATGGGTATTGGCGATGGATGTGGTAGAGCTTCATCCAAATTCAGGAAAGCAGCGAAGTTTGTTTTCCTTCCCTGTGGTGTCTTCTCTTCGTCTTCCTCCTCTGCAGCTTCTGATTCTTCCCCGTCTATCTCTCCTGTGAGTTAATCTCCCTCTTTCATGTCTTGTATTTGCAGACCTAATCTAACCTAACCGACTTTTCTTCCTCGTATTGTGTAATTTGTGTGATGATGGAATCTGCTAGGGTTTCTTCATGCTTTCTTTTTTCTGTGTGCTAATGTGGTTTTATCGATTGGAATTGTTGTTGTTTTTCTTTAGATTGCGAATTCACAGATGGTTCTTTCGTAAGATCTGAAGCAAATGAAGCACAGGAAGCCATGGGAGAGATGATGAAAAAATCTTCCGGCTAAATTCAATGAATCTCATCTCCTATAAACAATCTTCCGGTTTTATCGATTTGATTTTGTGATCTTGATTGCCCTTGTTATGGAAAGGGTTATATGATTTTGATTTTGGAAAATTGATAGGAATTTGAGGTTCAGAAAATTTGGGAATTAGGGTTTATATGAAAGTGGACAATCTTGCCCTCGAGATTTAACGCCGTTCTTTAAACTTAACAGATGAACAGTAACATATATACTAATCTTCGGTCGGGGTCAGTAGATGGGATATCGTTCTGATAGTTAAAAGGATGGGGTACTAAAGCTTAGTCAGACCAAAAGATGGAGTACTGTTTAGATAATTTTCTCTAAATAAAATATAAAAAGAATTAAGATTGGGTTAAAACAACTCGATAAAAACTATACCGGGTCGGAAAGTTGTTCGAACTTTTTCCGAAAAAAATAAGATACTAAAAATAGATCAAATATATAAATATATATATATATATATATATATATATATATATATATATATATATATATATATATATATATATATATATATATATATATATATATATATATATATATATATATATATAAACTTGACAATTTTAAATTTACAATGGAAAATACTTGGAAAATATTTATACTATTAAAACATCGATCGAAGTAGGGGAATAAATATCGAAAACGCACCCAATAAACGGGGCGTTACAATGTTGCAAATTTCGGACATGAATGAGAAGGAAGCCTTCTTCCAATTCATGGATGGACTTAAGCCATGGGTAAGACAAGAGCTTCACCGGCAGAAAGTTCAGACCCTTACCGAAACCATGACGAGGCGGATTCCCTCATCGAGTTCCGAAGCCAAGACCGAGGTAACTCCTCCCGTGACAAGGGAAAAAGTGGGGGAGACTAAGGACGGGGAAGACCGCCAAGAAGGGATAATGACTAGTCTTCAAAGGACTCATCTAAGAACTCGTCCAAGCTAAAAAAATAAGGAGAGGTACTCCAGGGCCGACAAGGGCAAGAGGCCAGTTCAGAGGCAACCCTTGAGTTGCTTCCTATGTGGGGAGAAACACTTGATGCACGACTGGACATCAAGGAACAAGTTAAGCGCCATCATAACACAAGAAGACCCACCCGAGACCGAGAAGCTACGATTGGGGGCCATGATGCTTAGTTCCATTAAGACTAAGCGGTTCACCAACCAAAAGGGTCATACGTTCATAGATGCCATCATCAGCGGGACAAAAGTAAGCGCGTTGGTGGACACCAGGGCTTCGGAAGTCTTCATGTCCGAGGAAACAACAAAGAAGTTGGGGGTAGAGGTCACCAAGAGCACCGGTTGGATCAAGATGGTGAACTCTAAAGAAGTTCCAACACTCGGGGTAGCACAAGGAGTGGAGCTATCAATGGGAGAATGGTTGGGAAAGGCTACAATCGAGGTAATCCCTCTAGAAGACTATGACTTAGTCATTGGCTTAGCATTCTTCGATCGTATCAATGCTCTCCTTGTGCCATTTGCCAATTGTATTTGCATCTTGGACCCCATCACCGTTGCATCGTGCCGGTATACCGCCAGAAGGGGCCAAGTGCTAAGGTCGTCTCGGCGATCCAACTCTCTAAGGGACTGAGACGAGAGGAGCCAACATTGTTGGTAACTCTCAAGTTAGACGAGGCGCCAATTGAGGGAGACCCCACACAAGCCAAAGTATGCCATGTCTTGGAAGACTTCAAAGACGTTATGCCACCCGAGGTTACGAAGAAGCTCCCACCTAAGAGGGAGGTGTATCACAAGGTTGAGCTCGTGTCCGATGCCCGACCACCTGCACGAGCACCCTACCCCATGTCTTCACCGGAGCTAAGTGATAACACGATTTATAGCATAGTTTTAGGCGTACATTTAGATAGGATTCTCGCTCAATCATGCATTATCTAGCACTAGTCCAATACGTTTTGCACTCAAAACATATATTTTGTCGAGATAGGTGTCTACACGGACTTGTGTGCGTTTTGTAGGTATCTCGGGAAGTTTCGAGCTAAAACGATGCGTTTAAGGGACGCTCATTCAGAGGACACGTTTCCAAACTCATTGGAACGCAAGCCAAGGGTTGAGGAGACTCAAGGAACCCTTCCTACACAAGCCATGCACCAAAACCACAGCCTAATTGTCCAAAGCAAAGTTTCTGCACAGAATCACGGTTCTCTGAAGAACCACGGCCGTGGAAATGACCGTGGATTTTGCCAGATTCTCGTGACAGCTGTGCCACGACTCTCATGGCCAGCACATGAAGAATTGGTTATAAAAAGTGGTCCTGGATGGTTGTTTGAGGCAGCTGGGAATTGGGGGTAGTTTGGGAGCAGCTCATACATTCTCTATGTTCTTTAACAAATATATTCCAAGAAGAAGAAAGAATTTTTTCTAGGAAGGAAAGTGCAAAAAGAAGAAGGAAGAAGCCATTGAAGAGGAGAGGAGAAGACACACTTAGCTCTTGTATTTTCGGATTTATTTCTAGAGATTTATGAACTCTTGAACCTTCCTTTGGAAGGGTTGTAAGTCGTTCTAATTTCATCTTCAGATTTGGATTGTGTTTAAAAGTTCATTTGTTCATCTTCTTTCTCTCATTTTCTTGCAATGGAGGTTATGAATCTATGTTTGTTTGCTTTGATTCCTATTATGAATGTTGTAGGCTAGATTGATGTGATTCTAGGGTAAGGAAAGAATGGTTGTGGCTAGAACTATGATAGGACAGGCTTAATTTTACCTTTGGATGATTCTTGTTTATGAACGTAGCTACTGTTAGAAATCACGGGTAGTTCTTGAAGAACCACGGTCGTGGTTTCTGTAGAACAAACCGTGATTCTTCCTGGTTCGAGGAATCTTACCTTAGATCCATAAAATTGTTGAAACCCTAAGTCTTTGCTGAGTTTAACCTACCCTAGGGTGTCCTAGTGTAGCGACTAAGTGTTGGGAGAGACCTACCCGGTAATCCTTGCCCTTAGAATCTAAAATAGCAAAACCTTAGGTAATGGTGAGCCTAATAAGCCGCCATTGGATTAAATGTGCTAGGATAGTTGATTAGGACTTCCCTCTCCAAGACTTACCCGGTAAGGATAGGTTAGATCCCTAATCAACCAAATCCGGTTTGTGTTAAATTCCTATCCTTAGGTTCTTAGAGACTTAACCGGTAATGAGACCTTAGGTGTGGACTAGTTGGATCATGAGACTTACCCGGTAATTGATCCCATTTTAGGAACACTTAACCCCAACATATCATAATCAATCCATAGAATGAGTAAATAACTTGAGTTTTATGCCATAACCGGAATTTCCAACCCCTAGAATCCGTCTTTCCTTTCTCTTGATCAATATCTTGTTTGATTTGTTTATTTGTGCTAATCTTCCGATTTAGTTTGATTGATTGTTTGCATGCATGTGACCTTTGATGTGATCACTTAAAAACAACCAAAACAATTGAGATTTTCTTCCTTTATTTCTCTTTTCTTTTAGACTTAGGTCTTGCTAAATTCAATCACAATTTAAATCCGATTTCACCTTAGTCTTTGTGTTCGACCTTGGAATACTTATCTTGCTACATACGTCCCGTACACTGCGGGTGCGCTAGAAGTAGGATAATTATAACGAGTATAAATTTAAGGCTTATTGCGTGCACACTTTTTAGCGTAACAAGTTTTTGGCGCCGTTGCCGGGGACTAGGTCTAGATTGAGTCTATTTTGTGATTGTCTCTAGTGTAGATCTTTCTTGTTTCTTTTGATCTCTTTTTGGTTTTTGTCTTTGCTTTTCAGGACATCTATTGCTCTTTAGGTGTATGCGAAGATCTCGTGGCAAGGATTTAGCTCCATTCGATCCCGAACCGGAGAAAACCCTTCGATCTAGATCTAAGAACATCCGAAAGGAGAAAGAGATGGCCGGTAGGAATCTTCAAGCTGAATTGGATGAAGCCTTAGAGCAAATAAGGCTAAGAGATGAGCTCTTAGAGGAAGAGAGGAGACTTGCCAATGAGAGTGATAACACGATTTATAGCATAGTTTTAGGTGCACATTTAGGTAGAATTCTCGCTCAATCATGCATTATCTAGCACTAGTCCAATGCGTTTCGCACTCAAAACATGTATTTTGTCGAGATAGACGTCTACATGGACTTGTGTGCGTTTTGTAGGTAATTCGGGAAGTTTCGAGCTTAAACGATGCGTTCAAGGGACGCTCATTCAGAGGACTCGTTTCCAACTCATTAGAGCACAAAGAATGACTCAAGGAACCTCGCAAGCAAAGGCCATGCACCAAACCACAGCCTATTGAGCGCAAACAAAGTTTCTGTTGGAAATCACGGGTTCTTGGAGAATCACGGCCGTGGAAATGGCCGTGGTTTTTGCCAGATTCTCGTGACAGCTGTGCCACGACTCTCATGGCCAGCTCATGAAGAAATTGGTTATAAAAGTGGTCCTTGAATGTTGTTAGGGGCAGCTGGGATTTTGGGGTAGTATTGGGAGCAGCTCACACATCCTCTATTGCTCTTGAACAAAATATATTCCAAGGAGAAGAAGGATTTTTCTAGGAAGGAAAGTGCAAGAAGAAGAAGAAAGGAGCCATTGCCATTGAAGAGGAGTGGAGAAGACACATCTAACTCTTGTATTTCGGATTTATTTCTAGAAGTTTTTGAACCCTTGAACCTTCCTTTGGAAGGGTTGTAAGTCATCCTAAATTCAATCTTCAGATTTGGAATTTATTTGGAGTTTATTTGTTCATCTTCTTTCTCTCATTTTTCTTGCTATGGAGATTATGAATCTATGCTTGTTTGTTTTGAATTCCAATATGAATGTTGTAGGCTAGATTGATGTGATTCTAGGGTTAGGGAAGGATGGTTATGGCTAAATCTATGATAGGGTGAACTTAGATGTACCTTTGGATGATTTTTGTTTATGGACGTAGCTACTGTTAAGAATCACGGGTAGTTCTTGAAGAACCACGGCCGTGGTTTCTGTAGAACGAACCGTGATTTTCCTGGTTCGAAGGATCTCACCCTAGGTTCATAAGATTGTTGAAACCCTAAGTTTTTGCTGAGTTTAACCTACCCTAGGGTGTCCTAGTGTAGAGACTAAGTGTTAGGAGAGACTTACCCGGTAATCCTTGCCCTTAAAATCCAAAATAGTAAAGCCTTAGGTAATGGTGAGCCTAATAAGCCTCCATTGGATTTAGTGTGCTAGGATAGTTGCTTAGAACTTCCCTTTCCGAGACTTACCCGGTAAGGATAGGTTAGACCTCTAGGTAATAATCCGGTTTGTGTTAAAATCCTATCCTTAGGTTCTTAGAAACTTAACCGGTAATGAGACCTTAGGTGTGGACTAGTTGATCATGAGACTTACCCGGTACTTGATCCCATTTTAGAAACACTAAATCCCAACATATCATAATCAATCCAAAGAATGAATAGATAACTTGAGATTATGCCATAATCGGAATTTCCAACCCCTAGAATCCGTTTTCCTTCTCTCTTGATCACATCTTGTTCGATTTGTTTATTTGTGCCAACTTTCGATTGAGTTTGATTTGGTCGTTTGCATGAGTTGTGATCTTTGAATTGATCAATTAAAACCAACAAAAACAAATTGCGATTTCCTCCTTTCCTTGCTTAGATTAGACCTAGCTAAATTCAATCACAACTTAGTTCGATTTCACCTTAGTCTTTGTGTTCGACATTGGAGTACTTATCTTTCTACATTCGTCCCGTACACTGCGGGTGCGCTAAGAATTAGGATAATTATAACAAGTATAAATTTAAGACTTATTGCGTACACACTTTCTAGCGTAACAAGTTTTTGGCGCCGTTGCCGGGGACTAGGTCTAGATTGAGTCTATTTTGTGATTGATTCTAGTGTAGATCTTTCTTGTTTCTTTTGATCTCTTTTTGGTTTGTGTCTTTGCTTTTCAGGACATCTACTTCTCTTTAGGTGTATGCGAAGATCTCGTGGCAAGGATCTAGCTCCATTCGATCCCGAACCGGAGAAAACCCTTCGATCTAGATCTAAGAACATCCGAAAAGAGAGAGAGATGGCCGGTAGAAATCTTCAAGCTGAATTGGATGAAGCCTTAGAGCAAATAAGGCTAAGAGATGAGCTCTTAGAGGAAGAGAGGAGACTTGCCAATGAGAGGCAAGAAGAAACTAGGAGGGAGATTGAAGAGATTAGGCAAGCTCTTGTCCAAGGGGAGCTTAATCGCCGACAACCTCCACCACCTCCACCACAACCGCAACCGGCGGCTAATGTTAGGGTTGTTCCAATTGCCATTGAGGAGCCACAAACCCTAGGGAGACGCATGGATCCGGCACAAAGAGCACACCGACCGGGTGTGAATCTAGGAGATCCCGCAACCCACAACTATGAGCTCCGCCCTCAAGTTCTACAAATGATCCGGCACAATCAATTTGGAGGGATGGAAGGAGAGTCCCCTCATCAACACTTGATGAATTATGAGATCTTGATGGAGACTCTTAGACCACCAAGATTGGAGAGCAACAACCATAAGCTAAGGGCCTTCTCTTTCTCTCTAAAGGACAAGGCCTTAGCTTGGTATCAATCTATTCCGCAAGGGCGAGTTGGCACTTGGGAGGAGATGACAACCGAGTTCTTGACCAAGTTCTTCCCATCTTCCAAGACCACCGAGTTAAGAGGAAAGATCAATGCCTTTGTGATGAGGGATAGAGAAAGTTTGTTCAAGTCTTGGGAGAGATTTAAGGACCTTCTCCTAGATTGTCCATGTTCGCTCCAAACGGTGTGTGCAAGCTTTAAATTTATAACCCTAGACTTAAGCTTAAAACAAGGATGCGAACCCGCAGTGTACGGGTCAATCGTAGTAAAAGCAAGAAAATTCCAGGGGTCGATCACAGGGACTCGGTGAAACAAAGTCAATACGGTATGCTATGTCAATTCTAACCACAAGAGCGATTAACACAATCAAAGATGAATAAGAAGTCAATAAAGCAAACATGCAATTCTAGGGATTAAGGCATCTAGTTGTGGTTCCAACTCAAGATCTATAGATAAGCGGACAAAGCTGAGATTTTTGCGTGGGGAAGGTGTTTCTAAAGTGGAGTAGATCACCGGGTAAGTCTCACTACACACTAATCCTAAACCGTAACTCCCATTACCGGGTAAGTCTCATCCTAAGCTTGCATTGAACCAGGAAGGTGTAATAAGAATAGGATTTAGCAAACTCTAACACTTAACTTTCTGTTTAAGGTCGGATAAGTCACCTCGGTCAGAAGAATTCCACCCCGGCCGAGATGTTCATCAACCGAACGAGATGCTTAGGGTTAAGGTTAAAGACTCGAACTTTCAGGATCCTACTGGAATCTAAGATTATTCTATCATTGTTTTTCCCACAACCTTCAGCCAATCACCCTAGAATCACACAAGGAAATTAGCCACTCATCATCATAATGAAAGTATTAAATATATGGGAAGAAGGTGAATATTTGAACAAAGAAGAATTTAATGAAAAGACTTCAATAACTGAATCAAATATCACAAACAAAGCGTTCCTTGGATAGCAATCCAACAAGACAAGACAATCAAGGAAGGAATTGAAGACAATCTTACAAAACCCTTCAAAAAGCTATAAAAAGCTATGATCTTCAACCTTCCTTCAACCTTCAAAAAGGTTCTTCAACAACTCCCAACTTGGAGTATACTGCGGCTGCTGCGTCGTATAAACCCTGATCGACGGTATAGCGTGATGTTGGATTTGTGGAAATCCAACCCTTTTTATAGGAAAAATAAACCTCCAAAGATAATAAATCTTAAAAAGATATTATCCCATAAATATAGGTAAAATATATGATTCTGCATATCTCCTTCCTTCCAGAAGCTCAGCCCAAAAAATATAAGATCACTTTCCAAAATTAAAAGATCTCTTCCAAGAATAAAATATTCTCGCCGCGTCCTAGGTATTCGCCTCGGTCGAGTCGGCATCTCTGGATCGCCTCGGTCGAGGTGAACCTCTGGTCAACCGAGGTGACTCAGAATGTGGAATCTCTTGAATCTGCTCCAAAGTGAATCTTCAATCCATGGCTATGCTTCCTGGATGTAGCTCCAAATGACTCTTGACTCCTTTTGCTCCTTTTCGATGCAAAACGTACCATATTACCTGCAATTACAATGAAACTAGGTGTAGACCTCGATTCTCGCAAAGGTAGATGAAATGGTAGTAAAATCACATAATGTACATACAAACATGCAGAATATGAAAGATAAAACGTCCAAACAAACCCCAAAATATAGATTATAATTCATGCTATCAGCGCCGTTGCCGGGGACTAGGTCTAGATTGAGTCTATTTTGTGATTGATTCTAGTGTAGATCTTTCTTGTTTCTTTTGATCTCTTTTTGGTTTGTGTCTTTGCTTTTCAGGACATCTACTTCTCTTTAGGTGTATGCGAAGATCTCGTGGCAAGGATCTAGCTCCATTCGATCCCGAACCGGAGAAAACCCTTCGATCTAGATCTAAGAACATTCGAAAAGAGAGAGAGATGGCCGGTAGAAATCTTCAAGCTGAATTGGATGAAGCCTTAGAGCAAATAAGGCTAAGAGATGAGCTCTTAGAGGAAGAGAGGAGACTTGCCAATGAGAGGCAAGAAGAAACTAGGAGGGAGATTGAAGAGATTAGGCAAGCTCTTGTCCAAGGGGAGCTTAATCGCCGACAACCTCCACCACCTCCACCACAACCGCAACCGGCGGCTAATGTTAGGGTTGTTCCAATTGCCATTGAGGAGCCACAAACCCTAGGGAGACGCATGGATCCGGCACAAAGAGCACACCGACCGGGTGTGAATCTAGGAGATCCCGCAACCCACAACTATGAGCTCCGCCCTCAAGTTCTACAAATGATCCGGCACAATCAATTTGGAGGGATGGAAGGAGAGTCCCCTCATCAACACTTGATGAATTATGAGATCTTGATGGAGACTCTTAGACCACCAAGATTGGAGAGCAACAACCATAAGCTAAGGGCCTTCTCTTTCTCTCTAAAGGACAAGGCCTTAGCTTGGTATCAATCTATTCCGCAAGGGCGAGTTGGCACTTGGGAGGAGATGACAACCGAGTTCTTGACCAAGTTCTTCCCATCTTCCAAGACCACCGAGTTAAGAGGAAAGATCAATGCCTTTGTGATGAGGGATAGAGAAAGTTTGTTCAAGTCTTGGGAGAGATTTAAGGACCTTCTCCTAGATTGTCCGCACCATGGCATACCGAAGATTGAGCTATTAGAAATCTACTTCAAAGGGCTTGATGAAGATAGCCAATTCAAACTTCAATCACTTTCCGGTGGGACATTTATGGAAAAACATGTGGATGATGCTTGGGAGTTTGTGGAGAAGCAAGCCCTAGTGATTGAGAAGTACTCGCATAGAAAGAGTGAAGGGAGAAAGGCGGGAGCATATGAGGTGAGTGAAGTCACCATGAGCAATTTCAAGCTTGACGCCATCAACCACGAGTTGAAATCCTTGAGAGAGTTATGCACCACAACCTTGAAAAGCCAAACAACTCCTCAAGCACCCCCACAAGCAAACTTGTCTTCCAAGGAGGTGGATGTCAACTACATGGGAAGGGGAAACTTCAACAATTACCAAGGCCCAAGGAACTTCAACAACAACCGGCAATTCAACAATTACCGGCCAAACCATAACCATCCCGGATTCTCTTACTCAAATCCGGATGGAGCCTTGAACCCTCCCGCCTCCACAAGCACCACTCCACCACAAAGAGCTTCACAAGAACCTCCACCCGGTTTTACTCAACCTTCAAAAGATAGGACCGAAGTCATGTTTGAACAATTGCTAGGAAGGTTGAGTGGACTTGAGAGTACCGTTACTTCAATTTCTAAGGCTCAAAAGGTCTTGGAAGCGCAAGTCTTTCAAAAAGCGGGTGAGGCACATAGAGATCCGGGAAAGCTTCCCGGAAGAACCGAAGACAACCCAAGAGGCCAAGTTTTGGCTATCACAACAAGGAGTGGGTTGAGTATGAAGGATCCTTTGCCCAAGGACCAAGCTAAAGGAAAGCAAGTAGTGGTAGAAGAGGGAAGAAGGCAAGAAGATGGAGAGAAGAGCAAGGATATAGAGCCAACTTATGTGGCACCACCTCCATACAAGCCACCACTACCATTCCCGCAATCAAGAGATCAAAGCCTTGGAGGCCTTGGAAGAGGAGCCAAGAGTTGGATTTGAGAGCCATGAAGAAATTGTGAACAGCTGGAAGTTCCACGGTCGAGATTTAGGTTCCACGGCCGTCAAACTCTCTGGACAACTCCGGGAAGCAAGCTTAGCAAGAACCACGGCCGTGGAAGATGAGCAACCCGTGTTTCCGACCGTGGTTTCCTCTGAATCAACTCTCGATGATGATCAAGCTTCTAGGAGCACAGGGGAGTCTTCATTTGCTTTGGATTCATCTTATCCAACCTTGTTTGAATCGTCTTCAACCGATAAAGGTCCTCCATCACTTGAACTCAAACCCCTCCCTTCTCATTTAAAGTATGCATTCCTTGGTGATAATTCTACATATCCGGTGATTGTTAATGCATGCTTGAGTGATGATGAACTTGCTAAATTGCTGCATGAACTAAGATTGCATAGGAAAGCCATTGGATATACTATTGATGATTTGGTTGGCATTAAGCCATCTTTGTGCATGCATAAGATAATGATAGAAGATAACCACAAACCCTCTATTGAACATCAAAGGAGATTGAATCCTATAATGAAAGAGGTGGTCAAAAAGGAAATCATTAAGTTGCTAGATACGGGAATTATCTACCCTATCTCGGATAGTAAGTGGGTTAGCCCCGTTCATGTGGTACCTAAGAAGGGTGGAATGACGGTAGTAACTAATGAGAACAATGAACTAATACCAACTAGGACGGTCACGGGATGGAGAATGTGTATAGATTATAGGAAATTGAATATGGCCTCTAGGAAAGATCACTTTCCCCTCCCCTTCATTGACCAAATGCTAGAAAGATTAGCTCAACACTCTCACTTTTGCTATCTAGATGGGTATAGTGGATTCTTCCAAATCCCTATCCACCCCGATGACCAAGAGAAAACAACTTTTACATGTCCATGGGGTACCTTTGCATATAGGAGAATGCCATTTGGGTTGTGTAATGCACCCGCCACTTTCCAAAGGTGTATGATGGCTATATTTTCGGAATACATAGAAAATATCATGGAAGTGTTCATGGATGATTTCTCTGTTTATGGTTCTTCTTTCGATGATTGCTTGGTTAATTTGTCATTAGTGTTGCAAAGATGTGAGGAGACAAATCTTGTCTTAAATTGGGAGAAATGCCACTTCATGGTAAGTGAAGGTATTGTGTTAGGACACTTGGTGTCTAACCGTGGCATTGAGGTTGACAGGGCTAAGATTGAAACGATAGAGAAGTTGCCACCACCTACCTCGGTGAAGGGGGTAAGGAGTTTCTTAGGTCATGCCGGTTTCTACCGGAGATTTATTCAAGATTTCTCTAATATTTCTAAGTCTCTCACTAACCTACTAATGAAAGATGTTGATTTTGTTTTTTCCAAAGATTGTCTTGAAGCGTTTTGTAGGTTGAAGAACGCCTTGATCTCCGCACCCATCATGCAACCTCCGGATTGGAGTTTACCGTTTGAGATCATGTGTGATGCGAGTGATGTGGCCGTTGGGGCCGTTTTAGGGCAAAGAAAGGAAGGGCGCACTCATGCCATTTATTATGCTAGCAAGACGCTAGATGAAGCCCAACTCAACTATGCTGCCACCGAGAAAGAGTTGTTGGCGGTGGTGTATGCATTTGAAAAGTTCCGCTCGTACCTTGTTGGAGCGAAGGTCATAGTTTACACGGATCATGCGGCGATCCGTTATCTACTTACAAAGAAGGATGCCAAACCAAGGTTGATTCGGTGGATCCTCCTTCTCCAAGAGTTTGATTTGGAGATACGAGATAAGAAAGGATCCGAGAACTCCGTAGCGGATCACCTTAGTAGACTCCCACCATTGGAGCTTGGGAAAGACAACATCCCGATAGATGACTCATTCCGGGATGAACAATTGCAAATGGTGGAAGAATGTTTGTTCCACGTGGCTAGAGGAAGTGAGCCATGGTATGCCGACATTGTGAACTACTTGGTGTGTGAGGAAGTACCTCCCGGGCTTACATATGCACAAAGGAAGAAGTTCTTCAACGATGTAAGGCACTACTATTGGAGTGAGCCACTTCTATTCAAGAGAGGCCCGGATGGGGTGCTTAGAAGATGCATACCGGAAGATGAAATGGAGAGTGTGATCCGGCATTGTCACTCCTTACCATGTGGAGGCCATGCTAGCTCACACAAAACGTGTGCAAAGGTATTGCAATCCGGTTTTTATTGGCCTAACTTGTTTAGAGATGTGCAAGGTTTTGTAGCGGCATGTGATGCTTGCCAAAGAACGGGAAACATCTCAAGGAGGAACGAAATGCCCTTGAACAACATCCAAGAAGTTGAGATTTTCGATGTGTGGGGTGTAGACTTCATGGGACCATTCCCTTCCTCATGTGGCAATCTCTACATCCTATTGGCGGTGGACTATGTGTCAAGATGGGTAGAGGCCATCGCCTCTCCTACCAATGATGCCAAGGTGGTGGTGCGGTTCTTCAACCGAGTAATCTTCCCTAGGTTTGGAACACCAAGAGTGATCATTAGTGATGGAGGGAAGCACTTCACAAATAGGAATTTTGGAGCACTTTTGGCTAAGTATGAGGTGACTCATAAGGTAGCAACACCTTATCACCCCCAAACTAGTGGTCAAGTGGAGATCTCCAACGGTGAGATCAAGGCCATCCTCGAGAAGACGGTGTCTAGAACAAGGAAGGATTGGGCTATGAAGCTCAATGACGCACTATGGGCATATAGAACCGCCTTCAAAACACCCATTGGCACCACTCCTTACAAGTTGGTCTATGGCAAGTCTTGCCATCTTCCAGTAGAAATGGAGCATAGAGCTTATTGGGCCATTAAGTGGCTAAATTTTGACCTCAAGGAGGCGGGAGAGAAGAGATTGCTTGATATCAATGCCCTTGAGGAGCTCCGGTTGGAAGCCTATGAGAATGCCCGGATTTACAAGGAGAGAACCAAAAGATGGCATGACAAGAGGATTATTCCAAAGGAGTTGAGTGAAGGAGATCTTGTCCTTCTCTTCAGCTCGAGGCTAAGACTCTTTCCCGGAAAGCTCAAATCAAGATGGACCGGGCCATACGTGGTGAAGAAGATCTTTCCCCATGGAGCTATTGAAATAGGAGGGGAGCATTGTGGAAATTTCAAAGTGAATGGGCATCGCTTGAAGAAGTATATTCCGGGAGCCCCGATAAACATGATTGCCCCGCTTCACCTTGAATAGACGCTCCCGAGTTTGGTCAAGCTAGTGACCTTAAAGAAGCGCTTGGTGGGAGGCAACCCATCGGTAACATTTTTCCTTCATTTTTGCTTAGATTTTTTCTGTTTTTGTGTGCTTTGTGTGTTTTGTCTACTTCATGTGTATGCTAGAAGCATTAATGGGGTCGGAAACCTCTCTCGGAAATGATGATGATGAAACCCTCACCAATTATGGGTGGAGCGGACGCGAAACTTGGACGGCTAGCGGTGCCTAGCGCGGGTTTCAAAGCTTGATGGATGTTTAGAGCTCTCTACCATGGTTGAAAGGATCATCAAACATCAATCCACTTGAAAATTCCCAAATACCATAGCAAACGCTTTTACATTGTGAGAACCTTCTTTCACTCTCTTTACTTGTATACCACATTGGGGACAATGTGTTTCTAAGTATGGGGTGGGGTTCGCATGATCCTTTGCATGATGAGCATCTAGGATAGGTTAATATTTGCATATGTCTTGCATTGTACATACTTAAATCGAAAATCCCATAAAAATCAGAAAATTTTAAAATTTTTGTGCTTTCTAGACTTGGATATGATCCTAATGATGAAACTTGTCTTGTGATTGGCTATGAATGGCCTTATGTGTTGAATTGATAAATGCATATGTGGACTTGAGCTACTTCTCTTAAATTCCATGAATGACTTGAGATCATGGTGATTGCCTAGAATGGATTGAGTATTGAAAGTCGAAATTACATGATAGTTCTTGCATACCATCTAGGAATTAATAAGGCATTTCATCTTTCCTTACTTCTCATCTTGATCATGATTGCTTGAGCACCTCAATTGATATAAAATTTGACCTCCTTTTAAACCCATCCGGGAATAGGAGCATGCTAGTGTGTTTGAATGTGTAAAAAGCAAGTGCGGGGTGAAGATGTAATGAAAAGAATGTCGTGAATGGAATGCTGAAATTATGGTGGAAGTGTAGCCAAAATAGGTTTGGGGGCGTTGGTTTAAATGATAAGTAACTCGGTACACTTCACATAATCGGGTGTTGGTGCCTTGCCAAAGTCAAATGAACCAATAGCCCTAACGAGCTTTGGTATGTGTGCCCGGTGTGGATGCACCTCGAAAAAGAGAAAAAGCCCGAGGATGGCTAATCACCAAGGTTTCGGCTATTGTACACCAATGCCATTGTCTCAAAAATGAGTTAAAGAAAAAGAAAAGAAAGCAAGATAGAAAAAAATACACACTTGGGGGAAGTTGATCGAGGACAAGGAAGTGAAGTTAGTTCCATTCCCGGATTAGCATCACATACCTAAAAAAATTCCCCTCCCCAATTAAAACGTTTCTTAGCCTTTTATGTCACAAGCCCTTATGACCTACTTGCATGTTTGTAAGACTTAGTAATCTAGATTGGATAGACTCTTGATCTTCTTGACATCTCCGTCCTCCCATCTCATGCATGCTTTTGAGTTAAGTACAATTGTCTTTCCATGCCCTTATTGTTTGATACATAATTGCTTATCCAATTGCCAATGATCATGACTATGAAGGTGATCCAATAGTAGAAGCACAAAACCAAAAAGATTTTGCCATTTTTCTGCATACATAAATCATGTCATCTCTTAGTCTATAGTTGGGAATTTGCTCGGGGACGAGCAAACCTTAAGTATGGGGTATTTTGATAACACGATTTATAGCATAGTTTTAGGCGTACATTTAGATAGGATTCTCGCTCAATCATGCATTATCTAGCACTAGTCCAATACGTTTTGCACTCAAAACATATATTTTGTCGAGATAGGTGTCTACACGGACTTGTGTGCGTTTTGTAGGTATCTCGGGAAGTTTCGAGCTAAAACGATGCGTTTAAGGGACGCTCATTCAGAGGACACGTTTCCAAACTCATTGGAACGCAAGCCAA
>BSUD01000004.1:54768196-54787209 GCA_033239045.1 Fagopyrum esculentum
TTGAGTGGACTTGAGAGTACCGTTACTTCAATTTCTAAGGCTCAAAAGGTCTTGGAAGCGCAAGTCTTTCAAAAAGCGGGTGAGGCACATAGAGATCCGGGAAAGCTTCCCGGAAGAACCGAAGACAACCCAAGAGGCCAAGTTTTGGCTATCACAACAAGGAGTGGGTTGAGTATGAAGGATCCTTTGCCCAAGGACCAAGCTAAAGGAAAGCAAGTAGTGGTAGAAGAGGGAAGAA
The DNA here is from genome assembly GCA_033239045.1 of Fagopyrum esculentum. NCBI lineage: Eukaryota > Viridiplantae > Streptophyta > Magnoliopsida > Caryophyllales > Polygonaceae > Fagopyrum > Fagopyrum esculentum. Next base: position 54,768,435 of record BSUD01000004.1, read on the forward strand.
GGCAAGAAGATGGAGAGAAGAGCAAGGATATAGAGCCAACTTATGTGGCACCACCTCCATACAAGCCACCACTACCATTCCCGCAATCAAGAGCAAGAGCCCGTTTGGACAATCACTTTGGTAAGTTCCTTGAACTAATGTCCAAGTTACATATTAACATTCCGTTCATGGATGCCATTTTAGGAATGCCGGCATACGGAAAGTTCTTGAAGGAAATACTCTCCAACAAAAGGAAGTTGGAGGAGTATGGGGAGATTAGGATGACCAAGAGATCCTCGGAGTTTATCCAAACAATGAAGGAGGAGATGCCTCCCAAGCTAAGGGATCCGGGCTCTTTTTGTGTTCCAATTGGAGTAGGAGATGTGAAGTACGAAGCCCTTTGTGATCTTGGGGCGAGTGTAAGCATCATACCGCTTGCACTTAGTAACAAGGTCGGGCTAGGAGAGCCAAAACCGGTCAAGATGACCCTCTATATGGCGGACCGATCCATCACTCACCCGGTTGGGATTCTTGCAGACATTCCGGTGCAATTGGGAGGATTCTATGTACCTATCGACTTTGTAGTGTTGGAAATTCCGGCGGATTACCCGGTTCCCATCATCCTAGGAAGACCTTTCCTAGCCACATCCGGATGCTTAGTGGATTGCAAGAACGGGACTCTCTCCTTCAACATTGGAGAGGAGAACATCAAGTTCAAGCTGTCCACAATGATGAAAGGGCCAACCCTAGATGAGGATATCTTCAACATAGTCGAGCAAGAAGAATCTAGAGAAATGGTGAGCTCGATTTTGATCAAGGATCCCTTGGAGAAGGTTCTTACCTTGAGTATGATGGAGGAGGACATTGAAGAGAATTGCAATGAAGAGATCAAAGCCTTGGAGGCGTTGGAAGAAGAGCCAAGAGTGGGATTTGAGAGCCATGAAGAAATTGTGAACAGCTGCAAGTTCCACGGTCGAGATTTAGGAATCACGGCCGTCAAACTCTCTGGACAACTCCGAGAAACAAGCCTGGAAGGAACCACGGCCGTGGAAGTTGAACCAACCGTAATTCCAACCGTGGTTTCCCCTGAATCAGCTCTTAATGATGATCAAGCTTCTAGGAGCCAAGGGGAGTCTTCATTTGCTTTGGATTCATCTCATCCAATCTTATTTGGATCGTCTTCAACCGAAAAAGGTCCTCCCTCACTTGAACTCAAACCCCTTCCCTCTCATTTAAAGTATGCATTCCTTGGTGATAATTCTACATATCCGGTGATTGTTAATGCATGCTTGAGTGATGATGAACTTGCTAAATTGCTACATGAATTGAGATTGCATAGGAAGGCCATTGGTTACACTATTGATGATTTGGTTGGTATTAAGCCATCTTTGTGCATGCATAAGATAATGATGGAAGATAACCACAAACCCTCTATAGAGCATCAAAGGAGATTGAACCCTATAATGAAAGAGGTGGTCAAAAAGGAAATCATTAAGTTGCTAGATGCGGGAATTATCTACCCTATCTCGGATAGTAAGTGGGTTAGTTCCGTTCATGTAGTACCTAAGAAGGGTGGAATGACGGTAGTAACTAATGAGAACAATGAATTAATACCAACTAGGACGGTCACGGGATGGAGAATGTGTATAGACTATAGGAAATTGAACATGGCCTCTAGGAAAGATCACTTTCCCCTCCCCTTCATTGACCAAATGCTAGAAAGATTAGCTCAACATTCTCACTTTTGCTATCTAGATGGGTATAGCGGATTTTTCCAAATCCCTATCCACCCCGATGACCAAGAGAAAACAACTTTTACATGTCCATGGGGTACATTTGCATACAGGAGAATGCCATTTGGGTTGTGTAATGCACCCGCCACCTTTCAAAGGTGTATGATGGCTATCTTTTCGGAATACATAGAAAATATCATGGAGGTGTTCATGGATGATTTCTCTGTTTATGGTTCTTCTTTTGATGATTGCTTGGCTAACTTGTCATTAGTATTGCAAAGATGTGAGGAGACAAATCTTGTCTTAAATTGGGAGAAATGCCACTTCATGGTAAGTGAAGGGATTGTGTTAGGACACTTGGTGTCTAACCGTGGCATTGAGGTTGATAGGGCTAAGATTGAAACGATAGAGAAGTTGCCACCACCTACTTCGGTGAAGGGGGTAAGGAGTTTCTTAGGGCATGCCGGTTTTTACCGGAGATTCATCAAAGATTTCTCTAAAATTTCTAAGCCTCTAACTAACCTACTAATGAAGGACGTTGATTTTGTCTTTTCCAAGGATTGTCTTGAAGCGTTTTGTAGGTTGAAGAACGCCTTGATCTCCGCACCCATCATGCAACCTCCGGATTGGAGTTTACCGTTTGAAATCATGTGCGATGCAAGTGATGTAGCCGTGGGGGCTGTTTTGGGGCAAAGGAAAGAAGGGTGCACTCATGCTATTTACTATGCTAGCAAGACGCTAGATGATGCCCAACTCAATTATGCTACTACCGAGAAGGAGTTATTGGCGGTAGTGTACGCATTTGAGAAGTTCCGCTCGTACCTTGTTGGAGCGAAGGTCATAGTTTACACGGATCATGCGGCAATCCGTTATCTACTTACGAAGAAGGATGCCAAGCCAAGGTTGATTCGGTGGATCCTTCTTCTTCAAGAGTTTGATTTGGAGATAAGAGATAAGAAGGGATCCGAGAACTCGGTAGCGGATCACCTTAGTAGACTCCCACCATTGGAGCTTGGGAAAGACAACATCCCGATAGATGATTCATTCTGGGACGAACAATTGCAATTGGTGGAAGAATGCCTATTCCAAGTGGCTAGAGGAAGTGAGCCGTGGTATGCCGACATTGTGAATTACTTAGTGTGTGAGGAGGTGCCTCCCGGGCTAACGTATGCACAAAGGAAGAAGTTCTTCAACGATGTAAGGCATTACTATTGGAGCGAGCCACTTCTATTCAAGAGAGGCCCGGATGGGGTGCTTAGGAGATGCATACCCGAAGATGAAATGGAGAGTGTGATCCGGCATTGTCACTCCTTGCCATGTGGAGGCCATGCTAGCTCACACAAAACGTGTGCCAAGGTATTGCAATCCGGTTTTTATTGGCCTAACTTGTTTAGAGATGTGCAAGGTTTTGTGGCGGCGTGTGATGCTTGCCAAAGAACGGGGAACATCTCAAGGAGGAATGAAATGCCCTTGAACAACATCCAAGAAGTTGAGATTTTTGATGTGTGGGGTGTAGACTTCATGGGACCATTCCCTTCTTCATGTGGAAATCTATTCATCCTATTGGCGGTGGACTATGTGTCAAGATGGGTAGAGGCAATCGCCTCTCCTACGAATGATGCCAAGGTGGTGGTGCGGTTCTTCAACCGAGTGATCTTCCCTAGGTTTGGAACACCAAGGGTGATCATTAGTGATGGAGGGAAGCACTTCACAAATAGGAACTTTGGAGCACTTTTGGCCAAGTATGGGGTGACTCACAAAGTGGCAACACCTTACCACCCCCAAACTAGTGGTCAAGTGGAGATCTCCAACCACGAGATCAAAGCCATACTCGAGAAGACGGTGTCTAGGACAAGGAAGGATTGGGCCATGAAGCTCAATGACGCACTATGGGCATATAGAACCGCCTTCAAGACACCTATTGGCACTACTCCCTACAAGTTGGTCTATGGCAAGTCTTGCCATCTTCCGGTGGAAATGGAGCATAGAGCTTATTGGGCCATTAAGTGGCTAAACTTTGACCTCAAGGAGGCGGGGGAAAAGAGATTGCTTGATATCAATGCACTTGAGGAACTCCGGTTGGAAGCTTATGAGAATGCCCGGATCTACAAGGAGAGAACCAAAAGGTGGCATGACAAGAGGATCATTCCAAAGGAGTTGAGTGAAGGAGATCTTGTCCTTCTCTTCAACTCAAGGCTAAGACTCTTTCCCGGAAAACTCAAATCAAGATGGACCGGGCCATATGTGGTGAAGAAGATCTTTCCCCACGGAGCAATTGAAATAGGAGGGGAACATTGTGGAAACTTCAAAGTGAATGGGCATCGCTTGAAGAAATACATTCCGGGAGCACCGGTAGACATGATTGCCCCACTTCACCTTGCATAAACACTCCCGAGTTTGGTCAAGCTAATGACCTTAAAGAAGCGCTTGGTGGGAGGCAACCCATTGGTAACATCTTTCCTTCATTTTAGCTTAGATTTTTCTGTTTTTATGTGCTTTGTGTGTTTTGTCTATTTTATGTGTGCTAGAACATTAGTGGCATTGGAAGCCTTTCTTGGAAATGGTGATGATGAAACCCTCATTAATTATGGGTGGAGCGGACGCGGAACTTGGACGGCTAGCGGTGCCTAGCGCGGGTTTCAAAGCTTGAAGAATGCTTAGAGCTCCCTACCATGGTTGAAAGGATCATCCAACATCAATCCTCTTGAGAATTCCCAAATACCAAAGAAAACCATTTTACATTGTGAGAACCTTCTTTCACTCTCTTTACTTGTATACCACATTGGGGACAATGTGTTTCTAAGTATGGGGTGGGGTTTGCATGATCCTTTGCATGAAGAGCATCTAGGATAGGTTAATATTTGCACATCTCTTGCATTGTACATACTCAAATCGAAAATTCCATAAAAATCAGAAAATTTAAAAAATTTTTTTGTGCTTTCTAGGCTTGGATATGATCCTAATGATGAAAACTTGTCTTGTGATTGGCTATGAATGGCCTTATGTGTTAAATTGATAAATACATATGTGGACTTGAACTACTTCTCTTGAATTCCATGAATGACTTGAGAGCATGATGATTGCCTAGAATGGATTGAGTACTGAAAATCGAAATTACATGATAGTTCTTGCATACCATCTAGGAATGAATAAGGCATTTCATCTTTCTCTACTTCTCATCTTGATCATGATTGCTTGAGCACCTCAATTGATATAAATTTGACCTCCTTTTAAACCCATCCGGGAATTGGAGCATGCTAGTGTGTTTGAATGTGTGAAAAGCAAGTGCGGGGTGAAGATGTAATGAAAAGAATGTCATGAATAGAATGCTGAAATTATTGTGGAAGTGTAGCCAAAATAGGTTTGGGGGCGTTGGTTTAAATGACAAGTAACTCGGTACACTTCACATGATCGGGTGTTGGTGCCTTGCCAAAGTCAAAAGAACCAATAGCCCTAACGAGCTTTGGTATGTGTGCCCGGTGTGGATGCACCTCGAAAAAGAGAAAAAGCCCGAGGATGGCTAATCACCGAGGTTTCGGCTATTGTACACCAATGCCATTGTCTCAAAAATGAATCAAAGAAAAAGAAAAGAAAGGAGGATAGGGAAAAATACGCACTTGGGGGAAGTTGATCGAGGACAAGGAGTGAAGTTAGTTCCATTCCCGGATTAGCATCACACACCTAGAAAATTCCCCTCCCAACTACAACGTTTCTTGGCCTTTTATATCACAAGCCCTTATGACCTACTTGCATGTTTGTAAGACTTAGTAGTCTAGATTGGATAGACTCTTGATCTTCTTGACATCTCCGTCCTCCCAAATCATGCATGTTTTTGAGTTAAGTACAATTGTCTTTCCATGACTTTATCATTTGATACATAATTGCTTGTTAAATTGCCATTGATCATGACTATGAAGGTGATCCAATAGTAGAAGCACAAAACCAAAAAGATTTTGCCATTTTTTCTGCATACATAAATCATGTCATCTCGTAGTCTATAGTTGGGAATTTGCTCGGGGACGAGCAAACCTTAAGTATGGGGTATTTTGATAACACGATTTATAGCATAGTTTTAGGTGCACATTTAGGTAGAGTTCTCGCTCAATCATGCATTATCTAGCACTAGTCCAATGCGTTTCGCACTCAAAACATGTATTTTGTCGAGATAGACGTCTACACGGACTTGTGTGCGTTTTGTAGGTAATTCGGGAAGTTTCGAGCTTAAACGATGCGTTCAAGGGACGCTCATTCAGAGGACTCGTTTCCAACTCATTAGAGCACAAAGAATGACTCAAGGAACCTCGCAAGCAAAGGCCATGCACCAAACCACAGCCTATTGAGCGCAAACAAAGTTTCTGTTGGAAATCACGGGTTCCTGGAGAATCACGGCCGTGGAAATGGCCGTGGTTTTTGCCAGATTCTCGTGACAGCTGTGCCACGACTCTCATGGCCAGCTCATGAAGAAATTGGTTATAAAAGTGGTCCTTGAATGTTGTTAGGGGCAGCTGGGATTTTGGGGTAGTTTTGGGAGCAGCTCACACATCCTCTATTGCTCTTGAACAAAATATATTCCAAGGAGAAGAAGGATTTTTCTAGGAAGGAAAGTGCAAGAAGAAGAAGAAAGGAGCCATTGCCATTGAAGAGGAGAGGAGAAGACACATCTAACTCTTGTATTTCGGATTTATTTCTAGAAGTTTTTGAACCCTTGAACCTTCCTTTGGAAGGGTTGTAAGTCATCCTAAATTCAATCTTCAGATTTGGAATTTATTTGGAGTTTATTTGTTCATCTTCTTTCTCTCATTTTTCTTGCTATGGAGATTATGAATCTATGCTTGTTTGTTTTGAATTCCAATATGAATGTTGTAGGCTAGATTGATGTGATTCTAGGGTTAGGGAAGGATGGTTATGGCTAAATCTATGATAGGGTGAACTTAGATGTACCTTTGGATGATTTTTGTTTATGGACGTAGCTACTGTTAAGAATCACGGGTAGTTCTTGAAGAACCACGGCCGTGGTTTCTGTAGAACGAACCGTGATTTTCCTGGTTCGAAGGATCTCACCCTAGGTTCATAAGATTGTTGAAACCCTAAGTTTTTGCTGAGTTTAACCTACCCTAGGGTGTCCTAGTGTAGAGACTAAGTGTTAGGAGAGACTTACCCGGTAATCCTTGCCCTTAGAATCCAAAATAGTAAAGCCTTAGGTAATGGTGAGCCTAATAAGCCTCCATTGGATTTAGTGTGCTAGGATAGTTGCTTAGAACTTCCCTTTCCGAGACTTACCCGGTAAGGATAGGTTAGACCTCTAGGTAATAATCCGGTTTGTGTTAAAATCCTATCCTTAGGTTCTTAGAAACTTAACCGGTAATGAGACCTTAGGTGTGGACTAGTTGATCATGAGACTTACCCGGTACTTGATCCCATTTTAGAAACACTAAATCCCAACATATCATAATCAATCCAAAGAATGAATAGATAACTTGAGATTATGCCATAATCGGAATTTCCAACCCCTAGAATCCGTTTTCCTTCTCTCTTGATCACATCTTGTTCGATTTGTTTATTTGTGCCAACTTTCGATTGAGTTTGATTTGGTCGTTTGCATGAGTTGTGATCTTTGAATTGATCAATTAAAACCAACAAAAACAAATTGCGATTTCCTCCTTTCCTTGCTTAGATTAGACCTTGCTAAATTCAATCACAACTTAGTTCGATTTCACCTTAGTCTTTGTGTTCGACCTTGGAGTACTTATCTTTCTACATTCGTCCCGTACACTGCGGGTGCGCTAAGAATTAGGATAATTATAACAAGTATAAATTTAAGACTTATTGCGTACACACTTTCTAGCGTAACAGAGAGGCAAGAGGAAACAAGGAGGGAGATTGAGGAGATTAGGCAAGCCCTTGTTCAAGGAGAGCTTAATCGCCGACAACCTCCACCACCTCCACCACAACCGCAGCCGGCGGTTAATGTTAGGGTTGTTCCCATTGCTATTGAGGAGCCACAAACCCTAGGGAGACGTATGGATCCGGCACAAAGAGCACACCGACCGGGTGTGAATCTAGGAGATCCCGCAACCCACAACTATGAGCTCCGCCCTCAAGTTCTTCAAATGATCCGGCATAATCAATTTGGAGGGATGGAAGGAGAGTCTCCTCACCAACATTTGATGAACTATGAGATTTTGATGGAGACTCTTAGACCACCAAGATTGGAGAGCAACAACCATAAGCTAAGGGCCTTTTCCTTCTCTCTTAAGGACAAAGCCTTGGCTTGGTATCAATCTATTCCGCAAGGGCGAGTCGGTACTTGGGAAGAGATGACAACCGAGTTCTTGACCAAGTTCTTCCCACCTTCCAAGACCACCGAGTTAAGGGGAAAGAGCAATGCCTTTGTGATGAGGGATAGAGAAAGTTTGTTCAAGTATTGGGAGAGATTTAAGGACCTTCTCCTAGATTGTCCACACCATGGCATACCAAAGATTGAGCTATTAGAGATCTATTTCAAAGGGCTTGATGAAGATAGCCAATTCAAGCTTCAATCTCTTTCCGGTGGGACTTTTATGGAGAAGCATGTAGATGATGCTTGGGAGTTTGTGGAGAAGCAAGCTCTAGTGATTGAGAAGTACTCTCATAGGAAGAGCGAAGGAAGAAAGGTGGGAGCGTATGAGGTGAGTGAAGTCACCATGAGCAATTTCAAGCTTGACGCCATCAACAACGAGTTGAAATCCTTGAGAGAGTTATGTACTACCACCTTGAAGAGCCAAGCAACTCCTCAAGCACCTCCAAGAGCTAACTTGTCTTCCAAAGAGGAAGATGTGAATTATATGGGAAGGGGCAACTTCAACAATTACCAAGGCCCAAGAAATTTCAACAACAACCGGCAATTCAACAATTACCGGCCAAACCACAACCATCCCGGATTTTCTTACTCTAATCCGGATGGAGCCTTGAACCCTCCCGCCTCCACAAGTGCAACTCCACCACAAAGAGCTTCACAAGAACCTCCACCCGGTTTTACTCAACCTTCAAAGGATAGGACCAAAGTCATGTTTGAACAATTGCTAGGAAGATTGAGCGGACTTGAGAGCACCGTCACTTCAATTTCTAAGGCTCAAAAAGTCTTGGAAGCACAAGTTTTTCAAAAGGCGGGTGAAGCACATAGAGATCCGGGGAAGCTTCCCGGAAGAACCGAAGACAACCCAAGAGGTCAAGTTTTGGCTATCACAACAAGGAGTGGGTTGAGTATGAAGGATCCTTTGCCCAAGGACCAAGCTAAGGGGAGTCAAGTAGTGGTAGAAGAGGGAAGAAAGCATGAAGATGGAGGGAAGAGCAAGGATGTAGAGCCAACTTATGTGGCACCGCCTCCATACAAGCCACCACTACCATTTCCACAATCAAGAGCAAGAGCTCGTTTGGACAATCACTTTGGTAAGTTCCTTGAACTAATGTCCAAGTTACATATTAACATTCCGTTCATGGATGCCATCTTAGGAATGCCGGCATACGGAAAGTTCTTGAAGGAGATACTCTCCAACAAAAGGAAGTTGGAGGAGTATGGAGAGATTAGGATGACCAAGAGATCCTCGGAGTTAATCCAAACAATGAAGGAAGCAATGCCTCCCAAGCTAAGGGATCCGGGCTCTTTTTGCGTCCCAATAGGAGTGGGAGATGTGAAATACGAGGCCCTTTGTGATCTTGGAGCAAGCGTAAGCATCATACCGCTTGCACTTAGCAACAAGGTCGGGTTAGGAGAGCCAAAGCCGGTCAAGATGACTCTCTATATGGCGGACCGTTCTATCACTCATCCAGTTGGGATTCTAGAGGACATTCCGGTGCAGTTGGGAGGATTTTACGTGCCCATTGACTTTGTAGTGTTGGACATTCCGGCGGATTACCCGGTTCACATCATCCTAGGAAGACCCTTCCTAGCCACCTCCGGATGTTTAGTGGATTGCAAGAACGGGACTCTCTCCTTCAACATTGGAGAGGAGAACATCAAGTTCAAGCTGTCCACAATGATGAAAGGGCCAACCCTTGATGAAGATATCTTCAACATAGTCGAGCAAGAAGAATCTAGAGAAATAGTAAGCTCGATCTTGATCAAGGATCCCTTGGATAAGGTTCTTACCTTGAGTATGATGGAGGAAGACATTGAAAAGGAGTGCAATGAAGAGATCAAAGCCTTGGAGGCCTTGGAAGAGGAGCCAAGAGTTGGATTTGAGAGCCATGAAGAAATTGTGAACAACTGGAAGTTCCACGGTCGAGATTTAGGTTCCACGGCCGTCAAACTCTCTGGACAACTCCGGGAAGCAAGCTTAGCAAGAACCACGGCCGTGGAAGATGAGCAACCCGTGTTTCCGACCGTGGTTTCCTCTGAATCAACTCTCGATGATGATCAAGCTTCTAGGAGCAAAGGGGAGTCTTCATTTGCTTTGGATTCATCTCATCCAACCTTGTTTGAATCGTCTTCAACCGATAAAGGTCCTCCATCACTTGAACTCAAACCCCTCCCTTCTCATTTAAAGTATGCATTCCTTGGTGATAATTCTACATATCCGGTGATTGTTAATGCATGCTTGAGTGATGATGAACTTGCTAAATTGCTGCATGAACTAAGATTGCATAGGAAAGCCATTGGATATACTATTGATGATTTGGTTGGCATTAAGCCATCTTTGTGCATGCATAAGATAATGATGGAAGATAACCACAAACCCTCTATTGAACATCAAAGGAGATTGAATCCTATAATGAAAGAGGTGGTCAAAAAGGAAATCATTAAGTTGCTAGATGCGGGAATTATCTACCCTATCTCGGATAGTAAGTGGGTTAGCCCCGTTCATGTGGTACCTAAGAAGGGTGGAATGACGGTAGTAACTAATGAGAACAATGAACTAATACCAACTAGGACGGTCACGGGATGGAGAATGTGTATAGATTATAGGAAATTGAATATGGCCTCTAGGAAAGATCACTTTTCCCTCCCCTTCATTGACCAAATGCTAGAAAGATTAGCTCAACACTCTCACTTTTGCTATCTAGATTGGTATAGTGGATTCTTCCAAATCCCTATCCACCCCGATGACCAAGAGAAAACAACTTTTACATGTCCATGGGGTACCTTTGCATATAGGAGAATGCCATTTGGGTTGTGTAATGCACCCGCCACTTTCCAAAGGTGTATGATGGCTATATTTTCGGAATACATAGAAAATATCATGGAAGTGTTCATGGATGATTTCTCTGTTTATGGTTCTTCTTTCGATGATTGCTTGGTTAATTTGTCATTAGTGTTGCAAAGATGTGAGGAGACAAATCTTGTCTTAAATTGGGAGAAATGCCACTTCATGGTAAGTGAAGGTATTGTGTTAGGACACTTGGTGTCTAACCGTGGCATTGAGGTTGACAGGGCTAAGATTGAAACGATAGAGAAGTTGCCACCACCTACCTCGGTGAAGGGGGTAAGGAGTTTCTTAGGGCATGCCGGTTTCTACCGGAGATTTATTCAAGATTTCTCTAAAATTTCTAAGCCTCTCACTAACCTACTAATGAAAGATGTTGATTTTGTTTTTTCCAAAGATTGTCTTGAAGCGTTTTGTAGTTTGAAGAACGCCTTGATCTCCGCACCCATCATGCAACCTCCGGATTGGAGTTTACCGTTTGAGATCATGTGTGATGCGAGTGATGTGGCCGTTGGGGCCGTTTTAGGGCAAAGAAAGGAAGGGCGCACTCATGCCATTTATTATGCTAGCAAGACGCTAGATGAAGCCCAACTCAACTATGCTACCACCGAGAAAGAGTTGTTGGCGGTGGTGTATGCATTTGAAAAGTTCCGCTCGTACCTTGTTGGAGCGAAGGTCATAGTTTACACGGATCATGCGGCGATCCGTTATCTACTTACAAAGAAGGATGCCAAACCAAGGTTGATTCGGTGGATCCTCCTTCTCCAAGAGTTTGATTTGGAGATACGAGATAAGAAAGGATCCGAGAACTCCGTAGCGGATCACCTTAGTAGACTCCCACCATTGGAGCTTGGGAAAGACAACATCCCGATAGATGACTCATTCCGGGATGAACAATTGCAAATGGTGGAAGAATGTTTGTTCCACGTGGCTAGAGGAAGTGAGCCATGGTATGCCGACATTGTGAACTACTTGGTGTGTGAGGAAGTACCTCCCGGGCTTACATATGCACAAAGGAAGAAGTTCTTCAACGATGTAAGGCACTACTATTGGAGTGAGCCACTTCTATTCAAGAGAGGCCCGGATGAGGTGCTTAGAAGATGCATACCGGAAGATGAAATGGAGAGTGTGATCCGGCATTGTCACTCCTTACCATGTGGAGGCCATGCTAGCTCACACAAAACGTGTGCAAAGGTATTGCAATCCGGTTTTTATTGGCCTAACTTGTTTAGAGATGTGCAAGGTTTTGTAGCGGCATGTGATGCTTGCCAAAGAACGGGAAACATCTCAAGGAGGAACGAAATGCCCTTGAACAACATCCAAGAAGTTGAGATTTTCGATGTGTGGGGTGTAGACTTCATGGGACCATTCCCTTCCTCATGTGGCAATCTCTACATCCTATTGGCGGTGGACTATGTGTCAAGATGGGTAGAGGCCATCGCCTCTCCTACCAATGATGCCAAGGTGGTGGTGCGGTTCTTCAACCGAGTAATCTTCCCTAGGTTTGGAACACCAAGGGTGATCATTAGTGATGGAGGGAAGCACTTCACAAATAGGAATTTTGGAGCACTTTTGGCTAAGTATGGGGTGACTCATAAGGTAGCAACACCTTATCACCCCCAAACTAGTGGTCAATTTGAGATCTCCAACCGTGAGATCAAGGCCATCCTCGAGAAGACGGTGTCTAGAACAAGGAAGGATTGGGCTATGAAGCTCAATGACGCACTATGGGCATATAGAACCGCCTTCAAAACACCCATTGGCACCACTCCTTACAAGTTGGTCTATGGCAAGTCTTGCCATCTTCCGGTAGAAATGGAGCATAGAGCTTATTGGGCCATTAAGTGGCTAAATTTTGACCTCAAGGAGGCGGGAGAGAAGAGATTGCTTGATATCAATGCCCTTGAGGAGCTCCGGTTGGAAGCCTATGAGAATGCCCGGATTTACAAGGAGAGAACCAAAAGATGGCATGACAAGAGGATTATTCCAAAGGATTTGAGTGAAGGAGATCTTGTCCTTCTCTTCAACTCGAGGCTAAGACTCTTTCCCGGAAAGCTCAAATCAAGATGGACCGGGCCATACGTGGTGAAGAAGATCTTTCCCCATGGAGCTATTGAAATAGGAGGGGAGCATTGTGGAAATTTCAAAGTGAATGGGCATCGCTTGAAGAAGTATATTCCGGGAGCCCCGATAGACATGATTGCCCCGCTTCACCTTGAATAGACGCTCCCAAGTTTGGTCAAGCTAGTGACCTTAAAGAAGCGCTTGGTGGGAGGCAACCCATCGGTAACATTTTTCCTTCATTTTTGCTTAGATTTTTTCTGTTTTTGTGTGCTTTGTGTGTTTTGTCTACTTCATGTGTATGCTAGAAGCATTAATGGGGTCGGAAACCTCTCTCGGAAATGATGATGATGAAACCCTCACCAATTATGGGTGGAGCGGACGCGAAACTTGGACGGCTAGCGGTGCCTAGCGCGGGTTTCAAAGCTTGATGGATGTTTAGAGCTCTCTACCATGGTTGAAAGGATCATCAAACATCAATCCACTTGAAAATTCCCAAATACCATAGCAAACACTTTTACATTGTGAGAACCTTCTTTCACTCTCTTTACTTGTATACCACATTGGGGACAATGTGTTTCTAAGTATGGGGTGGGGTTCGCATGATCCTTTGCATGATGAGCATCTAGGATAGGTTAATATTTGCATATGTCTTGCATTGTCCATACTTAAATCGAAAATCCCATAAAAATCAGAAAATTTTAAAATTTTTGTGCTTTCTAGACTTGGATATGATCCTAATGATGAAACTTGTCTTGTGATTGGCTATGAATGGCCTTATGTGTTGAATTGATAAATGCATATGTGGACTTGAACTACTTCTCTTAAATTCCATGAATGACTTGAGATCATGGTGATTGCCTAGAATGGATTGAGTATTGAAAGTCGAAATTACATGATAGTTCTTGCATACCATCTAGGAATGAATAAGGCATTTCATCTTTCCTTACTTCTCATCTTGATCATGATTGCTTGAGCACCTCAATTGATATAAAATTTGACCTCCTTTTAAACCCATCCGGGAATAGGAGCATGCTAGTGTGTTTGAATGTGTAAAAAGCAAGTGCGGGGTGAAGATGTAATGAAAAGAATGTCGTGAATGGAATGCTGAAATTATGGTGGAAGTGTAGCCAAAATAGGTTTGGGGGCGTTGGTTTAAATGATAAGTAACTCGGTACACTTCACATAATCGGGTGTTGGTGCCTTGCCAAAGTCAAATGAACCAATAGCCCTAACGAGCTTTGGTATGTGTGCCCGGTGTGGATGCACCTCGAAAAAGAGAAAAAGCCCGAGGATGGCTAATCACCAAGGTTTCGGCTATTGTACACCAATGCCATTGTCTCAAAAATGAGTTAAAGAAAAAGAAAAGAAAGCAAGATAGAAAAAAATACACACTTGGGGGAAGTTGATCGAGGACAAGGAAGTGAAGTTAGTTCCATTCCCGGATTAGCATCACATACCTAAAAAAATTCCCCTCCCCAATTAAAACGTTTCTTAGCCTTTTATGTCACAAGCCCTTATGACCTACTTGCATGTTTGTAAGACTTACTAATCTAGATTGGATAGACTCTTGATCTTCTTGACATCTCCGTCCTCCCATCTCATGCATGCTTTTGAGTTAAGTACAATTGTCTTTCCATGCCCTTATTGTTTGATACATAATTGCTTATCCAATTGCCAATGATCATGACTATGAAGGTGATCCAATAGTAGAAGCACAAAACCAAAAAGATTTTGCCATTTTTCTGCATACATAAATCATGTCATCTCTTAGTCTATAGTTGGGAATTTGCTCGGGGACGAGCAAACCTTAAGTATGGGGTATTTTGATAACACGATTTATAGCATAGTTTTAGGCGTACATTTAGATAGGATTCTCGCTCAATCATGCATTATCTAGCACTAGTCCAATACGTTTTGCACTCAAAACATATATTTTGTCGAGATAGACGTCTACACGGACTTGTGTGCGTTTTGTAGGTATCTCGGGAAGTTTCGAGCTAAAACGATGCGTTTAAGGGACGCTCATTCAGAGGACACGTTTCCAAACTCATTGGAACGCAAGCCAAGGGTTGAGGAGACTCAAGGAACCCTTCCTACACAAGCCATGCACCAAAACCACAGCCTAATTGTCCAAAGCAAAGTTTCTGCACAGAATCACGGTTCTCTGAAGAACCACGGCCGTGGAAATGACCGTGGATTTTGCCAGATTCTCGTGACAGCTGTGCCACGACTCTCATGGCCAGCACATGAAGAATTGGTTATAAAAAGTGGTCCTTGATGGTTGTTTGAGGCAGCTGGGAAATTTGGGGGTAGTTTGGGAGCAGCTCACACATTCTCTATGTTCTTTAACAAATATATTCCAAGAAGAAGAAGGAATTTTTTCTAGGAAGGAAAGTGCAAAAAGAAGAAGGAAGGAGCCATTGAAGAGGAGAGGAGAAGACACACTTAGCTCTTGTATTTTCGGATTTAGTTCTAGAGATTTATGAACTCTTGAACCTTCCTTTGGAAGGATTGACATCTATTGCTCTTTAGGTGTATGCGAAGATCTCGTGGCAAGGATTTAGCTCCATTCGATCCCGAACCGGAGAAAACCCTTCGATCTAGATCTAAGAACATCCGAAAGGAGAAAGAGATGGCCGGTAGGAATCTTCAAGCTGAATTGGATGAAGCCTTAGAGCAAATAAGGCTAAGAGATGAGCTCTTAGAGGAAGAGAGGAGACTTGCCAATGAGAGGCAAGAGGAAACAAGGAGGGAGATTGAGGAGATTAGGCAAGCCCTTGTTCAAGGAGAGCTTAATCGCCGACAACCTCCACCACCTCCACCACAACCGCAGCCGGCGGCCAATGTTAGGGTTGTTCCCATTGCTATTGAGGAGCCACAAACCCTAGGGAGACGTATGGATCCGGCACAAAGAGCACACCGACCGGGTGTGAATCTAGGAGATCCCGCAACCCACAACTATGAGCTCCGCCCTCAAGTTCTTCAAATGATCCGGCATAATCAGTTTGGAGGGATGGAAGGAGAGTCTCCTCACCAACATTTGATGAACTATGAGATTTTGATGGAGACTCTTAGACCACCAAGATTGGAGAGCAACAACCATAAGCTAAGGGCCTTTTCCTTCTCTCTTAAGGACAAAGCCTTGGCTTGGTATCAATCTATTCCGCAAGGGCGAGTCGGTACTTGGGAAGAGATGACAACCGAGTTCTTGACCAAGTTCTTCCCACCTTCCAAGACCACCGAGTTAAGGGGAAAGATCAATGCCTTTGTGATGAGGGATAGAGAAAGTTTGTTCAAGTCTTGGGAGAGATTTAAGGACCTTCTCCTAGATTGTCCACACCATGGCATACCAAAGATTGAGCTATTAGAGATCTATTTCATAGGGCTTGATGAAGATAGCCAATTCAAGCTTCAATCTCTTTCCGGTGGGACTTTTATGGAGAAGCATGTAGATGATGCTTGGGAGTTTGTGGAGAAGCAAGCTCTAGTGATTGAGAAGTACTCTCATAGGAAGAGCGAAGGAAGAAAGGTGGGAGCGTATGAGGTGAGTGAAGTCACCATGAGCAATTTCAAGCTTGACGCCATCAACAACGAGTTGAAATCCTTGAGAGAGTTATGTACTACCACCTTGAAGAGCCAAGCAACTCCTCAAGCACCTCCAAGAGCTAACTTGTCTTCCAAAGAGGAAGATGTGAATTATATGGGAAGGGGCAACTTCAACAATTACCAAGGCCCAAGAAATTTCAACAACAACCGGCAATTCAACAATTACCGGCCAAACCACAACCATCCCGGATTTTCTTACTCTAATCCGGATGGAGCCTTGAACCCTCCCGCCTCCACAAGTGCAACTCCACCACAAAGAGCTTCACAAGAACCTCCACCCGGTTTTACTCAACCTTCAAAGGATAGGACCGAAGTCATGTTTGAACAATTGCTAGGAAGATTGAGCGGACTTGAGAGCACCGTCACTTCAATTTCTAAGGCTCAAAAAGTCTTGGAAGCACAAGTTTTTCAAAAGGCGGGTGAAGCACATAGAGATCCGGGGAAGCTTCCCGGAAGAACCGAAGACAACCCAAGAGGTCAAGTTTTGGCTATCACAACAAGGAGTGGGTTGAGTATGAAGGATCCTTTGCCCAAGGACCAAGCTAAGGGGAGTCAAGTAGTGGTAGAAGAGGGAAGAAAGCATGAAGATGGAGGGAAGAGCAAGGATGTAGAGCCAACTTATGTGGCACCGCCTCCATACAAGCCACCACTACCATTTCCACAATCAAGAGCAAGAGCTCGTTTGGACAATCACTTTGGTAAGTTCCTTGAACTAATGTCCAAGTTACATATTAACATTCCGTTCATGGATGCCATCTTAGGAATGCCGGCATACGGAAAGTTCTTGAAGGAGATACTCTCCAACAAAAGGAAGTTGGAGGAGTATGGAGAGATTAGGATGACCAAGAGATCCTCGGAGTTAATCCAAACAATGAAGGAAGCAATGCCTCCCAAGCTAAGGGATCCGGGCTCTTTTTGCGTCCCAATAGGAGTGGGAGATGTGAAATACGAGGCCCTTTGTGATCTTGGAGCAAGCGTAAGCATCATACCGCTTGCACTTAGCAACAAGGTCGGGTTAGGAGAGCCAAAGCCGGTCAAGATGACTCTCTATATGGCGGACCGTTTTATCACTCATCCAGTTGGGATTCTAGAGGACATTCCGGTGCAGTTGGGAGGATTTTACGTGCCCATTGACTTTGTAGTGTTGGACATTCCGGCGGATTACCCGGTTCACATCATCCTAGGAAGACCCTTCCTAGCCACCTCCGGATGTTTAGTGGATTGCAAGAACGGGACTCTCTCCTTCAACATTGGAGAGGAGAACATCAAGTTCAAGCTGTCCACAATAATGAAAGGGCCAACCCTTGATGAAGATATCTTCAACATAGTCGAGCAAGAAGAATCTAGAGAAATAGTAAGCTCGATCTTGATCAAGGATCCCTTGGATAAGGTTCTTACCTTGAGTATGATGGAGGAAGACATTGAAAAGGAGTGCAATGAAGAGATCAAAGCCTTGGAGGCCTTGGAAGAGGAGCCAAGAGTTGGATTTGAGAGCCATGAAGAAATTGTGAACAACTGGAAGTTCCACGGTCGAGATTTAGGTTCCACGGCCGTCAAACTCTCTGGACAACTCCGGGAAGCAAGCTTAGCAAGAACCACGGCCGTGGAAGATGAGCAACCCGTGTTTCCGACCGTGGTTTCCTCTGAATCAACTCTCGATGATGATCAAGCTTCTAGGAGCAAAGGGGAGTCTTCATTTGCTTTGGATTCATCTCATCCAACCTTGTTTGAATCGTCTTCAACCGATAAAGGTCCTCCATCACTTGAACTCAAACCCCTCCCTTCTCATTTAAAGTATGCATTCCTTGGTGATAATTCTACATATCCGGTGATTGTTAATGCATGCTTGAGTGATGATGAACTTGCTAAATTGCTGCATGAACTAAGATTGCATAGGAAAGCCATTGGATATACTATTGATGATTTGGTTGGCATTAAGCCATCTTTGTGCATGCATAAGATAATGATGGAAGATAACCACAAACCCTCTATTGAACATCAAAGGAGATTGAATCCTATAATGAAAGAGGTGGTCAAAAAGGAAATCATTAAGTTGCTAGATGCGGGAATTATCTACCCTATCTCGGATAGTAAGTGGGTTAGCCCCGTTCATGTGGTACCTAAGAAGGGTGGAATGACGGTAGTAACTAATGAGAACAATGAACTAATACCAACTAGGACGGTCACGGGATGGAGAATGTGTATAGATTA
>BSUD01000004.1:54787219-54948570 GCA_033239045.1 Fagopyrum esculentum
GAGGAGATTAGGCAAGCCCTTGTTCAAGGAGAGCTTAATCGCCGACAACCTCCACCACCTCCACCACAACCGCAGCCGGCGGCCAATGTTAGGGTTGTTCCCATTGCTATTGAGGAGCCACAAACCCTAGGGAGACGTATGGATCCGGCACAAAGAGCACACCGACCGGGTGTGAATCTAGGAGATCCCGCAACCCACAACTATGAGCTCCGCCCTCAAGTTCTTCAAATGATCCGGCATAATCAGTTTGGAGGGATGGAAGGAGAGTCTCCTCACCAACATTTGATGAACTATGAGATTTTGATGGAGACTCTTAGACCACCAAGATTGGAGAGCAACAACCATAAGCTAAGGGCCTTTTCCTTCTCTCTTAAGGACAAAGCCTTGGCTTGGTATCAATCTATTCCGCAAGGGCGAGTCGGTACTTGGGAAGAGATGACAACCGAGTTCTTGACCAAGTTCTTCCCACCTTCCAAGACCACCGAGTTAAGGGGAAAGATCAATGCCTTTGTGATGAGGGATAGAGAAAGTTTGTTCAAGTCTTGGGAGAGATTTAAGGACCTTCTCCTAGATTGTCCACACCATGGCATACCAAAGATTGAGCTATTAGAGATCTATTTCATAGGGCTTGATGAAGATAGCCAATTCAAGCTTCAATCTCTTTCCGGTGGGACTTTTATGGAGAAGCATGTAGATGATGCTTGGGAGTTTGTGGAGAAGCAAGCTCTAGTGATTGAGAAGTACTCTCATAGGAAGAGCGAAGGAAGAAAGGCGGGAGCGTATGAGGTGAGTGAAGTCACCATGAGCAATTTCAAGCTTGACGCCATCAACAACGAGTTGAAATCCTTGAGAGAGTTATGTACTACCACCTTGAAGAGCCAAGCAACTCCTCAAGCACCTCCAAGAGCTAACTTGTCTTCCAAAGAGGAAGATGTGAATTATATGGGAAGGGGCAACTTCAACAATTACCAAGGCCCAAGAAATTTCAACAACAACCGGCAATTCAACAATTACCGGCCAAACCACAACCATCCCGGATTTTCTTACTCTAATCCGGATGGAGCCTTGAACCCTCCCGCCTCCACAAGTGCAACTCCACCACAAAGAGCTTCACAAGAACCTCCACCCGGTTTTACTCAACCTTCAAAGGATAGGACCGAAGTCATGTTTGAACAATTGCTAGGAAGATTGAGCGGACTTGAGAGCACCGTCACTTCAATTTCTAAGGCTCAAAAAGTCTTGGAAGCACAAGTTTTTCAAAAGGCGGGTGAAGCACATAGAGATCCGGGGAAGCTTCCCGGAAGAACCGAAGACAACCCAAGAGGTCAAGTTTTGGCTATCACAACAAGGAGTGGGTTGAGTATGAAGGATCCTTTGCCCAAGGACCAAGCTAAGGGGAGTCAAGTAGTGGTAGAAGAGGGAAGAAAGCATGAAGATGGAGGGAAGAGCAAGGATGTAGAGCCAACTTATGTGGCACCGCCTCCATACAAGCCACCACTACCATTTCCACAATCAAGAGCAAGAGCTCGTTTGGACAATCACTTTGGTAAGTTCCTTGAACTAATGTCCAAGTTACATATTAACATTCCGTTCATGGATGCCATCTTAGGAATGCCGGCATACGGAAAGTTCTTGAAGGAGATACTCTCCAACAAAAGGAAGTTGGAGGAGTATGGAGAGATTAGGATGACCAAGAGATCCTCGGAGTTAATCCAAACAATGAAGGAAGCAATGCCTCCCAAGCTAAGGGATCCGGGCTCTTTTTGCGTCCCAATAGGAGTGGGAGATGTGAAATACGAGGCCCTTTGTGATCTTGGAGCAAGCGTAAGCATCATACCGCTTGCACTTAGCAACAAGGTCGGGTTAGGAGAGCCAAAGCCGGTCAAGATGACCCTCTATATGGCGGACCGTTCTATCACTCATCCAGTTGGGATTCTTGAGGACATTCCGGTGCAGTTGGGAGGATTTTACGTGCCCATTGACTTTGTAGTGTTGGACATTCCGGCGGATTACCCGGTTCCCATCATCCTAGGAAGACCTTTCCTAGCTACCTCCGGATGTTTAGTGGATTGCAAGAACGGGACTCTCTCCTTCAACATTGGAGAGGAGAACATCAAGTTCAAGCTGTCCACAATGATGAAAGGGCCAACCCTTGATGAAGATATCTTCAACATAGTCGAGCAAGAAGAATCTAGAGAAATGGTGAGCTCGATTTTGATCAAGGATCCCTTGGAAAAGGTTCTTACCTTGAGTATGATGGAGGAAGACATTGAGGAGAATTGCAATGAAGAGATCAAAGCCTTGGAGGCCTTGGAAGAGGAGCCAAGAGTTGGATTTGAGAGCCATGAAGAAATTGTGAACAACTGGAAGTTCCACGGTCGAGATTTAGGTTCCACGGCCGTCAAACTCTCTGGACAACTCCGGGAAGCAAGCTTAGCAAGAACCACGGCCGTGGAAGATGAGCAACCCGTGTTTCCGACCGTGGTTTCCTCTGAATCAACTCTCGATGATGATCAAGCTTCTAGGAGCAAAGGGGAGTCTTCATTTGCTTTGGATTCATCTCATCCAACCTTGTTTGAATCGTCTTCAACCGATAAAGGTCCTCCCTCACTTGAACTCAAACCCCTCCCTTCTCATTTAAAGTATGCATTCCTTGGTGATAATTCTACATATCCGGTGATTGTTAATGCATGCTTGAGTGATGATGAACTTGCTAAATTGCTGCATGAACTAAGATTGCATAGGAAAGCCATTGGATATACTATTGATGATTTGGTTGGCATTAAGCCATCTTTGTGCATGCATAAGATAATGATGGAAGATAACCACAAACCCTCTATTGAACATCAAAGGAGATTGAATCCTATAATGAAAGAGGTGGTCAAAAAGGAAATCATTAAGTTGCTAGATGCGGGAATTATCTACCCTATCTCGGATAGTAAGTGGGTTAGCCCCGTTCATGTGGTACCTAAGAAGGGTGGAATGACGGTAGTAACTAATGAGAACAATGAACTAATACCAACTAGGACGGTCACGGGATGGAGAATGTGTATAGATTATAGGAAATTGAATATGGCCTCTAGGAAAGATCACTTTCCCCTCCCCTTCATTGACCAAATGCTAGAAAGATTAGCTCAACACTCTCACTTTTGCTATCTAGATGGGTATAGTGGATTCTTCCAAATCCCTATCCACCCCGATGACCAAGAGAAAACAACTTTTACATGTCCATGGGGTACCTTTGCATATAGGAGAATGCCATTTGGGTTGTGTAATGCACCCGCCACTTTCCAAAGGTGTATGATGGCTATATTTTCGGAATACATAGAAAATATCATGGAAGTGTTCATGGATGATTTCTCTGTTTATGGTTCTTCTTTCGATGATTGCTTGGTTAATTTGTCATTAGTGTTGCAAAGATGTGAGGAGACAAATCTTGTCTTAAATTGGGAGAAATGCCACTTCATGGTAAGTGAAGGTATTGTGTTAGGACACTTGGTGTCTAACCGTGGCATTGAGGTTGACAGGGCTAAGATTGAAACGATAGAGAAGTTGCCACCACCTACCTCGGTGAAGGGGGTAAGGAGTTTCTTAGGGCATGCCGGTTTCTACCGGAGATTTATTCAAGATTTCTCTAAAATTTCTAAGCCTCTCACTAACCTACTAATGAAAGATGTTGATTTTGTTTTTTCCAAAGATTGTCTTGAAGCGTTTTGTAGGTTGAAGAACGCCTTGATCTCCGCACCCATCATGCAACCTCCGGATTGGAGTTTACCGTTTGAGATCATGTGTGATGCGAGTGATGTGGCCGTTGGGGCCGTTTTAGGGCAAAGAAAGGAAGGGCGCACTCATGCCATTTATTATGCTAGCAAGACGCTAGATGATGCCCAACTCAATTATGCTACCACCGAGAAAGAGTTGTTGGCGGTGGTGTATGCATTTGAAAAGTTCCGCTCGTACCTTGTTGGAGCGAAGGTCATAGTTTACACGGATCATGCGGCGATCCGTTATCTACTTACAAAGAAGGATGCCAAACCAAGGTTGATTCGGTGGATCCTCCTTCTCCAAGAGTTTGATTTGGAGATACGAGATAAGAAAGGATCCGAGAACTCCGTAGCGGATCACCTTAGTAGACTCCCACCATTGGAGCTTGGGAAAGACAACATCCCGATAGATGACTCATTCCGGGATGAACAATTGCAAATGGTGGAAGAATGTTTGTTCCACGTGGCTAGAGGAAGTGAGCCATGGTATGCCGACATTGTGAACTACTTGGTGTGTGAGGAAGTACCTCCCGGGCTTACATATGCACAAAGGAAGAAGTTCTTCAACGATGTAAGGCACTACTATTGGAGTGAGCCACTTCTATTCAAGAGAGGCCCGGATGGGGTGCTTAGAAGATGCATACCGGAAGATGAAATGGAGAGTGTGATCCGGCATTGTCACTCCTTACCATGTGGAGGCCATGCTAGCTCACACAAAACGTGTGCAAAGGTATTGCAATCCGGTTTTTATTGGCCTAACTTGTTTAGAGATGTGCAAGGTTTTGTAGCGGCATGTGATGCTTGCCAAAGAACGGGAAACATCTCAAGGAGGAACGAAATGCCCTTGAACAACATCCAAGAAGTTGAGATTTTCGATGTGTGGGGTGTAGACTTCATGGGACCATTCCCTTCCTCATGTGGCAATCTCTACATCCTATTGGCGGTGGACTATGTGTCAAGATGGGTAGAGGCCATCGCCTCTCCTACCAATGATGCCAAGGTGGTGGTGCGGTTCTTCAACCGAGTAATCTTTCCTAGGTTTGGAACACCAAGGGTGATCATTAGTGATGGAGGGAAGCACTTCACAAATAGGAATTTTGGAGCACTTTTGGCTAAGTATGGGGTGACTCATAAGGTAGCAACACCTTATCACCCCCAAACTAGTGGTCAAGTGGAGATCTCTAACCGTGAGATCAAGGCCATCCTCGAGAAGACGGTGTCTAGAACAAGGAAGGATTGGGCTATGAAGCTCAATGACGCACTATGGGCATATAGAACCGCCTTCAAAACACCCATTGGCACCACTCCTTACAAGTTGGTCTATGGCAAGTCTTGCCATCTTCCGGTAGAAATGGAGCATAGAGCTTATTGGGCCATTAAGTGGCTAAATTTTGGCCTCAAGGAGGCGGGAGAGAAGAGATTGCTTGATATCAATGCCCTTGAGGAGCTCCGGTTGGAAGCCTATGAGAATGCCCGGATTTACAAGGAGAGAACCAAAAGATGGCATGACAAGAGGATTATTCCAAAGGAGTTGAGTGAAGGAGATCTTGTCCTTCTCTTCAACTCGAGGCTAAGACTCTTTCCCGGAAAGCTCAAATCAAGATGGACCGGGCCATACGTGGTGAAGAAGATCTTTCCCCATGGAGCTATTGAAATAGGAGGGGAGCATTGTGGAAATTTCAAAGTGAATGGGCATCGCTTGAAGAAGTATATTCCGGGAGCCCCGATAGACATGATTGCCCCGCTTCACCTTGAATAGACGCTCCCGAGTTTGGTCAAGCTAGTGACTTTAAAGAAGCGCTTGGTGGGAGGCAACCCATCGGTAACATTTTTCCTTCATTTTTGCTTAGATTTTTTCTGTTTTTGTGTGCTTTGTGTGTTTTGTCTACTTCATGTGTATGCTAGAAGCATTAATGGGGTCGGAAACCTCTCTCAGAAATGATGATGATGAAACCCTCACCAATTATGGGTGGAGCGGACGCGAAATTTGGACGGCTAGCGGTGCCTAGCGCGGGTTTCAAAGCTTGATGGATGTTTAGAGCTCTCTACCATGGTTGAAAGGATCATCAAACATCAATCCACTTGAAAATTCCCAAATACCATAGCAAACGCTTTTACATTGTGAGAACCTTCTTTCACTCTCTTTACTTGTATACCACATTGGGGACAATGTGTTTCTAAGTATGGGGTGGGGTTCGCATGATCCTTTGCATGATGAGCATCTAGGATATGTTAATATTTGCATATTTCTTGCATTGTCCATACTTAAATCGAAAATCCCATAAAAATCAGAAAATTTTAAAATTTTTGTGCTTTCTAGACTTGGATATGATCCTAATGATGAAACTTGTCTTGTGATTGGCTATGAACGGCCTTATGTGTTGAATTGATAAATGCATATGTGGACTTGAACTACTTCTCTTAAATTCCATGAATGACTTGAGATCATGGTGATTGCCTAGAATGGATTGAGTATTGAAAGTCGAAATTACATGATAGTTCTTGCATACCATCTAGGAATGAATAAGGCATTTCATCTTTCCTTACTTCTCATCTTGATCATGATTGCTTGAGCACCTCAATTGATATAAAATTTGACCTCCTTTTAAACCCATCCGGGAATAGGAGCATGCTAGTGTGTTTGAATGTGTAAAAAGCAAGTGCGGGGTGAAGATGTAATGAAAAGAATGTCGTGAATGGAATGCTGAAATTATGGTGGAAGTGTAGCCAAAATAGGTTTGGGGGCGTTGGTTTAAATGATAAGTAACTCGGTACACTTCACATAATCGGGTGTTGGTGCCTTGCCAAAGTCAAATGAACCAATAGCCCTAACGAGCTTTGGTATGTGTGCCCGGTGTGGATGCACCTCGAAAAAGAGAAAAAGCCCGAGGATGGCTAATCACCAAGGTTTCGGCTATTGTACACCAATGCCATTGTCTCAAAAATGAGTTAAAGAAAAAGAAAAGAAAGCAAGATAGAAAAAAATACACACTTGGGGGAAGTTGATCGAGGACAAGGAAGTGAAGTTAGTTCCATTCCCGGATTAGCATCACATACCTAAAAAAATTCCCCTCCCCAATTAAAACGTTTCTTAGCCTTTTATGTCACAAGCCCTTATGACCTACTTGCATGTTTGTAAGACTTACTAATCTAGATTGGATAGACTCTTGATCTTCTTGACATCTCCGTCCTCCCATCTCATGCATGCTTTTGAGTTAAGTAAAATTGTCTTTCCATGCCCTTATTGTTTGATACATAATTGCTTATCCAATTGCCAATGATCATGACTATGAAGGTGATCCAATAGTAGAAGCACAAAACCAAAAAGATTTTGCCATTTTTCTGCATACATAAATCATGTCATCTCTTAGTCTATAGTTGGGAATTTGCTCGGGGACGAGCAAACCTTAAGTATGGGGTATTTTGATAACACGATTTATAGCATAGTTTTAGGCGTACATTTAGATAGGATTCTCGCTCAATCATGCATTATCTAGCACTAGTCCAATACGTTTTGCACTCAAAACATATATTTTGTCGAGATAGGTGTCTACACGGACTTGTGTGCGTTTTGTAGGTATCTCGGGAAGTTTCGAGCTAAAACGATGCGTTTAAGGGACGCTCATTCAGAGGACACGTTTCCAAACTCATTGGAACGCAAGCCAATGGTTGAGGAGACTCAAGGAACCCTTCCTACACAAGCCATGCACCAAAACCACAGCCTAATTGTCCAAAGCAAAGTTTCTGCACAGAATCACGGTTCTCTGAAGAACCACGGCCGTGGAAATGACCGTGGATTTTGCCAGATTCTCGTGACAGTTGTGCCACGACTCTCATGGCCAGCACATGAAGAATTGGTTATAAAAAGTGGTCCTGGATGGTTGTTTGAGGCAGCTGGGAATTGGGGGTAGTTTGGGAGCAGCTCATACATTCTCTATGTTCTTTAACAAATATATTCCAAGAAGAAGAAAGAATTTTTTTCTAGGAAGGAAAGTGCAAAAAGAAGAAGGAAGAAGCCATTGAAGAGGAGAGGAGAAGACACACTTAGCTCTTGTATTTTCGGATTTATTTCTAGAGATTTATGAACTCTTGAACCTTCCTTTGGAAGGGTTGTAAGTCGTTCTAATTTCATCTTCAGATTTGGATTGTGTTTAAAAGTTCATTTGTTCATCTTCTTTCTCTCATTTTCTTGCAATGGAGGTTATGAATCTATGTTTGTTTGCTTTGATTCCTATTATGAATGTTGTAGGCTAGATTGATGTGATTCTAGGGTAAGGAAAGAATGGTTGTGGCTAGAACTATGATAGGACAGGCTTAATTTTACCTTTGGATGATTCTTGTTTATGAACGTAGCTACTGTTAGAAATCACGGATAGTTCTTGAAGAACCACGGTCGTGGTTTCTGTAGAACAAACCGTGATTCTTCCTGGTTCGAGGAATCTTACCTTAGATCCATAAAATTGTTGAAACCCTAAGTCTTTGCTGAGTTTAACCTACCCTAGGGTGTCCTAGTGTAGCGACTAAGTGTTGGGAGAGACCTACCCGGTAATCCTTGCCCTTAGAATCTAAAATAGCAAAACCTTAGGTAATGGTGAGCCTAATAAGCCGCCATTGGATTAAATGTGCTAGGATAGTTGATTAGGACTTCCCTCTCCAAGACTTACCCGGCAAGGATAGGTTAGATCCCTAATCAACCAAATCCGGTTTGTGTTAAATTCCTATCCTTAGGTTCTTAGAGACTTAACCGGTAATGAGACCTTAGGTGTGGACTAGTTGGATCATGAGACTTACCCGGTAATTGATCCCATTTTAGGAACACTTAACCCCAACATATCATAATCAATCCATAGAATGAGTAAATAACTTGAGTTTTATGCCATAACCGGAATTTCCAACCCCTAGAATCCGTCTTTCCTTTCTCTTGATCAATATCTTGTTTGATTTGTTTATTTGTGCTAATCTTCCGATTTAGTTTGATTGATTGTTTGCATGCATTTGATCTTTGATGTGATCACTTAAAAACAACCAAAACAATTGAGATTTTCTTCCTTTATTTCTCTTTTCTTTTAGACTTAGGTCTTGCTAAATTCAATCACAATTTAAATCCGATTTCACCTTAGTCTTTGTGTTCGACCTTGGAATACTTATCTTGCTACATACGTCCCGTACACTACGGGTGCGCTAGAAGTAGGATAATTATAACGAGTATAAATTTAAGGATTATTGCGTGCACACTTTTTAGCGTAACACTAAGGAGACAACTGAAGGAGCTATTGGAGGCTGGTTACATCAGACCATCTAAGGCACCATATGGAGCGCCCGTGTTATTCCAACGGAAACACTATGACTTAGTCATTGGCTTAGCATTCCTCGATCGTATCAATGCTCTCCTTGTGCCATTTTCCAATTGTATTTGCATCTTGGACCCCATCATCGTTGCATCGTGCCGGTATACCGCCAGAAGGGGCCAAGTGCTAAGGTCGTCCCGGCGATCCAACTCTCTAAGGGACTGAGACGAGAGGAGCCAACATTCTTGGCAACTCTCAAGTTAGACGAGGCGCCAAATGAGGGAGACCCGACTCAAACCAAAGTATGCCATGTCTTGGAAGACTTCAAAGACGTCATGCCACCCGAGGTTCCGAAGAAGCTCCCACCTAAGAGGGAGGTGTATCACAAGGTTGAGCTCATGTCCGATGCCCGACCACCTGCACGAGAACCCTACCCCATGTTTTCACCGGAGTTAGAGGAGATAAGGAGACAACTGAAGGAGTTACTGGAGGCAGGTTACATCAGACCATCTAAGGCACCATATGGAGCGCCCGTGTTGTTCGAACGGAAACACGACGGGAGTCTACGCATGTGCATTGACTATCGCGCGCTCAACAAGTTGACGATAAAAAACAAGTACCCGATCCCTCTTATCGCCGACCTATTTGACAGACTTGGAGAAGCCAGGTGGTTCACCAAGCTTGACTTAAGATCGGGATACTATCAAGTTAGGATCGCGGAAGGAGATGAGGAGAAGACCGCATGAGTGACAAGATATGGGTCATATGAGTTCTTAGTCATGCCATTTGGCTTAAGAAACGCACTGGCAACATTTTGCACCCTCATGAACAAGGTACTCCATCCCTTCATTGATCACTTTGTTATAGTCTACTTGGACGACATTTTTATCTATAGTCACACATTGGAGGAGCACGTTGAACACTTACGGCAAGTCTTCCAAGTACTACGCGAGCATGAGCTCTATGTTAAAAGGGAAAAATGCTCGTTTGCTCAACAAGAGGTGCAATTTTTGGGACATATAGTCGGAAAAGGACGGATAAGGATGAATGCCGCTAAGATCAAGGCAATTGCCGATTGGGAGTCGCCAACTAAGGTAACCGAGCTTCGTTCTTTTCTTGGGCTAGCCAACTACTACCGTCGCTTCATCCACGGGTATTCACACATCACGACGCCTCTAACAAACATGCTTAAGAAGGGAATACCTTGGGCGTGGAGCATGGAGAGCCAAGAGGCGTTTGACCGACTCAAGAAGTAGATGACGGAGGAACCCGTGCTTGCCCTACCTGACTACGGGAAGCCGTTCGAGATACACACGGACGCATTATACTATGCCATTGGGGGATTATTGACGCAAGAGGGACACCCTATAGCTTTCGAAAGCCGGAAGCTCAATGACACCGAGCGGCGCTACACGGTACAAGAGAAGGAGATAACGGCCATTGTCCACTGCCTTAGAACATGGCGTCATTATCTCCTAGGGTCAAAATTCATGGTCAAGACCAACAACGTGGCCACAAGTTACTTCCAAAGCCAGAAGAAGCTAACGCCCAAGCAAGCAAGGTGGCAAGACTTTCTTGCTGAGTTTGACTATGGGTTGGAATACAAGCCGGGCAAAGACAACCTAGTCCCCAACGCACTTAGTCGCAAAGCGAAGTTACCTGCCATCAGTCGATCAATGGGGACTTTGGAAGACCGCATCAAAGAGGGCCTTGATCATGACCCAACCGCAAAGAATTTAAGGGAGTACGTCAAGGAGGGCAAGGCGAGATGGTTTTGGGTCGAACGGGACTTGATCTTCACCAAGGGTCAACAGCTATATGTGCCCCATTTCGGAGGATTAAAACACGAAGCCATCAAAGATTTCCATGACTCGAAGTGGGCCGGACACCCAGGTATGCATCGTACCTTATCCCTTGTAGAAGAAAAAAGTTATTGGCCGCAGATTAGGGACGACGTCAAGATATACGTCAAGACTTGCCTTGTTTTTCCAACAAGACAAGGTTGAGAGAAGACAACCTGCGGGACTCTTAAAACCTTTGCCAATACTGGAACACCCTTTGCAAAGCGTTAGAATGGACTTCATAGTCGGACTACCCAAGACGTATGGATTCGGGAGCATCATTGTCGTGGTAGACCGATTCTCAAAATACACAACCTTCATACCGAAAACAAAGGAATGCCCCGCAGAAGAAGCGGCCAAGTTGTTTATGAAGAACGTGGTCAAGTACTGGGGCTTGCCACAATCCATCATCAGTGACCGAGATGGAAGGTTCACGGGAAAATTTTGGATGGAAATTTTCAAGATCCTCGGATTGGACCTGAAGTTCACCCCAACCTTCCATCCTCAGACGGATGGACAAACAGAGAGGGAAAACTGCTTTCTTGAGGTCTATCTTCGGCACTATGTCAGCGTGTCACAAAAGGATTGGCCGAAGTTTCTAGATGTCGCTTAGTTCTCTTACAACTTGCAAAGGAGCGAGTCTACATGGAAGAGTCCGTTCAAAATCATCATGGGCTTTCAACCGAGTACGCCAAGCACCATTGCAACACGCTACATCGGACCGACACCAGCGGCATACGAGTTTGCCAAGGGTTGGCAAGAGGAGTTCGATTTGACACAACCTTGCCTTATCAAAGCCAACAAGAGGACAAAGAAGTGGGATGACCAACACCAAAGGGACAAAGAGTATCAAGTCGGGGATTTAGTCATGGTAAAGCTTCACTTTATCATGCGACACACGGGTCCACACAAGGCGTTGATACAACGGTACGAGGGGCCTTTCAGAGTTCTTAAGAGGATAGGATGCAATGCCTAAAAGCTCGAGTTACCGTCTAAGTTCAAGATACACCCTATCTTCCATGTGAGTATGCTCAAGCCTTACCGTCAAGACATGGAAGACCCATCCCGGGGAGATGCACAAATGGCGCCAATGGGGTCCGGACTTCTTTCGACAAAGAAATCAAAGAGATCATGTCTGACCGAGTCGTGCGCGAGAAGTATTGACGCCTATAGCTCGAGTACTTAGTGCGATGGAAGGGGCTCCCCGAGGCAGAGATGACATGGGAACTAACCGAGTCCTTGTGGCAATTAAAGGACAAGATCGAGGCTTACGAGGACATCGCAGGATTCAGTGGGGGAGAATGACACGGGCCACTTTTCGGAACGTTCGGGACGCTCGTAGAAGACTCCGGACATGGCCGGAAGACTCTAGAAAAATGAGGGACTATCTAAGGCTTGGCTAGAGCCTTGCGGAATATTCTTGAAAAGTGGAGAGACTTGTATTAAGTTTTAGCCAGGAAGGATCTGGATTGTCCAAGACGTGTCCAAATCCAGAATCTTCCTAGGAGGGGAGGCCTTGGGCCATAAATTGGTAGTGCCTCCCTCTCATTTGCATCATCCAAGTTCCAACCTCTCAACAAGCATTGTAAAGCTCTCTTCTAATACAAAGCTTTATTTGCCTCACACAAAGCCTTCAAAGTTCTCTTAGCCATCGATCTTAATTTCTTCCGTTGTCAACGTCGGGGATAGGATGATCTTAGCACGACAAGGGGTCGAGACAAGTTAAGAGCCCCACGGTTCGGAGTTAGGGAAAACTCAGCCCGTGACACTTACATGGTAAAGCTGATTTCGATGCATACGTGGGTATTGTCACCTTCCGAGAAGTGGTTCGGGAAATGGTCTTCATTTATATACAGGAAATGGTCTTTATTTCTGTACGGGAAATGCTCTTCATTTCTTTGCTAGAAATGGTTTCCATTTCTTCCCTAGAACTGTTATTCATTTCTCTTCCAAAAATGAATTTGACATTTTCCCTTCTTCTTCGTTTAAGGGTGTCTTTTCTCCTTGCCTTCTAGCTTCCGTGGCTTCCATGGTTGTGGTGCTGAAGCTTCTAAATCTTCCTCGTCTCCTCCTTGGAGTGCTCTTTACTTCTTGCTTCCTAGAATTCCAAGTCATGTCCTTGAAGCGTGCTAGGTTTGGAGATGCTCCTACATCCGTAGGTAGATAAGATCTTATCTTATTAGAAGATAGATCTAGGGAGTTTGGTTAATTTATCTTCCAACAAATAAGGCTTTCAACCATTAGGTTTTATCATCTTTCTTTCTACAATCTACGAGTTTTTATTGTTGGTTACCGATCGGCCCTATTATACCGTCACCGATCGATTGGCTCATTATCGAGTCTTTAATTAACAATTTGAGTTTTGCTCATGAATTTATGGATAAATCTCATCTTTTTTAGGGTTTAGAGGGTCCAATTACATTAATTTATGATGTTGAGTTAATTCTATGTTTTGGATGTATGTCAATGTTCGCTCCAAACGGTGTGTGCAAGCTTTAAATTTATAACCCTAGACTTAAGCTTAAAACAAGGATGCGAACCCGCAGTGTACGGGTCAATCGTAGTAAAAGCAAGAAAATTCCAGGGGTCGATCACAGGGACTCGGTGAAACAGAGTCAATACGGTATGCTAATGTCAATACTAACCACAAGAGCAATTAACACAATCAAAGATGAATAAGAAGTCAATAAAGCAAACATGCAATTCTAGGGATTAAAGCATCTAGTTGTGGTTCCAACTCAAGATCTATAGATAAGCGGACAAAGCTGAGATTTTTGCATGGGGAAGGTGTTACTAAAGTGGAGTAGATCACCGGGTAAGTCTCACTACACACTAATTCTAAACCGTAACTCCTATTACCGGGTAAGTCTCAAGGAATCAAGATAAAGAACTATAACCTCAAACTAACACACCATCTAAGGGAATAAAATCAACCTTTACCGGGTAAGTCTCAGGCTAACTCACAAAGATGGGATGGAAGCACACTCAAACCCCAATAAAGGGTAAACCTTTATTACCTACACTTTTGATCGTTAATACACAAACTAAGGAATTACCGGGTAAGTCTCATCCTAAGCTTGCATTGAACCAGGAGGGTGTAATAAGAATAGGATTTAGCAAACTCTAACACTTAACTTTCTGTTTTAGGTCGGATAAGTCACCTCGGTCAGAAGAATTCCACCCCGGCCGAGATGTTCATCAACCGAAAGAGATGCTTAGGGTTAAGGTTAAAGACTCGAACTTTCAGGATCCTACTGGAATCTAAGATTATTCTATCATTGTTTTTCCCACAACCTTCAGCCAATCACCCTAGAATCACACAAGGAAATTAGCCACTCATCATCATAATGAAAGTATTAAAATATATGGGAAGAAAGTGAATATTCGAACAAAGAAGAATTTAATGAAAAGACTTCGATAACTGAATCAAATATCACAACAAAGCGTTCCTTGGATAATAATCCAAAAAGACAAGACAACAATTGAGGGAATTGAAGGCAATCTTACAAAACCCTTCAATAAAGCTATAAAAGCTATGGTCTTCAATCTTCCTTCAACCTTCAAAAAGGTTCTTAGAAAACTCCCAAATTGGAGTATGCCGCTGCTGCTGCGTGCTATAAACCCTGATCGACGGTATAGCGTGATGTTGGATTTGTGGAAAATCAACCCTTTTTATAGGAAAATAACCCTCCAAAGATAATAAATCTTAGAAAGATATTTTCCCATAAATATAGGTAAAATATATGATTCTGCATATCTCCTTCCTTCCAGGAGCGAAGCCCAAAAATATAAGATCACTTTCCAATTTTAAAAGATCTCATCCAAGAATAAAATATTCTCGCCGCGTCCTAGGTGTTCGCCTCGGTCGAGTCGGCGTCTCTGGATCACCTCGGTCGAGGTGAATCAATGATCAACCGAGGTGACTCA
This sequence comes from Fagopyrum esculentum, assembly GCA_033239045.1. NCBI lineage: Eukaryota > Viridiplantae > Streptophyta > Magnoliopsida > Caryophyllales > Polygonaceae > Fagopyrum > Fagopyrum esculentum. The sequence continues at coordinate 54,802,040 of BSUD01000004.1, forward strand.
CGACAGAATGTGAAATCTCTCGAATCTGCTCCAAAGTAAATCTTTAATCCATGGCTATGCTCCCTGGATGTAGCTCCAAATGACTCATGACTCCTTTTGCTCCTTTTTGATGCAAAACGTACCATTTTACCTGCAATTACAACAAAACTAGGTGTAGACCTCGATTCTCGCAAGGGTAGATGAAATGGTAGTAAAATCACATAATGTACATACAAACATGCAGATTATGAAAGATAAAACGTCCAAACAAACCCCAAAATATAGACTATAATTCATGCTATCAAAATACCCCATACTTAGCCCTTGCTTGTCCCCAAGCAAGTTCCTCATATAGAAGATAAGATAGAATGGATTATAAGTCAAGAAAATCAATGAAAAAGTCTTTCAAAAACATTTAATGGTGTGCAACTATCATAGATCACTCTAAGAGAATACTTCCTGGAATTAAAAACTCAATATGATCGAAACATTTTATAAATATAAGAAAGTTGTTCATCTTTGCATAAAATCATAGAATGCATAATAAATCATAATTATCAAAATTAATCATGTATAATCCAGTTTAAACCGCTAAGTCAATCAACAAGCTCAAGGTCTCAAGGGCTTCCCAAAAGAAAAGGTCAAGAAACGTGAAGGGTAGGGATGTATGTAAGGTAATGTGGTGCTAGAATCCGGGAAAAAGGATGAACTTCACTTTCACTTCAACTTGCAACATCTTCCACCAATAAGCTTTGCTTATCTCACACTCTTTTTTTTTTTTTACTTTACTTTTTGGGATGCATGGACAGAGGTGCACAATAACCGAAGCCTAGGAAATCTGCAATCATCAATTTCTCGAGATGCATCAAACCCTTGATGCACATACCATGACCCGTTAGGAATATCGCTCAATCCGACTTTGGCAAGACACAAACACCCGGCTATGTGAATGGTGCCGAGTTACTCATCATCATGATTGACTTCCCCAAACCTAAAATTACTTTCTAACACTTTCACTTCCAGCCACTTCTCAACTTTAACTTGCTTTCACCACTTCGCTTGCTTCCAAATTCCCGGATAGGTAAAGGGAGGCAAAATGTATATGAGGGGCTAAGCATGATCAAGAAGAAGAAGAAGAAGAGAATGAATTGCCTTGGTCTTTCCAAGAAGAAAGTGAGAGAACTTAACATGCGGTGTCAACCTTCAAATTCAACATAATTTGGATAAAAACAAAGTATTAAACATGCCAATAATTTCAAACAAAGCATTTAGCAACTTAAACATATCATAAAACCTTTCAAACACACAAAGAATTTAAAACCAGTAGGTAAACAGAATCTTCACTGAGATCATATCCAGATAAGTAACACAAAATCGTTTTCGAAAACTTTCTGTTACGCACCTCAGTCGAGATGTTCTTGGTTCAACCGAGGTGAAAACACCTCGTTCGGCCAGAATCTCCCCGGTCGAGGTCAAAAATATTTTTTTTTTTTTTTTTAAAAACCAATTTTTTTTTTCGGTTCGGTTTCGACGTTTTTCTCAATCAAATAACCTGTAGGTATGCATGTAATATCAGATAATCATATAAAGGCAATGAAGCATAAATACGAAAATATCCGATAAATATAATACATCAAATGTGTCAAATACATCACGTAGTCACGTAGTCATATAACAATAAATACCCCATACTTGAGACACACTGTCCCAGTGGGTATAATAAGAGTCTAAACAAGAGAGAACTCACCGGATAAAAGCCGAACTGCATAAAAAATATAATAATAAAATCCTACAGCTCCTAGTAGTCTCGATCCGGTGGTGGTGCATAAGGATACTGAGTCGGATCGTAAGGATGGCCCATGATCCGCTCGAACTGCAGCTCCATCATCCGGCGTTGATAGTGCTGCTCCTCTAACATCTGATGAGTCCATCGGTCAATGCGTCGGTCATGGGCAGCAAATCTCTCATGCATGTCCACTGTAAGGGCAGCATAAGAGTCTATCATCTGATCTGTCAGGTCGTCGATCCGGTGATGAACCTCAGAATCTCTGTGACGGCGTGTCCGACGCCTAGCAGATCTAGCAGGAGGTGCAGCAGGTGCAGGCTCAGTATCCTCCTCATCATCCAAGTCGATGATCGGTGGTGCGCTCGTGCCTGCAGTATCCGTCCCTGTATCCATCGGGACTCCACCGTCTCTCTCATCCATCGTCTCCTCATCGTCGTCGTCATCCTCCTCAGCCTCAGCAGGGGCAGCTGCTGCCTCTCTATGATCCTCCATCAGTGTATCCCAAGCTGTCTGCCAGTAATGCGGATCAAAGACTGTGAACTGTGCAGACCAGCGGATCCCCTAAGGTGCAGTCCGCTCCCAAGGCATGGCGATGTATGGAGTGGTCAAACCACGGGGAACTAGAATCCTCCGTGTGATCATCTCCTGTAATCCTAGCGGCTTCGGAGCCGCCGCCATCGTGCAAACGCTGAGGTCCATCCCGTGGTAGGTAGCGATGTGGGTGACTATACCTCCGCAGCAAATGTCTCCCTTCGCTTTGGCCTTGATCCTGTGCAGATCCTCTGCCAGGAGCAAGCCAAAGTCTGGGAAACCTCCCGTCACCATGCAGTAGAGGCTAAAGAGCTCGCCCTGTCTGATCTTCTGGGGCGTCTCAGTACGCGCCAGAAGTGTCTCGCTAAAAATCCTATGGGCTAGTCTGAAGGCCGGATGAAAGATGACCTTCTCCCTGGAATCTCCAGGGCGCCATCTGTCTGCATGCTCAGTAATATGGGCAATCTGCCCCCAGAACTCCCTAGCTACGGATCGGGAGGGGAAATCGGTGGCGGTGGGCTCAGAAAAGCCAAAAATCTCTCTCCATATCTCTAAAGGAACTACGAAGTTCCGGTTCATCAACCGGTACTTCACAGACCGGTCTGTGGGGAGGTAGGAGAAGGAGCTAACAAACTCTAAGGTCGGCTCCAAGTAAGCTGGGGCTCGGATCTCAATAAACTGATCCAGCCCGACAGTAGCAATCATCCTCCTAAGGTCAGCATCAAACCCTAGGCAATCAAAGGCCGACACGTCCAGAAATCGTGGTGCGATAACTGGACGGCTAGCTATCCGCTCATAGTCTACCCGGCATCTCTCGTGGATAACCGGGCGGTAAGGACGGGAAGAAGGGGAAGAAGGGGAGGGTGAGGATCTGTCTCTAAGGGCTAGGTGACGATCTGAACTCATTTTCAAACAACACTGTCAGACTACCTCGGTCGACTGACAAACTCCAAGAATCACCTCGACCGAGGTGCAGATCGACTGGACCGAGGCGAAGACAGTCGCGATTCCAACTCTCTGAATTTCAGTTCTTTTCCCCCAAAAATCACTACAATTGTTTCCTATGGGGTACTTAAGCTTTTCCTCAACAGATTCAAGGGCAACCAAAGCCCAAATCGAAGTAAACGAACGAGTTAGGGTTTCGATCGTTTTTACCTCGTTCCGGCCGAATCGCTCGATCTTTCTGCAGATTCGTTGTTGCAAGCGATTTCTCTACACTTCAATCTCGGTTTGGAAACAGAAAACGTCGAAAACGAGCAAGATTTGAGATGAGCGAGGTGTGTTTGTTCGCCGCGGTCGAGGAGGATAAAAAAGTGAAAAGTAAATTTTCTTTCCCTTTTATACTGTTACTGGATCTGCTGTCACCTCGGTCGAGATGGTCTCGACTGGACCGAGGTGGTATGGTCCGAGGTGGTTCTGCAGAAACCCTAGTCGCCTCGGTTGCTCAAGAATCAACTCGGTCGAGGTGCTCTGACAATAACCGAGGTGTTTCTGTCTTCTCAGAATCTCGAACTTCTGTCCTTCCAGTTGTGCTCCTCCTTAGATATTCCCTGTTGTCTGTCCAGAACGCCAAAAACAAAGCAAAGCAAAGCAAAAACAAAAGCTATCTAAACTAGACTAGAAAACGGGAAAAGAAAGCAATACCTTGGGTTGCCTCCCAAGAAGCGCTTGATTTAAGGTCGCTAGCTGGACCATGATGTGTCTCAAAGGAGGTGGGAGGTTCCCTCACCCCATACTTCACCTCCATCGTGGGGTGAAGTAAGTAGCTCCATCAAACGCTCCAATAAGTGTAAGTGCTCATCGGGGAATGAATCGTCTATAGGTGGGTTATTCGTCTCGCGGGAAGATTCCGGTAGCCGGCTGAGGTGATCCGCAACGGAGTTCTCGGATCCCTTCTTATCGCGGATTTCTAGATCAAACTCCTGGAGCAAGAGAATCCATCGAATAAGGCGCGGCTTGGCATCTTTCTTAGCCAACAAGTAGCGAATGGCCGCATGGTCGGTGTAGACAATGACTTTCGCCCCTACTAGATAGGAACGAAACTTCTCGAAAGCATATACAACCGCCAATAACTCCTTCTCGGTGGTAGCGTAGTTGCGTTGTGCTTCATCTAGCGTCTTGCTAGCATAGTAAATGGCGGTGGTCCGTCCATCCTTCTTCTGTCCAAGCACCGCTCCTACGGCTACATCACTAGCGTCACACATGACCTCAAAGGGCAAGGTCCAATCAGGAGGTTGGATAATGGGAGCGGAGATCAACGCTTCCTTAATCCTGTAAAAAGCATCAAGACACTCCTGCGAAAACTTAAAAACAACATCTTTATTCAAGAGGTTAGTTAGAGGTTTAGAAATCTTAGAGAAGTCCTTGATGAACCTCCTGTAGAAACCTGCATGCCCGAGAAAACTCCTCACACCTTTAACAGAACAAGGGGGAGGGAGTTTCTCAATAGTCTCGATCTTAGCTCGATCGACCTCAATACCTCGATTAGAAATGAGGTGTCCTAGCACAATGCCTTCATTAACCATAAAATGACATTTCTCCCAATTCAAAACAAGGTTAGTGTCTTCACATCTTTTAAGCACTAGAGAAAGGTTAGATAGGCAATCATCAAAAGAGGAACCATATACAGAAAAATCATCCATGAATACCTCCATGATCTCCTCTATGTACTCGGAAAAGATAGCCATCATGCATCGCTGGAAGGTAGCGGGTGCATTGCACAATCCAAATGGCATCCTCCGATAGGCAAACGTCCCCCAGGGACAAGTGAAAGTGGTCTTCTCCTGATCATCCGGATGGATAGGAATCTGGAAGAATCCACTATAGCCGTCCAAGTAGCAAAAGTGTGAATGTTGGGCTAACCGTTCGAGCATTTGATCAATGAAGGGAAGCGGAAAATGATCCTTCCGAGTCGCCGTGTTCAGCTTCCTATAATCGATGCAAACTCTCCAGCCCGTAACGGTCCTTGTTGGGATCAACTCGTTGTTCTTGTTTGTCACAACGGTCATCCCTCCTTTCTTCGGAACGACATGCACCGGGCTAACCCACTTGCTGTCCGAGATAGGATAAATAATACCTGCATCCAACAACTTAAGAACTTCCTTCTTCACAACCTCTTTCATGATCGGATTTAACCGCCTTTGAGGTTCCCGTGAAGTCTTATGATTATCTTCCATTAGAATTCTATGCATGCAGAAAGAAGGTTTAATGCCAATAAGATCATCCGTGGTGTAACCTATGGCTTTTCGATGCTTTCTCAGGACATGCATTAACTTAGACAATTCAGATTCGGAGAGGGAAGCACTAGCAATAACGGGATCAGTAGAATCCGGCCCAAGAAAGATTTACCTCAAGTGATTAGGGAGTTGTTTAAGCTCCACAACTGGGGGTGCTTTCTGAGAGGGATCTGTGCTTCCTCTTTCCAGTGGAGTGGTGTCAGAAACTGGACTCGATGCAATCTCAGTTGACATCGTCTCGCTGTCGACCTCGGTCGAGGCGCATAGGCGTTGACCGAGGTGTTCTTCAGTCGCCTCGCTCTGTCCAGAAAGTACCTCGGTCGAGGTATTGCTACTGGATCCGAGACTGGAGATCTTCGTCTCCTGGATTAGCTTCTCAGTTTTAGCTCCTGGATTCTCTTCCAGTGCCTTCAAGCTCCGTATATCTGCATCACTAGAAGCATCTATACCTTCCTCCGTTAAACTGAAGCTTATAACTCTTTCGAGTGGGTCGTTAATAAGGATAGAGCTCACCAATTCTCTTGATTCTTCTTCATCGTAGATGTTGAAGATATCATCAGTTAGTTGCTCCCCTTTCATTGCTGCAAGTAGTGCAAACTCCACCTCATCACCACCAACGTTGAATTTCAACTTGGCGTTCTTGCAATCCACGTTGCAACCCGAAGTTGCTAGAAATGGCCTCCCGAGAATAATAGGTACTGGATAATCTGCGGGAATGTCAAGTACGACAAAATCTATAGGTAGATAGAAGTTACCTAACTTGACCGGAACGTCTTCCAAAATGCCCACGGGATGGGTAATGGAGCGATCCGCCATGTAAAGTCGAATCTTGACCGGCTTGGGCTCTCCAAGACCGATCTTAGTGCATAGTTCCAGCGGGATGATGCTCACGCTGGCTCCTAGATCACAAAGGGCTTCACAAGTGACACCCCAACTTGAATGGGAATGCAAAATGAGCCGGGATCTCTCAACTTAGGTGGCATCTTTTCCTTCATGATCTTAATAAGCTCCGAGGATTTAGATGTCATCCTAACTTCACCAACATCCTCCAGCTTCCTCTTCCTTGATAAGATTTCTTTTAAGAACTTCCCATAGGCGGGCATACCTAAAATAGCATCAAGGAAAGGAATATTAATATGTAGCTTATTCATCAAGTCAAGAAACTTACCAAAGTGCTTGTCTAGATGTTCTCTGGCTCTGGATTGAGGGAATGGAAGTGGTGGTTTATATGCAGGAGGTGGAACATAAGTTTCTGTCGTTCCTCCTGCTTTCTGTTGCTCCGCCTCGGTTGGCATCTCGGTCGAGGTGTTCTTCGACTGGATCTAGACCGAGGTGGTCTGCGTCGAGCGAGGTACTGGATCTGCAGTTTTGAGTCCACTCCTCGTCGTTATGGCCATGCACTGGCCCTTAGGGTTAGTTTCCGTCTTTGCTGGAAGCTTCCCTGGATCTCTTGGCGCTTCATTCGCCCTACTAGCAAGTTGTTGTTCGAGGGACTTTTGGGCCCTCGAAAATGAAGTCATAGAATTCTCCATAGCGCTAAGCTTGATCAAGATTGCCTCCAAAACTGCGTCTTTCTTTTCCGGTTGAGACGAACTTGATCCTTGCCCTTGGCTTTTCAATGGAGTAGAAGAAGAAGAAGGAGAAGAGAGGAAAGGATTAGAGGAATCATTAGAGTTGGAGTTTGAATAATTGTTACCGTGGTTTTGATTATTGTTCGCCCCTAGAGGTGTGTGCAAATAAGCTTTAAATTTATAAAACTAGAATCAAGCAGCGAACCCGCAGTGTACGGATCGAGGTAGCTAAGCAAGAATTCCAGAGTATCGAACACAGGGATTTGGGTGGGAACAAATTCGATTTCAAGTTATCAAGCAATGAATATGGGAGTTTTGCAAATATTGGGAAAACAACAATCCTAAAGATCCGGGTATTCAGTTGTGGCAACAGATTCAAGATATACTAATGATATAAAGACAGAGTAGAGATATGCAAAGGTACACTAATGTAAGGCAATCGTACGGTTGAGGTTCCAAAAACCTTATGTAACTCACCTAAAAGATACTCCTTATACAGGTTGTTGAGGCTCAATATAAAGAGGTTCTAAAAGCAAGGATTAGTATCAAATACCCAAACCTACAATCTAAAGGTCAAGACTAACTTATCCGATTGAGGTTGTTGAGGCTCACAATCGAGGTAGAGGTTGTTGAGGCTTCACTACCACCTAGAAAAGACAAGTCTAAACTAAGCTAAAGCAAATCTTTAATTTTGGATTAAGGTAAAAGCAAGGCTCGTAAACTCATGGAAATTACGGTTGGATCTTGAGATTCCACGGTCGTGGAACTCAAGAACAGCCCGTAATTTAAGGTTGTCGGCGACAATTCTCTAACTCTCAGGGTCTAATCTGTTTGCGATCGATCTATCATCATCTAGGCCACAACTATCAACCCTTCACCTTAGAATTGTTAAGAGTTTTTAGCCAATAACAGTCATTTGATAGCAATTCAAGATTTATAAGATAAAGGATGGAACTTTCAAGAACTTTCAATAATCTTCAAACGAATCTCAGAATCACAATCAAGAACAAGTGTTTATCAAAAGATTCGAATCAAACAAACAATCACAATCTTTAGGAAAGAAAGGAAAAGGGATGTTAATCCGATCCTAAATCAAACCTAAGCAAGAAAAGGAGTTTTCTTGCAAAATCCTCCAAGAACTTCGATCTTCCTCAACGCGAAGATCGCTAACAGCAATTCTCCAGTCACGAACTTTGATCTTCGATGAGATCTCCCAAAATCACCTTCAAGAATGAAGGTTTGTGTGTTGCTAAGCTTTAGGGTTTTTGAAAAGTCGTAAGCTCGTTAACGGGGTAAAGCGAGATGTAGCGAGGTGACGGAATCTTGCCTCATCCGTCCTTTTTATAATGCAGGGCAAAGCGTCGGCCCGGCCCGATCTTCAAAAGATCATGGCTTCGAAACGTGGCGAAGGGATTCGCCAAGATCACGGTCGTGGAAGATTCCACGACCGTAATTCTGAGGCGTGGAAACAAATACGGATAGCTTCCACGGCCGTAATATCCCCTGGAATGAACATCGAATTCTGCATCACAATCCACGGCCGTAATCTTGGGTCAAACCGTGATTTTTGCCTTCATTCGTGCATTCCTCAATCTAATACTCCAAATTGCTTCCAAAAGGTGTCCTCGATCTAGAGGTACATCAACTCAACTCTCCTTCGCTCGATTTCGTTCGGAAATAGCTCCAAATTACCTATAATCAACATAGAACTCGTGTAGACATCCATATCGACAATATAGGTAATACTAGCTCATATATGCATAAAGCTCCATCGAAGACTATCAATATGAATCAAATATGGTTATAAAACGTGCCTAAAATGTCACAATATTTCATGCTAACAAATAACCCCATACTTAATACTTGCTTGTCCCTAAGCAAGGTCTTTCAAAAAGCTTTAAACAAGAGTTAGGATGAAATATGTGTACCTTCTTTTTGGATGGAAGTGACTTCTAAAGAATAGATCATTCTCAAACCTTGCTTCATTCGTTTTCAAACTTTCACACACTTAAATAGAGAGTAAGAGGTAAAGAAAGCTCATGAAACAATTTAACTTCCAAGCAAGCATCATAACCTTCAAACATTATCAAAATCAATCATAAGAATTTCAATTTAGATCACCAAGCCATATAACATTCTTTTGATCTTAAGGACTTTTCAAAGGAAAAGGTCTAGAGTATGGAAGGGAAGGGAAACTTTAAGGGAGAGTGGTGCATAAATCCGGGAAAATGGACTACTACCTTCTTCTTCTTTTGCGGTTTCCGCAACTCTTCACTTTGAGCTTCGCTCTTACTTTTCATTTTTCGACTTTACTTTTGGAGTTATGGATAGAGGTGCACAAAAACCGAAGCCTAGGAGATTGGCGTTTCTCATTTTTGCGAGATGCCTCAAACCCTTAGCGCACATACCATAATCCGCTAGGAATATCGCTCAATCCGACTTTGGCAAGACACAAACACCCGGCTATGTGAATGGTGCCGAGTTACTCATCTTCATGATTGACTTCCCCAAACCTATAATTTCTTTCTATTCAATTGATTGCAAATATATGCTCTCATGGCCCTCCCACATCAAACATGCCTTTTTCTCGTTCACTTCCAAATTCCCGGATAGGTAAAGGAGGCTAATATTTCAATGAGGAGCTAGATGATCAAAGGAAAGAAGAAAGAAAGTATCGAATTGCCTTAATCATCTCAAAAAGAAGCATAAGAACTTATAATGTGATTTCAACTTCGATTTCTTATCTGATTTAGGTAACATTTTCACATTATAAAACTTGCAAAAGAGGTAAAATCTATTCATTCAATTTCTTTTCGAATTACTATCCTTTCAAGCATGCAATTGTTATCAACTTAATTCACAAGTAGTGTTTATCATAGAATTCATCTCAATTCATTAGAAGCATCAAATTTTTCAAAAATTTTCAATTTTTATGGGTTTTTAAAGTTCTTTTTCATGCAATGCAAGAGTGAAACGTGTGACATATGATGAACATGCAATAATAGTCTCGGAATAGAAGCAACATATAGAGTAGAGTTATTACAAACATTTAGTACATCCCACCCCATACTTAGGACGAACATTGTCCCTAATGTTCACAAGAAAGAACAAAAGCAAGAAAAGAAAAGAAAACTCACAAATGGCGGCGGGGATGTCTAAAACGAGCAAGTCCGGTCATCCATCACTGCGGTGCCGGTGGAGGTGGGAATGGAGAGAAACTCGGGTCATAGTACCGCCCAAACTGCTGGCGGTAGACGTCCCTCATCATGTGGTCGAGGTCGTCCAAACGTCCATCTCTAGCGTCCGCCCGGATCTCCAATGCTCCGACTCTCTCTGAAAGTCCGGTAGCCCACTCCGGCATCCTCTCATACCATCCCGGAGCGCGATCATACCATCCGGGAGCGTCTGCTGGTGCTGCTGCTGGTGGTGGTGGTGGTGGTGGTGCTGTGTACGTAGTGGACCAAGGAGGAGGTGTCTCGTACCAGGTGGGAGGTGTAGTCATCCACGTGGGTCTCTCGCTCATGCTAGCGCGGCGAGAAGACGAGCCTGAAGCTCCAGTCGGACGCGGAGAGCGTCTAGGTACATCCTGCTGATCCGGCTGATCCGGAAACGAGCCGAACTCCTGCTCTGCTCCTGCACCACTCTCATACGGATCTCCCATATCCTCCTCATCTACAACCGGTGGTGGAACGTAAGGGGGAGCTACAAGCCTGTTCGCATGCATCGCAGCGAACGTCTCCTTCCAGTTGTGGCGTCCTGCCACAATGGAATACTCCGGCAGCCACTCAATACCCCTGCCGGTCCTACTCTCCCAGGGCATGCCCGCGTAAGGCGGACCTCTATGTGTGGGGAAGATGAGTCCCCTAACCATGAAAGCGTGTAGCCCTAATGGAACTGCCGGTATACGTGTGCAAGCTGAGAAATCCACTCCAAAAGCCCTAGCTATGTGGGTCACTATCCCACCGTACCCAATGTTCCCTCTCGATTTGTTTTTCAATTTACTCATAGTCGCCGCCAGAAGGGTAGCACAATCGGCGCGGCATCCGTGAAGCATAGCATAGAGCAAGAATAGCTCATCCGTCTTGATCTTTTGGGGCGTCTCCGTCCTAGGGAAGAGACACTCCGAAAGAACACGGTGAGCTATCTTCAAGGCCAAATGGTACATCAATTTGGCCTTGGTGTCAGCTGGATGCCAACGGTCCTCGTCGGCATAGACCATAGCTACATCTCCCCAAAAGTCCTTAGCGGACACGTTCCTAGGGATGCGACCGTTGTAGGTCTCGTGGAACCCAAAAATGGTCCCAAACTCAACTATACTCAACTGGTAGTCTTGGTTCATGAGGCGGAAGGAGACGGTTCTATCAACAGGGCTGTGCTCAAAAGACGTCACAACCTCTCGGGTGATCTCCTCATAAGCGTCTTCACGAATATTCGTGAAGACAAGCAAACCGGCTCTATCCAAGAGCCATGTAAGGTCATCTACAATGTTGAGAGGATGTAGATCCTCCAACAACAGGTATCTAGGGCCAATCACTGCCCTCTTCTCGATCCTCTCAAATGCAGCTTGGTGGTTTTCGTGTATGATCGGGATGCTAGGGTGAGGTGGTGAGGATGGAGGTGAAGATGGAGGTGAAGGTGAGGGAGATGAGGGTGGTGGTGGTGCCCTAGATGTGGAGGGGTTACCCTTTCTCTTCTTACTCTGTTCCCCTTTCTTTTCCTTAATCCTTCCAGAAACTCTCCTCACGAAGTCCATTCTGTTACAAATTACGGTCTGTTCTTCCAAAACCACGGCCGTGGAACCTTAACAGACCGTGATTCGACACAGAATTTTCGATTCTCAGCAAATCAGCAATCAAACTCAACCACAATCAGTCCTAATCTAATTTCTTCCAATCTTAATCAGTTCTTCCTAATAATCTCTAACAAAAACGAACAAAAACGGCTAAAATCAAGAAGAGAGCAAAAACCTCTTTTTTCGGATTGAGAAATCCAAAATGCGAGTTTGTTGATCGTTTTCCGCGCGATTTGTTGCTTGGATCTTGTTCTTGGTTGGATTTGCTTCGGTTTAGGAAGAAGAATCGTTAAAAACGATTAGAGATTGAAGATTTGGGAGGGGCTGTGCCGTTTCGTCGTTTAGGTCGTGGAAATTGGGGATTTTTGTGGTGTTTTTGTGGTGAAGTGTGGCTTTTATACTTGCAGGCAAAATTTCAAAAACCACGGTCTGTCGGGGCATTCCACGGCCGTGGAAATGTACGGACCCGTAATTTTGGTGATTTTTCACAGGCCTTTGAGAATTACGGCCACTGTAGCAATGACGACCGTAATTTAGACCGTGGAACTCTCTGTAAAGCTTCAAAGTCCAAATTTCGTCACTTCTCTTCGACATTATCCTTCCTTTCCCCTTTTTCATCGACACTACAACCAAAAACATGAACATACCGGAAGAAATCGAGGCAAAAATAAAGCAAAAACTTCTATTCTAAGCTAATCTATGAATCGAAAGCAAAAACGAAAATGCAATACCTTGGGTTGCCTCCCAAGAAGCGCTTTGTTTAAGGTCCGTAGCTAGACCATACTCGCACTTATTCGAGTGCGGTAGGTGCAAACTCCTCAGCTTGGAGTTCCGGTGAGTACTTCTTGAGTCGTTGACCGTTCACCTTAAAACCTTCCGCTAGCTTCACCCCATACTTCAACTGCACCATGGGGGAAAATACGCTTAATTAGAAAAGGTCCGGTCCAACGAGATTTTAACTTACCTGGAAAGAGGCGAAGTCTCGAATTGAAGAGGAGAACTTGATCTCCTTCTTGGAAGTCCTTTGGAATGATATGCTTATCATGCCAACGCTTTGCTCTTTCCTTGTAGATCTTAGCGTTTTCGTAGGCGTTCAAACGGAGTTCATCCAGCTTGTTGATGTCTAGGAGACGCTTCTCTCCCGCTTCTTTCATGCTGAAATTCAGCCACTTGATAGCCCAAAACGCCTTGTGCTCTAGCTCTACCGGCAAGTGACAAGACTTCCCATACACAAGGTTGTATGGTGTGGTTCCTATGGGAGTCTTATATGCAGTCCGGTATGCCCATAGCGCATCATCTAGTTTCAAGGACCAATCCTTCCTAGTCCTCGAAACCGTCTTCTCTAGAATTCCCTTGATCTCCCTATTTGAGATCTCAACTTGTCCACTCGTTTGTGGATGGTAAGGGGTGGCGATCTTGTGAGTAACCCCATACTTGGATAGAAGAGCTTCAAAGCGACGGGCTATGAAGTGAGAACCTCCATCACTAATGATCGTCCTTGGCGTCCCGAATCGCGGAAAAATGGTCTTGTTGAAGAACTTAACCACCACCATGGCATCATTTATGGGAGAGGCAATGGCTTCCACCCATCTAGAGACGTAGTCTACCGCCAATAATATGTATTGGTTCCCACAAGAAGAAGGGAATGGTCCCATGAAGTCAACTCCCCAAACGTCAAAAATCTCCACCTCTTGGATGTTGTTGAGGGGCATCTCGTTCCTTCTAGAGATATTGCCTGTTCTTTGACAAGCATCGCAACAGGAAACAAAGGATTGCACATCTTTAAATAAAGTAGGCCAATAAAATCCGGATTGCAATACCTTTGCGCTAGTTTTATTTGAACTAGCGTGTCCTCCACAAGGTAGTGAATGACAATGACGGATGACACTTTGCATCTCATCTTCCGGCACACATCGCCGAATGATGCCATCCGGACCTCTCTTGAAGAGAAGAGGTTCGTTCCAATGGTATTCCCGGACGTCCTTGAAGAACTTCTTCCTTTGCGCATATGATAGTCCGGGTGGTATTTCCTGGCAAACCAAATAATTAACGAAATCAGCAAACCATGGTTCATCACCCTTGGAGATTACCTTGATGCACTCCTCAATGATGTGTAGGTGTTCGTCCGGAAAGGAGTCATCAATGGTTAAATGGTCGTCCTCTAGATGTGTTAGGCGACTCAAGTGATCCGCAACAGAATTTTCCGAGCCTTTCTTGTCGCGGATCTCAAGATCGAATTCCTGTAGGAGAAGAATCCATCTAATCAGCCTTGGCTTCGCGTCCTTCTTTGCAAGGAGGTACCGGATCGCAGCATGATCCGTGTAGACAATCACCTTTGCACCTACAAGATAGGAACGAAACTTGTCAATAGCGTAGACAATGGCTAGAAATTCCTTTTCCGTAGTGGCGTAGTTGAGCTGGGCTTCGTCTAGCGTCTTGCTAGCGTAGTATATGGCATGGGTTCGTCCTTCCTTTCGTTGCCCAAGAACAGCTCCTATGGCTACGTCACTAGCATCGCACATAATCTCGAAAGGGAGAGTCCAATCCGGTGGTTGGATAATAGGTGCTGAAATTAGAGCTTGCCGGATGGTGTTGAACGCATCTAGACATTCCTGCGAAAACTCAAAAACCGCATCCTTCATCAATAGATTAGTGAGAGGTTTTGATATCTTAGAAAAGTCTTGGATAAAACGTCTATAAAATCCAGCATGTCCTAGAAAACTTCTTATTCCCTTCACCGAAACTGGGGGAGGAAGTTTCTCTATGGTCTCTATTTTAGCCTTGTCTACCTCTATCCCTCTACTAGAGACTAAGTGTCCTAAAACGATTCCTTCTTTAACCATGAATTGACACTTCTCCCAATTAAGAACTAGGTTAGTGTCTTCACATCTTTGCAAAACAAGAGAGAGGTTAGAAAGACAATCGTTAAAAGAGGAACCGTAAACGGAGAAGTCGTCCATGAAGACTTCCATGATTTCCTCTACGTATTCGGAGAAGATGGCCATCATGCACCGTTGAAAGGTGGCTGGGGCGTTGCAAAGCCCGAACGGCATCCTCCTATAAGCGAACGTACCCCAAGGGCACGTGAATGTGGTCTTCTCTTGATCATCCGGATGTATCGGGATCTGAAAGAAACCACTATAACCGTCAAGGTAGCAAAAGTATGAATGTTGTGCTAACCTTTCAAGCATTTGGTCGATGAATGGCAATGGAAAGTGATCCTTCCGCGTTGCGTTGTTGAGCTTGCGGTAGTCTATGCACATTCGCCATCCGGTCACGGTTCGGGTAGGAATGAGTTCGTTGTTCTTATTGGTGATGACCGTCATTCCTCCCTTCTTCGGAACTACTTGAACTGGGCTCACCCACTTGCTATCGGAGATAGGATAGATGATACCTGCATCAAGAAGTTTAAGAATTTCCTTCTTGACAACCTCCTTCATGGTCGGATTTAACCGCCTTTGAGGTTGTCTTGAAGTTCTAAAGTCCTCCTCCATTAGTATTTTATGCATGCATAGGGAGGGTTTAATTCCTACTAAGTCCTCAATAGTATAGCCTATGGCTTTTCTATGTTTCCTAAGGACAATCATGAGCTGTTCATGTTCATCTATGCTTAATTCGGAACTAACGATAACCGGGAAGGTAGAATTAGATCCAAGAAAAGCGTACCTTAGATGAGTAGGAAGTGGTTTGAGTTCCATCGCTTTCGGAGCTTCCAATGATCCTTGAGGAGCTTCCGATGTTTCCTTAGAGGTTTCTAAGGATGTTGGATGGTTTGGAGAAGAATTTGGAGAAGTTGAAGAAGCGTGCTGATCACTATTTTCCACGGTCAAAATCACGTTCTCCCCTGTTTTTCCACGGCCGTAATATCCTCTGGAATGGAGGTCGAATTTGGTTGTGGAATCCACGGCCGTGGAATAAAGGGTATGACCGTGGAATCTTGTATTTTCAGCCTCATCGTGGAGTTTCTCAAACTCCATTTCATGCATCTCTTCTTGTGCTTCCAAGGCTTCAATTTCCTCTTTGCACTCTCCTTCTTCTCCTTCATGGGTTAGACTCATAGTGATAACCTTTTGCAAAGGATCGTCAAAGAGAATCGCACTTACCTCCTCCCTAGACAAGCCTTCTTCATCTTGGATGTTGTAAATATCCTCATCAAAGATCGGCTCCTTCACTAGAGTGGAAAGAACGAACTCTACTTTCTCTTCCCCAATGTCAAAAGCGAGTCTTCCATTCTTGCAATCGACCATGCAGCCGGAAGTTGCAAGAAACGGTCTTCCGAGTATGATCGGGACCGGACTATCTGCAGGAATATCAAGCACAACAAAGTCAATGGGGACAAAGAACTTGCCTAGCTTAACAGGGACGTCCTCTACAATGCCGACGGGACGAGTGATAGATCGATCCGCCATGTATAACGTCATCTTCACCGGTTTAGGGTCGCCTAAACCGATCTTCCTGCACAACGCAAGTGGTATGATGCTCACACTTGCTCCTAGATCACACAAAGCGTCATATGTGACCTCTCCCACTCCTATGGGAATGCAAAACGACCCCGTATCTTTCAGCTTTGGGGGCATTTTCTCCTTCATAGTCTTGATGAGGTCCGAAGAATCCGAACTCATCTTGACTTCTCCAAAATCTTCTAGCTTCCTCTTGTTAGAGAGGAGCTCCTTCAAGAACTTGCCATAAGCTGGCATACCTACAATAGCATCAATGAAAGGTATATTAATATGCAGTTTGCTCATGAGTTCTATGAACTTACCGAATTGCTTGTCTAGGCGCGCTCGCGCTTTAGATTGAGGGAATGGTAGGGGGGGTTTGAAAGCTGGAGGTGGAACATAGACGTCCTCCTTCTCCTTCCCCTTTTCTTTACTTTTCTCTACGGGGACTTCAACAAACGTAGGCTGCGGATCGGTGGTAGTCACTCCGCTCCTAGTTGTGATCGCCATTACCCTTCCCTTAGGGTTGTCCTCCGTCTTTCCTGGAAGTTTCCCTTGATTCCTAGGAACTTCCTCCGCATGGTTGAACATTTGATTCTCCAAAACCTTTTGAGCTTTGTCAACCTTAGAAATTTGATCATCAACCTTGATGATGCGGTTCTCCAACCCTTGAAGCTTTCCCAAGATCGTTTCCAACATGGGATCCGGCTTTTCCTTTCCCGTATTGTTTCCTCCATTTGATGATTGCCCCTGGCTTTTCAAAGGGGTAGAGGAAGAAGAGGGTGGAGTTAGTGCATTGGAATTGGAAGGATATGAGTTACCGGAATTTTGTTGATTGGAGCGCCAATTGTTGTTGTTAGAACCACGATTGTTGTTCCAATTGTTGTTGTTCCGGTTGTTGTTGTTTCCATTCCAATTGTTTCCATTCCAATTGTTGTTCCGGTTATTGTTCCGGTTATTGTTGTTGCGGTTGGTGTTGTCACCGCCGTTGTTATTGCCCAAATAGCCAACATCCTTCTCTTGCTGCTTTGGAAAGTTGGTCTTGATAGCCTCCTTCAACTCCTTGATCTCATTGTTGAGGGAGAAAATCTGATTTTGAGCTTCATGTGTGAGCTTCGCTCCTTGCTCCACACGATTTCCCTCCACCTTCCGGTGGGAATACTTCTCTATGACTCTTGCTTGCTTCTCAATGAAGTCCCAAGCGTCATCTTCTCTCATGTCCATGAACGTCCCACATGAGAGGGATTGAAGGTTGAATTGCGTTCCCGCATCCAGCCCCTTGTAGTAAATTTCCAGCAAGGCAAGCTTGGATATGCCATGATGAGGGCAATCCAAGAGCAAATCCTGAAACCTTTCCCAAGATTGAAACAAACTTTCGTTAGGTCTCATAGAAAAAGCATTAATCTTACCTCTAAGTTCCGCCGTTTTAGAGGGCGGAAAGAACTTAGTGAGAAACTCTGCGGAGAGGTCTTCCCACGTCTCTAGCTTTCCACTAGGAAGAGCTTGGTACCAAGATAGCGCTTTCCCTTTCAAAGAGAAAAAGAAAGGTTTGAGCTTATAGCTGTTGGTAGTAGCGTTCTTTGGTCTCATTGTCTCCATCATGCACTCAAAGTTTTGCAAGTGTTGGTGTGGAGATTCAGCGCTTGTACCGCCAAACTGACTTTGGCGAACAAGAGTGATAACTTGAGGGTTGAAACTAAACCCTTGTACGTCTTCAGCATCAAAGTTCACACCTAAGCGGCGTGGTTGTTGTGTTGGATCCATCCGTTGGCCAAGAGTTCTTGGCTCGTTATCCACACGTTCGACTCTCACATTCCTAGGAGGAATGCGGCGGTTAGCAGCTCCTTGTGTGTTGAAAGGATTTATATTGATCGTGGGATCAATCTCTTCTAGCGCGGGCATAGAAGAATCACTATCATCAGCGGATGAGTTACCTCTTCTTCTAGACCTTGTCCTTCTCCTTGAGGACTTCTTTCCTACCTTGTCTTCAAGATCGCTCATCTTTATTTTCATTTGAACGATCATGTCTTGTAGACCGTTAACTTGAGTTTGATGACGATCCATCTCATCCTGGAGGAGATTCTCGTTCCATCGGAGTTGAGCTTCCTTCTCCGCTAACTTAGTTTGAAGATCGTTTTCGTTTTCTTGAGCCATCCTCTTTTCTTTGCGTTTTTGTCTTAAGGTTTTCTCTAGCTCTTGATCAAGAGGTAAGAGATCTTCGGTGTTCCTAGACCTGCGCATGCACTCAAGAGGAATCAAATGGCGAGAGCAAGCTCCCAAGCTTGACAACCGGTTACCGAATTTGGCCGAAACCAAATCCCCGGCAACGGCGCCAAAAACTTGTTCGCCCCTAGAGGTGTGTGCAAATAAGCTTTAAATTTATAAAACTAGAATCAAGCAGCGAACCCGCAGTGTACGGATCGAGGTAGCTAAGCAAGAATTCCAGAGTATCGAACACAGGGATTTGGGTGGGAACAAATTCGATTTCAAGTTATCAAGCAATGAATATGGGAGTTTTGCAAATATTGGGAAAACAACAATCCTAAAGATCCGGGTATTCAGTTGTGGCAACAGATTCAAGATATACTAATGATATAAAGACAGAGTAGAGATATGCAAAGGTACACTAATGTAAGGCAATCGTACGGTTGAGGTTCCAAAAACCTTATGTAACTCACCTAAAAGATACTCCTTATACAGGTTGTTGAGGCTCAATATAAAGAGGTTCTAAAAGCAAGGATTAGTATCAAATACCCAAACCTACAATCTAAAGGTCAAGACTAACTTATCCGATTGAGGTTGTTGAGGCTCACAATCGAGGTAGAGGTTGTTGAGGCTTCACTACCACCTAGAAAAGACAAGTCTAAACTAAGCTAAAGCAAATCTTTAATTTTGGATTAAGGTAAAAGCAAGGCTCGTAAACTCATGGAAATTACGGTTGGATCTTGAGATTCCACGGTCGTGGAACTCAAGAACAGCCCGTAATTTAAGGTTGTCGGCGACAATTCTCTAACTCTCAGGGTCTAATCTGTTTGCGATCGATCTATCATCATCTAGGCCACAACTATCAACCCTTCACCTTAGAATTGTTAAGAGTTTTTAGCCAATAACAGTCATTTGATAGCAATTCAAGATTTATAAGATAAAGGATGGAACTTTCAAGAACTTTCAATAATCTTCAAACGAATCTCAGAATCACAATCAAGAACAAGTGTTTATCAAAAGATTCGAATCAAACAAACAATCACAATCTTTAGGAAAGAAAGGAAAAGGGATGTTAATCCGATCCTAAATCAAACCTAAGCAAGAAAAGGAGTTTTCTTGCAAAATCCTCCAAGAACTTCGATCTTCCTCAACGCGAAGATCGCTAACAGCAATTCTCCAGTCACGAACTTTGATCTTCGATGAGATCTCCCAAAATCACCTTCAAGAATGAAGGTTTGTGTGTTGCTAAGCTTTAGGGTTTTTGAAAAGTCGTAAGCTCGTTAACGGGGTAAAGCGAGATGTAGCGAGGTGACGGAATCTTGCCTCATCCGTCCTTTTTATAATGCAGGGCAAAGCGTCGGCCCGGCCCGATCTTCAAAAGATCATGGCTTCGAAACGTGGCGAAGGGATTCGCCAAGATCACGGTCGTGGAAGATTCCACGACCGTAATTCTGAGGCGTGGAAACAAATACGGATAGCTTCCACGGCCGTAATATCCCCTGGAATGAACATCGAATTCTGCATCACAATCCACGGCCGTAATCTTGGGTCAAACCGTGATTTTTGCCTTCATTCGTGCATTCCTCAATCTAATACTCCAAATTGCTTCCAAAAGGTGTCCTCGATCTAGAGGTACATCAACTCAACTCTCCTTCGCTCGATTTCGTTCGGAAATAGCTCCAAATTACCTATAATCAACATAGAACTCGTGTAGACATCCATATCGACAATATAGGTAATACTAGCTCATATATGCATAAAGCTCCATCGAAGACTATCAATATGAATCAAATATGGTTATAAAACGTGCCTAAAATGTCACAATATTTCATGCTAACAATTATTCGCCCTCTAGTTGTTGCTGTTGGATCCTCTATTGTTGTTGTTGTAGTTGTTGTTTCGGGGACCGTTGTTATTGTTACGGTACCCGTTATTGTTGTTGTTCCTTTGCCCTTGCTCTTCCTTCTTAGTTTGAGCCATCAAGAGCTCCTTCAATTGCTTCACATCATTCTTCAACGACGTGAGTTGATTGTTGTTGGCTTGAGTATCTTGAAAGTTGACTCTTTTAACTCCACCTTCAGCTCCTTGGTGGGTATACTTCTCCATGTGCAAGGCTTGCTTCTCAATGAAGTCCCAAGCCTCGTCAATCGCCATGTCCATGAAGGTACCGGCGGAGAGTAGTTGGAGATTGAACTGGGTGCTTCCGTCCAGCCCTTTGAAGTAGATCTCCAACAACTCGATCTTTGGAATCCCATGATGTGGGCAATCCAAAAGGATATCCTTGAACCTCTCCCAAGATTTGGACAAGCTCTCCTTGTCCTTCATAATGAAAGCATTGATCTTCCCTCTCATTTCAGCGGTCTTTGAAGGGGGAAAGAATTTGGTTAATAATTCCGTAGTCATCTCCTCCCATGTGCTAATTTTTCCTGGAGGAAGAGATTGATACCAAGTAAGAGCTCTATCTTTTAAAGAAAAGTAAAAAGGTCTTAGCTTGTAGTTGTTATTCTCAATTCTGGAAGGTCGCAAGGTTTCCATCAAGATCTCGTAGTTTTGAAGATGTTGATGCGGCGACTCCTTCTCTAGCCCTCCGAATTGGCATTGGCGAATCATGGATAGAACTTGCGGTCGAAGTTCGTAGTCATGATCCGCTGGATCTCCTAGGTTCACCCCTGGACGCCTCAGCTGTTGATTCGGGTCCATCCTTTGACCTAGGGTTTGCGGGATCCCTGCAAGAAGAACATCTCGGACTGGCATCCGAGGTGGAAGTATCTCGGCCGGGGCGACAGGTACTGGAATCTGCCTCGGTCGAGGGTCAACTACTGGATTCTGCATCGGCCGAGGATCAACAGGAGGATCTTCCCTCGGTCGAAGTAGAATCTGATCTCGTATGACTGCAATCTCAGCTTCGATTGCTGCAGTCTTGGCACGATTCTCTTCTTTCTCTTGCCTTAGTTCTTCTTTACTGAGACGTAGCAGCTCCTGCGTCTCTTTCAATTGGGCCGCAAGATCGTGATCGTCTTGTTGGGCCATCCTCGCTTCTCTTAAGCGTCGCTTGTATGTCTTTTCTGGTTCGGGATCGTAAGGAACGATTTCCTTCCCAGCGCGGGTTCTTCGCATATACCTAAGAAAGAACCTGCAAAAATCGTCACTCAAGTAGAGTGGTTAGATGAAACGGGGCAAGCGCCCCAAGAGCAAACCGTACCGGCTCGGTCTAGACCAAGTCCCCGGCAACGGCGCCAAAAACTTGTTCGCTCCAAACGGTGTGTGCAAGCTTTAAATTTAAAACCCTAGACTTAAGCTTAAAACAAGGATGCGAACCCGCAGTGTACGGGTCAATCGTAGTAAAAGCAAGAAAATTCCAGGGGTCGATCACAGGGACTCGGTGAAACAGAGTCAATACGGTATGCTAATGTCAATACTAACCACAAGAGCAATTAACACAATCAAAGATGAATAAGAAGTCAATAAAGCAAACATGCAATTCTAGGGATTAAAGCATCTAGTTGTGGTTCCAACTCAAGATCTATAGATAAGCGGACAAAGCTGAGATTTTTGCATGGGGAAGGTGTTACTAAAGTGGAGTAGATCACCGGGTAAGTCTCACTACACACTAATTCTAAACCGTAACTCCTATTACCGGGTAAGTCTCAAGGAATCAAGATAAAGAACTATAACCTCAAACTAACACACCATCTAAGGGAATAAAATCAACCTTTACCGGGTAAGTCTCAGGCTAACTCCCAAAGATGGGATGGAAGCACACTCAAACCCCAATAAAGGGTAAACCTTTATTACCTACACTTTTGATCATCGTTAATACACAAACTAAGGAATTACCGGGTAAGTCTCATCCTAAGCTTGCATTGAACCAGGAGGGTGTAATAAGAATAGGATTTAGCAAACTCTAACACTTAACTTTCTGTTTTAGGTCGGATAAGTCACCTCGGTCAGAAGAATTCCACCCCGGCCGAGATGTTCATCAACCGAACGAGATGCTTAGGGTTAAGGTTAAAGACTCGAACTTTCAGGATCCTACTGGAATCTAAGATTATTCTATCATTGTTTTTCCCACAACCTTCAGCCAATCACCCTAGAATCACACAAGGAAATTAGCCACTCATCATCATAATGAAAGTATTAAAATATATGGGAAGAAAGTGAATATTCGAACAAAGAAGAATTTAATGAAAAGACTTCGATAACTGAATCAAATATCACAACAAAGCGTTCCTTGGATAATAATCCAAAAAGACAAGACAACAATTGAGGGAATTGAAGGCAATCTTACAAAACCCTTCAATAAAGCTATAAAAGCTATGGTCTTCAATCTTCCTTCAACCTTCAAAAAGGTTCTTAGAAAACTCCCAAATTGGAGTATGCCGCTGCTGCTGCGTGCTATAAACCCTGATCGACGGTATAGCGTGATGTTGGATTTGTGGAAAATCAACCCTTTTTATAGGAAAATAACCCTCCAAAGATAATAAATCTTAGAAAGATATTTTCCCATAAATATAGGTAAAATATATGATTCTGCATATCTCCTTCCTTCCAAGAGCCAAGCCCAAAAATATAAGATCACTTTCCAATTTTAAAAGATCTCATCCAAGAATAAAATATTCTCGCCGCGTCCTAGGTGTTCGCCTCGGTCGAGTCGGCGTCTCTGGATCACCTCGGTCGAGGTGAATCAATGATCAACCGAGGTGACTCACGACAGAATGTGAAATCTCTCGAATCTGCTCCAAAGTAAATCTTTAATCCATGGCTATGCTCCCTGGATGTAGCTCCAAATGACTCATGACTCCTTTTGCTCCTTTTTGATGCAAAACGTACCATTTTACCTGCAATTACAACAAAACTAAGTGTAGACCTCGATTCTCGCAAGGGTAGATGAAATGGTAGTAAAATCACATAATGTACATACAAACATGCAGATTATGAAAGATAAAACGTCCAAACAAACCCCAAAATATAGACTATAATTCATGCTATCAGTCTATATGAGTTATGGAAGTTATTTGTTTATTCCATGCAAACTACGAGATCCGAGTTTGGAATCTTATTTTACTATATGTTCTTCAAGGTGTTGATAGAAAAATATGAGAGTCGAGTCACTCAAACCTTCATGTTGAGTTCGATGTGAAGAATAGCACCGTCTTGGGTACATGACAATAACCTATGGTGACAACCATTGTTGTATTCCAAGAAATGTCCTAATCACGTACGTGACAATCGGGAAAAGTTGTATCCCATATAACTAGACTTACATTTACATATGAAATTTTCAACTGAGAATTATATTATATGCATGTTGTGATGTTTGGATTTTGGAAATTCTTTATTCATTGATTGCTTATTCTCTTTTTTCCGATCCTACTATCGAATTTATTTTTTCAATTTGAATCTTATAAAGGTACAAACTTTCACCTTTCTTCTTCCCTTTTTGTTTTACGTGGTTTTCCGAGGAGGTCGACCGACAATGCCCCTTAACTTTGATCGGCCTTATTATGGTCTTTCGCCCTTTTCACTTTGATTTTGTTTCCAATTTTTTTGTGTTGGTTCTTAACTCTATGTTGTGTGTTGTATAATAGCGAGATTTAAGGCTCATCGTATATCACATAACTAGTTATTAGTTTTTAATATACTAGAGAAATACTTATGTTTTTCTCATAATTGATAGGGCTACGTATAACAATTGTTGTTGAAAAGAGAGGGGAATTGGGACAAAAGAGTTGATCAAAACACAAATAAACATGTACGAACTTAGCACAATACAGAATGTAGGAAGTTTTAGGATTTACATATTTTCATCAAAGAATCAACTATATCCTTTAATTTGCTTCCAAAACTTCGTTGTTGAACTTTAGGGTTCTTCTTGATCTTCCTTTGTGGTTGATGTCTGAGTTTCTGAAATGACCTTTTTGTTCTTGGCAGCTTGAAGGACGTGATTGTAATTTCCTTTTTCCATGAATAATCGACCAAAGTGGTGTTTACAGTAAAGAACTCCATTCATGGCTGCATAGGAGGAGTGGGTCAAAGGGCATCCTCCCACTACGCATCTGAAGCATGTTTTGTGGTAAGGTTCATCCTCCATAGTTATCTGTATTTAAATTTGGATTTTTAATCTCAACTAGTCACAAATCACAATGAATGGTCTTTGAACACCTCAAAGACCTTACACGTCAATCTTCTGCTCCACAACTTGGTACTTTATATTTGAGTTAATGACGATAGATGAGTTAACCAACTAATTTGCCCTATTGTTTATTAACTTTGATATTAATTGTTATAGTGTAAAACTGAAGGTTACCTTTTCTAAAGGATATACAGTCTTCCCACAAGCTGAACATTTGTCTTGTGTGCCACAAAATAGAGAAGAAAACTTGGAAGGAGCCCTTGTCTATCATTTAACAAAATTAATAAATCATACATTTATGTATATAAAAAACACACTAAGGGTCCGTTTGGTTCCAGCTCCGTAAATGGAAACGGAATGAAAACGAATTTAGTCCATATATATATATATCGTTATTCATAAAATTTTGCGGAATCATTCCTTATAAATTAATGCAAAATGCACTTGCTTTCCCACATTTTGTTACCCTATATGGTATCAAAAGTAATAACACTCTACTTCAATTCCTTCACACCACAAGGAATGATTCCACAAACCTTCATAAACGATGGTATACATATGGACTATATTCGTTTCTATTCCGTTTCCGATCCCGGAGTTAAAACCAAACGAACCCTAAAGGTTGTTTGTTATTAGGACTTGAATTAGTAAAAAGGTAAGAGAAGACAATAAAACTGACCGGATCTTGATTCTTCTCCTTTTGCACTACAAAAAGTAAAAGATTATTAATTGGCATATATGTTACTTATTTTTTGTTGATTCAAATATAAATAATGTAAGAATGAAGTGAGGAATTACATATATTACCTTTGTGGAAATTTTTAGTGAAGTTTCCAGACTCTTTGAAAAGTTGCTCAAAATGAGGTTTACAATAAAGAACTCCATCCATGGAGGAGTAGCTGCTCAACTACAATGAATTCATGTTGAAAACTAAATAAACCGAAATCAACAAAAACAAAGATTGCGTAATTTATACATACCACCAGTGTTCCTTTGCAATGATGACACCTAAAACAACTTTTATGGTAAGAAATATCATCGGCGGTAAGCAAATCCACAAAATAAACAGTCTTTCCACAAGCCTTGCATTTATCTAGAGTACCCGTGAATGACATCCTTCTCTACAAACTCAATTTACATCTACATCCACTTTTCAAATATGTTTTTCTCATTTTTCATACGTAAAACTTTCCTAATTTAATTCTTCACCTTCTACTTTCTTCATGGCTCTAAAGCCTCCTATCCTATAAAAACTTCACCTTCTTAGGATATGATTCAATAAATGGAACTTCTAAATTTGTCCAACTTATTCATATACTTAAAATAGATAATATTCTATCTTAATATAGGGACCACGTTTAATCTCTCATACAACGACTATCACTCACTCACTTACTCACTTATAGGTCAATTAGTATATTTTTGGAAAGTTATGGGATAAGTAGTTCCAAACCTAATGGAATGAAGTTTACTCTACTTGTAGTGTTAGTCTCACCTAGGTTGGGCTAACAACACAAAATCTTAGAGGCAACTTTTGTACTTCTAAGTCTCGTTCCTTCATCTCTCTATCAATATACCCTCGTATGATCTTCCTGACTTGGGACAAAATCTAATAGACAATCTCATCATCTGTGTTGTAAACCTACCAACTCCAGTAGAAGTGCTTCAAAATGCAAACAAATATGGTGTTGACATCAAAATTGGACGTAAAATCAAATGTACACAATAAGAACGTGATCTACTATGAAATATGCAATGATGTTTTTTCTAATTCTATAGGTAAATTTATGTAAAACTAGATGACATCAAGATACCACATACTTAAATCTAACATACCCCCAAGTGAGACCCACCAAAACAATCTTTATGTGTAGGATCATAATCATGCCACAACTAAGAAGATATAACGAAACACAACTAACATCGTTATTTCACGCATCATTGTCATCAAACATCTCAAGTTCTACAGTCCACAACTACTAAAGACAATGTGTATAACTTCAACGGATGCAATTATTGTAAATCATAAACTTTCCAAGACATTATATGTCTCCACCACCCCTTTCCTACACACATAACATGAATCAAAATTTCTTTTTTAATGTTATGATGTGATCAAGAGTAAGGAATAAATGTAATATTCGGAAATTTCATTTTTGGTTATTTCCGAGACAAACCGGAACTTGACCGGTTTGGACGTTTCCGTCATTTTATGTGACGTCGAGTTCTTCGATATTTTTATTAATTATGCGAGGTATCTACACATATAAAATACTAACATCGATCGATCTATTCTTAAACCGATGATAAGGCGTTTACCGCAAAAATTGACCATTCGGGCCCGTTACGAGAAGGCCAGTTGGGCTGAGTGCGTTAACAGCCTCCTTCCCTTTGTTTTTACGTAATCCTAATTTATATCCCTCAGCTTGGAATGAAAGCGTACGCTTCTCTCTCTGTCGACCATGGATGAAACCACCGCAGCTTCAACTCCACCCCACTGAGGCCATGGATGTCACCGCCACTAGGAGTCCGACGACTTGCACGGCACGCTGCAGCCTTCACCCTCCTCTTCGCAGCAACCTCTTGGACTCCTCCCTCTAAACGGAGTGTAACGCCGACCACCGTGACCGCTGGAGCAAGGGAGTCCCGCCTACATCTCCTCCTCCTTCGCTTCTTTGTTGCAGCCTCACTTTCCCTCTTCTGTCGACTCCAGAACCGGCACCCCAGGATAGCTCATTTCCCTCTTCTGTCGACTCCAGAACCGGCACCCCAGGATGGCTCATTTCCCTTTTTTGTCGACTCCAGAACCAGCACCCAGGGGGCTCGTTTCCCTCTTTTTTCGACTCCAGAACCAGCACCCAGGGGGCTCGCTTCCCTCTTCTGTCGACTCCAGCAGACCGATGATACCGATGAGCCCAAATCCGCTCAACATCAGCCTTTGTGCCTTCTTCCCCGAGCCACCCTTTGAGCCTTCTAAGTAGGTGAGATTGTGAGCCCTTTGGTACCTACTTGAGTAAGGTTACAATACTTCTGATGAATGCTTTCACTTTCCCCAGCCTTGCACAGCAGCCTGGAGAAACAGTAGGCGTTTGTTCAGTTTTTCTGAGCTATAAAACTATGTCGATCAACCAACTTCGTGTCCAGATTTGGGTAAGTTAGATTCCTCCTTTGTTTCTGAATTTCGGATATGTTATAGTTGATATTTCATAGTAGATCATACTGAAATTTGAGAGGAATCCGAGTTATAGTTTGAGAGTTGTGTCCCAAAGTAGAGACCTTGAGTAGTTTCTAGATTATTCTGAATCTGCTTGTGATGCAGTTTTGTGGTACAGATTTGATTCGGTTATATTCCTCGGTTTGACTTGAATTTTGGATATGATATAGGTAAGATTTCATAGCAGATTATATCAAAATGTGTAAGGAATCCAAGTTATAGTTTGAGATTTATGGTGTCCCAAAGTAGAGACCTTGAGCAATTTATAGATTGTGGTGAATCTGCTTGTGATGCAGTTTTGTGGTATAGATTTGATTGAGTTATATTCCTCGGTTTGACTTGAGTTTTGGATATGTTATAGTTAAGATTGCGTATAAGATTATATCAAAATTTGAGAGGATTCCATCGAGAGGTTTAGGAGTTATAAATTTTCAAAGTTGATAGTTTTGTTGAATGTTTGCCGAATTTTCTAAGTGTTGGAAAAACTGTTTGTTGATGTAGTTTTGTGATCCAGATTTGAATGTGTTAAATATCTCGGATGGATATGAATTTTTGGTATGATGTACATGGGTATGCGTAGTATTAGGCATTAAGTTTTGAGAGAGATCCGTTGGTTTAATCCGGATGTGTGATGTTCCGATGTTGGGTATAAGTGTAGTTTGGTTTTAGAAGTGTTGTGCTAGATTTTAAATGTTTGTTCTTGGAGATGGTTTGGGATTGTTTATCTTTATGGTTTACATCTTTGGTAGTGATGGTTGAGCATGTGAGTAGGTGAATCGGTATGTTTGGGATTTAGTAGCGATATGGTAGTTGAGCCTTAGTAGTAGATAGTCAGTAGATCCTTCCTCCGGAGAGTTAGATATTTGGGTGGGGTTTCTAATAGACGTTCTTGAGATCTGAGGGAAACTTTAGAGTTTTCGGATCCTAGGGGTAAAACCGTCATTTCTTAGAAAAGAAGTGGTTTAGTGCAGTTTCTCAGTTTTCCATTGTTGACCTAAAAGTTGCGACTTCTAGAGGTGGATAGTATACTGATACAAGTTTCATGTTATGATCAGGCATTTGAGATAAGACTTATATGGAGTAAGGGATATCGTTGACCAAACTTGATTTGGTACAGGTAAGTCCTCGGACTTACTTAGCTAGCTTTCGCATATTGGTTGATGCGTATGGGTGGTGTGTGTTTATAATTGTTGTGATAACTATTAACCGGATTAGGATGTGGACTTGTGTATTATTTTTAAATCTGGCCCAAGTGTATGATAACGGGCGGTGACCGCTGGTCCAGTCCAACAATGGGGTGACTGGGAGGCGCTTTGCGACTAGTCCAGCGGGTGATGCCGATAGGCGTCAAGTACAAACCTGACATGGTGAAAGAGGACAAGGGCGAGGGATTCTCGTGTCACACCACAAGTGGATTAGTAAGGGAATAACGTTAAATAAAGATAATAACCGGACTTGGCGTGTTCGAGCATGTTTGTGTGATTTTACTTTGTTATATGTGATTGTGCCTTATCGTTCCTCTAATATTCGGTTTGCTAGATGACGGTTTTATACCAGTTGTTGTAGATGCCTTGCAGGATAGGGATGTCGCCGAGTGAAGCGGGGGAGTGGACAGTCGGGGTCTCCGTACATTATAGGACGGGGATGGTTATGTGTTAATGTGGTTTTTGGATTATGTTGTATCTTATGGATTTATGTTTTGGAGTTGGGTCGTTTTTAGAACTTGACTGAGTTTTCAAGTTGTATCTTTCTTTTCGAGATTGTTTGCATTGCATTAAAACGGTTTTGGTATTTGCCTTTATTTGTGCCATATTGGAAAGATCCGATGAAATTGTTGTCAAGTTAAGGGTTCCAACCCTTAACTTGACAACAATTTCATCCCAAGTCCCGCGGATTCGGAGTGTTACAATAAATGTTGAGAAAACATGTATGCCAATGCGGTCATAATATCCGACAATAAGAACATACTCACCAACAAGCCTTTTTCTTTCTTAAATATTGGTTATAGACGGTGCATAATTATAGTTAATATTTTTCATTGATTTCTGTTTTTTTCTTTTTGCACAAACACCGCCTCAAACTTACATTAAATCATTAAAAAAATATTCAACTAGTGTAATACCCGCACCTTATGCGGGTTTTGAAAATTAAGTGTTAGATTTATTATCATGTTAGTATATATATATATACATATATATATATACATATATATATATATATATATATATATATATATATATATATATGAATTGATAAGTAATTTATCCCTTTTGATGATAAATTGGACAAAAATTTATATAAAAAATTGGAGGTATAACTTTGATTAACAAATGTAAAAATATTAATATTTATACAAAAAATTAGAAATCACTATTTAAAAAAAATTTAGCCTTCGAGAAACGTGACGTTATGTGGCAATAGAGGTTTATGATTTAATAGATATAAGATGACAATTTGATAACCATATAACAACTCATTTTTCTTTCTCTACCACATTCTTGAATAACACAATCTTCTCATCCTAATCACCAAATAGGGTACAATGAGACTCAAATGAGGCTAAGGTTAATCTTGTGGAGCTGCAAAGACAAGATTTTAGACAAGAAATGGCTAAATAGATGGAAAATCACTACAAGGCATGAGTAGTCGTGTATACAACAGGGACTTCAATCATGTTCGTGTTATTGCATGCAAATAAAACAATGTAGTCTCAAAACAGGATTAAATTGCTAGTTCTAGAGAATAAAATCAAACGGATAACACTCAACAAAAAAAGCAAACAATTTATAATAATGTACATTAGATTTAAGATTCCTCACAAGGAATGTCATGGAATTATATCACTATCATGTCTAACAACTCAATTGCATAGACACACATCAATGACAATCTCGAAAGCAATGTAAGTAGTCAAAAAATCATAGATTATTCTATCATATTTCTAGAGAGTCAATATCATCATACTTAGTTAAAACGACAACTTATTTCACTTATGTAAATATTTACGAAAAACATGGCAATCCAACTTGATAGAGTTATCCAATTGACTCAACATCAATGTCAGGAAATAAATTTGGGCTAATTTCGTTAATAGGCTTTTTTGAGTTTTACTTTTAGTAATTAGGCCATTTAGTTTTTTAATTAGGTAAATATACCCCAACCTTTTGTATTTTCTCTCAAACTCTAAACACTCTTTTATAAAAGGGTATATTTACTAAAACTAAAACTCAAAAAAGACTAATCAAATCAAATTGTTTCAATTAAATTTTTAGTCATGCATAAAATGAACAAAGGGAACATGGAAGCCAACAAAACACAAAATAATTAAAATTCAATAAAGTAGATCAAAATAGGTGAGCGCAAAGGTTATTATATCTCTAAATTCAATAATTAACCACATTAGATTACATTGTATAACATTCAATATTTCAAAACAACGTTGTTCTAATATAAAATAGAAAATTCATGAAAGGTGGATAAAAGCTTACAATGTCATGCACTCTGAAACAAAGACTCACACTAGGTAAGTGCAAAGGTTATTTTATGCAGATGTATATACTACATAATATTCTCTTCGTTAATTGCCTGGTGAACAATTGGTTATACATAAGTAGTGAATCATGTTAGGATATCTCTAGCTCTATAAAAAGGAGTTATCTTCTCCTTGTCAAAAGGTGTAGACTCCTTAGGTATCACCACATGGTGATAAATTTCATCATCTTGTCTTAACATCCATTACACCACGTAATGACCAGTGTTAATCCGTCCAATAGGAAAGAAAGTGTAGTGGTCAAGGATGACCATAAAATATAGACCAAAGTCATAATAAGGCCACTAATGAGGGTTCGAGATGTAAGCTTCAGATCTTGAAAATAATTTTAGGACATGATTGTAGTAAAGGGTTCAAGATCAAACACAAGGAAGACGATGTCTTGATTTGAGAGATTAATAATGAAAAAACAAACAAATAATCGGAAGTATTTACAAAAATTGAAATAAAAATAAAGAAAGATGAAAATGAATGTTAGTCGGTCGATCGATGTCATTGTCGATCGGTCTCATATACAAGACTCAACAGGTATGAAATATAAGGAAAATGGAAGAAAAGTAGAGAGGTGGTTGATCGCCCTTCGAGGGTTGGCCAATCGACCTCCATAATAAAGTTGCGTAATAAAGTTACATAAAACCAGCGACAATAAGTGATAGGAAAAGATTGTGTATAATTGGAATACATAATTATTAAATAATATGAGGAAAATCTGAACCGAACAAGTATCGACAATTACTAAGGCAATTCCAAGATCAAGATCACCACAACATGCATATACATAGATCACAATTAATGATTCCAAAACTGAATGTAAATCATGTTGGGGGGGGGGGATGTTAGCTTGATTTTGATGTTCAAGAAATTCGCTTGTCATACATTGACGAGTGTCACCTTCATTGATTGTCACGAACACAAGACTTTTGCTTACCACACATCAAACAAATATTATGAGCATGAGTGGCATGGGTCTTGGATTTTTCCATCAAGTTTTTGAATGATATATAGCAAAGGAAGATTTTAAACTCTACTCTCGCATTTTGCAAGGAACAATCAAAAGGCTACTACCATAAATCTCATAGATCAATGCAAACGGCTCATCACACCTTAGAAAAGATTGAACTTAGTCAAACATAATTGAATAATACTTAAAAGCTTTGTTAATTGAAGATCAAAAAGCTGGTCGATCAGACAAGGCATTGCTTATCGATCGTCCGGCTACAATACTATTGTCCAGGAACATCGGAAAATGAACGAAAAAGAATATGCTAAAATCCTAAGGCAAAATGTGTGAATTATAGGGAAGAAATCTAACATATTACGGCTAAGATCTACTAAGATCTATCAAATCTACCAAATCATATCTTCTAATAAGATATGATTTGTCCTTAATGGAAAACTACAAAGCAAAAAACGTCCAATTGAACGGGCTAAAAGATAGCTAAAAAATAAAAGGGAAAAGGGAAGAAAGATAGACGTTGAAAGGAGCATTGTCGATGGGCCTGGTCCATTATCTTTGTTGTGACGATTGCTCTTTAACTGTTGGTCAAATGTGGGTCATGTGTCAGGTGAATAGAGTTTAGTTTGTCATCCATGGTGTATCTTGACGATTGGTCAGCATATTTCCTGGTGTAATCTTCGTCTACACTATCGGACCTCGGTCGTTTCCGTATTGACCTTGAATTCTTTCACATCAGGGAGATCCTTAGTGCGTGTATGATGTCATTCTATTTCAAATAGTTTCATTTATGATCTGCAAATGTTTGTAATGCATGCAATGACATAAACCAATTGGTATATCTCCAAAATGCAAAGGGAAGGAAATACGCCGATAAATCACGCTATTATGCTCAAAATATTAGAGGAATAGAAAGAATGAGGGTGCAAAAAGACAATAAAATTAATGTTATCAAATACCCCATACTTAAACCTTACTTGTCCTCAAGTAAGATACTTAGATATCTTTCAAGAAGACTCAAATATATGTCTCAAATGCAAAAGATCAATCACTCAAACATTATTATCATAACACATATCTTAGTAAGAGGTACAAGTCAAAACTCATAAGTTTCATGACCACTCAAGGAATTGTGTATAACTCTCTAACATGTGTTTTAAGGATATATAGAGATGCTCAACTCAAGACATATGCAATGATCATAAAAATAAGCTTACCATAATGTTCTCCTTCTCTAGCACTTGTTATCTTGTAAATACGTTATAAATAGAGAGGTCTTTTCATGAGTTGTAAATTGGCCAAGGTGATGAGTAAGGGTAATAAGTTATTTTGTCTTTGTGATGTAATTAGATTTGGAAACTAAAACATCAAGAAGCTCATAGTTGACTTGATTACTAATTCTATTATACCAAATCATATTCTTTCAATAGTCGGGTTTCTTCACACTTGGCTCATGCACTTATTACATTTTTTTGTTAAGACCTTTTGTGCTTTGCAAAACTGATTCCCTTTTTTCTTCTTTTTTTTTTTTCCAGCTAGGTCCAAATGCTGCATAAATGTATCTTTTGATATAAATTTTCTTCTCTTTACTTTATGCGCCACATCACAAGGAACTTTTGTACAATGATGTTCTTTACTATCTTGCTTTATTTTATCCAATGTATGGTGCGACCTCCTAATTCTCATATGGGTTAAATGAGGATAAACATTGCTAGCAACATTTTGTGGAGCTATAAATAAATGTAAACACAAGCCATAAAGGGCTAACAAGATGAAAATCATGCTCAAGGTAGTAAGGGAACAAGAAGCTTCAACAAAGACATGCATAGATCATTTTCATTAGTGTAAAATCAAGAACAAGCATGCAATCTCGAAAGAGAATCAATCATAAGTTCTTGATAATCAAATCATATAGAATAACACTCATCAAAGAGGAAATATACAAACGATTAGTGCATAAGGCTAAAAAAAACTCATAAGGCTATTTCATGAAACATAATCACTCATCATTATACATAATACTCAATGGCATAAACAAGGTTGAATAGCAAGATCTCGTGCATCATCAACCGATATAGAGTTAAAAGAGAAATATTAAATTTCTAAGGAATCAAATAACATAAAACAAAAGATGTATCTTGAAAAAATAGGAGTCGTCGATCAGCTAATTGGGTTCCAATCGATTGGACACTCTTTTTATAGATAGATGTTCGCTCCAAACGGTGTGTGCAAGCTTTAAATTTATATCCCAAGAAATATGCTTAAACAAGGATGCAAACCCGCAGTGTACGGATCAATTATAGTAAAAGCAAGAATTCCGGGGTGTCGATCTTAGGGACTTAGGTGAAACAAAGCAAGTATAGGTAGTCAATGTAATTAATGACCACAAAAAAGCGATTAAAACAATCAAAGATTAAAATAAGGTCAATAAAGGGGAATATGCAAATTCTAGGAATTAAAGCATCCAGTTGTGGCTCCAACTCAAGATCTCAAGATAAGCGGACAAAGCTGAGATTTTGCAAAGGGAAGGTGTTTCTAAAGTGGAATAGATTACCGGGTAAGTCTCACTATTCACTAATCCCAAACCAAAAGCTCCTATTACCGGTTAAGTCTCAAGGTACTAAGGAAAGGAATTATAATCTCAAACCCACACACCAATTAAGGGAATAGAATCAACCTTTACCGGGTAAGTCTCAGGCTAACTCACAAAGATGGAATGAAGGCACACTCAAACCCCAATAAAGGATAAACCTTTATTACCTACACTTATGATCTTGGATAAACAAACTAAGGAATCATCGGGTAAGTCTCATCCTAGGCTTGCATTGAACCAGGAAAGGTGTAATAAGAATAGGATTTGGCAAACTCTAACACTTAACTCTCAGCTACGGATTAGAAAAGGTCACC
Source organism: Fagopyrum esculentum (assembly GCA_033239045.1). Lineage (NCBI taxonomy): Eukaryota > Viridiplantae > Streptophyta > Magnoliopsida > Caryophyllales > Polygonaceae > Fagopyrum > Fagopyrum esculentum. The sequence goes on from BSUD01000004.1 coordinate 54,837,338, forward strand.
TCGGTCAGTCAAGTTCTACCCCGGCCGAGATGTTCATCGACTGAACGAGATGTTCTAGGGTTAAGGATAAAGACTCAAGCTTTCAGGGTCCTACTGGGATTAAGATTATTCTATCATTTTCTTTCCCACAACTTTTAGCCATCACCCTAGAAGTGCACAAGAAAATTAGCCACTCATCATCATGAAAGCAATAATCAAATATATGGGAAGAGAATGAATATTTGAACACAAAAACCTTAAGAACAAGGCTTCAATAACTAAATCAAATATCAAACAAATCAGCTTTCCTCAATCACAAATCACACAAGACAATCAAACAAAAGGGAATCTAAGAAAGTCTTACAAAACCCCTTAAAAAGCTATCTCAAAGCTATGAACTTCCTTCCTTCAATCTTCAAACTTCATTCAAAGCTTCCAGAAAATCATCTCTTTGCTGGTTATTCTCAGCCTCCAAGCATGCGATGGTAGGCAATTGCTGAATTTGTGGAAAATCCAACCCTTTTTATATGAGAATTATCTTCCAAAGATAATAATATCTTAAAAAAGATAATATCCTAATAAAATATATCTTATCTCTAAAATAGATCTCCTAAATATATGATCTTCTTTGAAATCCAGCCCAAAAATATAAGATCTCTCCTTCCAAAAATAAAAGATCTCAGCCAAATAAAATATATCTCGCCGCGTCAGGATATTCTCCTCGGTCGGGGCGCTCCTCTAGATCATCTCGATCGAGGTGACACTGTAGCTGACCGAGGTGAATCTCAGCTGAAGGTGAAATCTCTCAAATCTGGTCCAAAGTAAATCTTCTTTGTTAATTCCTTGCTTCATGAGCTTTCTTTTAAGCTCCTAAATGTAGCTCCAATGACTCCTTTGCTCCTTAGCTCCATTTCGATCCAAAATGTGCCATTTTACCTACGATTACAACGAAACTTGGCATAGACCTCGATTCCCGTAAAGGTAGATGAAACGACAATATAATCACATAATATACATCCAAACATGCAGATTATTGAAGATAAAATGTCTAAACAAGTCCCAAAATATAGACTATAATACATGCTATCAAAATACCTCATACTTGTCCCTTGCTTGTCCCCAAGTAAGTTCCAAATCTTAAGCACAAGATAGAATGGATTATAAGTCATAAAGATAAATGAAAAGTATTTCAAAACATTTTAATGGTGTGCTCCGCTCATAGATCACTCTAAGAGAATGCTTCATGGTATTCAAAACCAAAATATGATCAAAACATTTTATAAATATAAGGAAGTTATTCATTTTGCATAAAATCATAGAATGCATAATAAATCATAATTATCGAAATTAATCATGTATAATCCAGTTTAAACCATCAAGTCAATCAACAAGCTTGAGGTCTCAAGGGCTTTTCAAGAGAAGGTCAAGAAACGTGTGAGGTGGGATGTATATAGGGAACATGGTGCTAGAATCCGGAAAAAGGGTCTTCACTTCACTTGATTTGAACTTCAACATCTTCCACCAATAAGCTTTGCTTATTTTACTTTTTTACTTTTTGGGATGCATGGACAGAGATGCACAGTATCCGAAGCCTAGGAAATCAGCAATCATCAATTTCTCGAGATGCCTCAAACCCTTGAAGCACATACCATGACCTGTTAGGAATATCACTCAATCTGACTTTGGCAAGACACAAACACCCGGCTATGTGAATGGTGCCGAGTTACTCATCATCATGATTGACTTCCCCAAACCTATTTGTTTCTTTCTAACTTCCAGCCAATATCTCAACTTTTCTTTCACTTGCTTTTCATTTGCTTGCTTCCAAATTCCCTGATAGGTAAAGGGAGGCAAATATGTATATGAGGGGCTAAGCATGATCAAGAAGAAGAAGAGAAGAGAATGAATTGCCTTAATCATCCCAGGAAGAAAGTGAGAGAACTTATCATGTGGTGTCAACCTTCAAATTCAACATAATTTGGATAAAAACAAAGTATCAAACATGCCAAAATTCCAAACAAAGCATTTAGCAACTTACATATTATAAAACCTTTCAAACATATAAAGATTTCAAAACCAGTGTGCAAAAAAAATCTTCACTGAGGTCATATCCAGATAAGAAGCACAAAATCGTTTCGAAAACTGTTTCAGTGAAACCACCTCGGTCGAGATGTTCTAAGTCAACCGAGGTGCTACACCTCGATTGGTCAGAATCACTTCGATCGAGGTCATAAATTTTTTTTTCTTAACCAGTTTTTGACGTTTTTCTCAATCAAATAACCTGTATACATGCATGTAGTTTCAGATAAAGACATAGAGCAAGATAAAACAATAATATTTGGTAGAGTCATCCAAGCATACACATAAGTCATATAAATACATCCAAATACCCCCATACTTGGGACACATTGTCCCAATGGGTCAAAATAAGTCTAAAAAATAGAGTACTCACCGGACATAAGCTGAGCTGCATAATAAATAAATAAAAGAAATCCCTGCAAGCTCTAGTCCTGATCTGCTGGTGGTGGTGGTGGATATGGCACGTACGGATGCTGGGATGGGTCAAAAGGATATCCCATCATGTGTTGGAACTGAATCTCCATCATCCGGTGCTGGTAGTGTTGGCTCTCCAGCATTTGATGTGTCCGACTCTCCATCTCTTGGCGTTGGTCATCAAAACGCTCACTAATATCAACTGTCAGGGCAGCGTAGGAGTCAATCATCTGATCGGTGATGTCATCAATCCTCTGATGCGCTGCTGGATCTCTAAATCTGCGGCGGCGGGATCTGCGCTGGGATGGTGGTGGTGGTGGTGCTGGCTCCTTCTCTGTCTCCTCGTCGTCCAGATCGACGACTGACACACTAGGACCGGCTGTATCCGTCCCTGTCTCCATGGCAGCACCGCCATCGTCCTCCTCATCCTCCTCTTGTGCCTGGGCTGCTGCATCTCTAGCATCCTCAATGTAAGGTATCCATGTAGTGGACCAGTACTGAGAGTCGTAAATTGAGAACTGGAATGACCACCTAATACCTTGAGGGGCAGTCTGCTCCCAAGACATCGCCACATACGGCGTAGTAAGTCCACGAGGAACTAGAATCCTCCTGGTGATCATCTCCTGCAGACCTAGCGGCTTGGCAGCCGCCACCAACGTACAAGCGCTCAGATCCAACTCCATCACTGTAGCTATGTGACTCACTAGGCCGCCACAGCAAATGTCTTCTTTCCCCTTAGCCTTGATCCGGTGCGGATCCTCAGCTAGCATCGCACCAAAATCAGGCACTCCTCCGGTCACCATACAAAATAGACTCAGAAGCTCCCCCTTTCTAATCTTCTGGGGCGTCTCAGTATGCGCTAGAAGTTTCTCGCTAAAAATCCGGTGGGCCAATCTGAAAGCAAGGTGGAAGATAATCCTCTCCTTGGAGTCTCCAGGTCTCTACCTGTCAACATGCTCAACAACATGAGCTATCTGACCCTAAAACTGTCGATCCACGGCTCGAGAAGGGAAGTCGGGAACTGTGGGGGTCGGGATACCAAAGATGTCTCTCCACTGATCCATAGGAACTAAGTAGTTCCGGTTCAGCAACCGGTACTTGATGGCTCTCTCCTCAAGCATGTGAGTTACAGAACTCACAAACTCCAATGTAGGCTCGAGGTAGGCTAGAGCTCTAATCTCCATTAACTGCTCCAGCGCTACCATCGAGACCATCCACCTCAGATCCTCAGTAACATAAAGACAATCAAAAGCAGCAATATCTAAAAACCACAGTGCAATCACAAGGCGCGTACAAATGCGGTCATAATCAGCCTAGTGACGCTCATGTATCACCGATATGGAAGGTCGAGAAGAAGAAGAAGAAGGGGAGGATCTATCTCTCAAGAATATCTAGCGATTAGACCTGTAACTCATGTTTTTTTTTTTTCTTTTCTGACGGATCACCTCGGTTGCTCCGACAGACCTCAAGAACACCTCGGCCGAGGCACAGGTTGGCTGGACCGAGGTGAGAAGCTGTTCGATTCCAACTCTCTAATTTTCAGTTCTTTTCCCCCAATTTCACTACAGATTGTTCCTATGGGGTACTTAAGCCTTTTTCAACAGAGATCTATGGCAACCAAAGCCACTAAATTCCGAAATCTACGAGAATAGAGAAGTTAGGGTTTTCGAACGTTTACCCCAGATTCAGTCGATTTGAGGCGTTCTTGTTGTAGATTCTTGCTTGCATTTGGTTCCTCTAGCCTTTCCTCGCAGAATGGACGCAAGAATTGTAGAAAACGATCGAGCAACGAAGAAAACGAGGTTGGGATGTGCCGCGGTCGAGGGGGTGTTGGGAGGGAAAGAGGAAAAAACTGTTCCCCTTTTATACCCCTCGCCAATTCTACTTTCACGTCGGTCGAGGTGGTCCCGACTGGACCGAGGTGTCTGGACCGATGTGGATTGTTGTCATCCCTAGTTGCCTCGGTTGCTCAAGAATCATCTCGGTCGAGGTGCTGTGATTGCAACTGAGATGTGTCTCAGTCAAACTCCGTCTTCTCAATTTCTCGAACTTCTGTCCTTCCAGTGTTGCTCCTGGGTTGTAATCCTTCCTTAGAAAGTACCTGGTTTCTGTCTAGGATGCTAAAAACAAAGCAAAGCAAAGCAAAAGCAAACTATCTAAAACTAGACTAGAAAATGGAAAAGAAAGCAATACCTTGGGTTGCCTCCCAAGAAGCGCTTGATTTAAGGTCGCTAGCTGGACCGTACGACATCCCTAAACAAGATATAGTGGTGCAATTTCCTCAACCTGGATTCCGGTTGGTATTTCTTAAGTCTATGACCATTGACCTTGAAGCTTCCACTTGTTTCTCCCCAAATCTCAACTGCACCATAAGGGAAAACATGTTTCACAACATAAGGTCATGTCCATCTAGATTTCAACTTACCTGAAAGAGGCGAAGGCGGGAGTTCAAGAGTAGAATTAAATCTCCTTCTTTGAACTCCTTAGGAATGATACGCTTGTCATGCCATTTCTTTGTCCTTTCCTTGTAGATCTTGACATTCTCATAAGCGTTCAAACACAACTCCTCCAGCTCATTGATATCCAATAGCCGCTTCTCACCGGCTTCCTTGATGTAGAAATTCAACCATTTGATTGCTCAATACGCCTTGTGTTCTAGCTCGACGGGCAAATGGCAAGACTTCCCATATACCAAATTATAAAAGGTGGTACCAATGGGAGTCTTGAATGCGGTCCTGTAAGCCCAAAGAGCGTTGTCCAACTTCGTGGACCAATCCTTCCTCGTCCTAGAGACGGTCTTCTCCAAAATTTCTTTGATTTCTCTATTTGAGATCTCGACCTGTCCACTAGTTTGAGGGTGATAAGGGGTTGCTACCTTGTGGGTTACCCCATACTTCGATAGAAGTGCTTTAAACTTCCGGTTGATGAAATGTGTCCCTCCATCGCTGATGATGATGCGTGGAGTCCCAAAACGTGGAAAGATAGTCCTATTAAAGAACTTCACAACCACCATGGCGTCATTAGTGGGAGAGGCAATGGCTTCCACCCATCTAGAGACGTAATCGACAGCTAGGAGGATGTAGAGGTTTCCTCCTGAAGATGGGAAAGGTCCCATGAAGTCAACTCCCCATAGATCAAAAATCTCAACTTCCTGGATGTTGTTGAGTGGCATCTAGTTTCTCCTAGATAAGTTTCCTGTTCTTTGGCATGCATCACAAGAAAAAACAAACGTTTGCACATCCTTGAATAATGTAGGGCAAAAGAAACCGGAACGTAATACCTTAGCGCATGTTTTGTGAGCGCTAGCATGTCCTCCACAAGGAAGTGAGTGGCAATGCCATATGACACTAGTAGCTTCATCTTCCGGAATGCATCTTCGAAGCATCTCGTCCGGACCTCTCTTAAATAGAAGAGGTTCATCCAATAGTAGTGGCGTACATCTTTAAAGAATTTCTTCCTTTGAGCGTACGTCAAGCCGGGCGGTTTTTCCTGGCAAACAAGATAATTAACAATGTCAGCATACCAAGGTTCTTTATTATCAGAAGCTTGGTGGAGAAAGTGCTCTCCAACTGTGAATGAGTTTCAGAGAAGGGAGTAAGAAGTTTGTTATTCTCAGTGGACATCATCTCGCTTTCGACCTCGGTCGAGGTCAAGAGTGGGTGACTGAGATGTTCTTCAGTCAAGAACACCTCGCTTGGTCCAGAAAGTGCCTCGGTCAAGGTACTGCAACTGGGACCGAAACTGGAGATTCTCTTCTCATGGATTAGTTTTTCAATCTTAGCTCCTGGATCTACTTCCAGTGCCTTTAAGCTTCGTATATCTGCATCACAAGACACATCTATACCTTCCTCCATCAAGCTAAAACTAATAACTCTTTCAAGTGGATCATTAATAAGGATAGAGCTCACCAATTCTCTTGATTCTTCTTCATCATAGATATTGAAGATATCATCCTCCAGCGGCTCTCATTTCATTGCAGCAAGCAATGCAAACTCGACTTGATCTTCGCCAATGTTAAATTGCAACTTGGCGTTCTTACAATCCACATTGCAACCCAAAGTTGCTAGAAATGGTCTCCCGAGAATGATAGGAATGAGATAATCTGCGGGAATATCAAGTACAACAAAGTCTATAGGTAAATAGAAGTTTCCTAACTTAACCGGAACATCTTCCAAAATGCCCACTGGATTGGAATGGAGCGATCCTCCATATATAATCTTATCTTCACCGGCTTGGGCTCTCCAAGTCCGATCTTCACACATAGCTCCAGCGGGATAATGCTCACGCTGGCTCCTAGGTCACACAACGCCTCACAAGTAACATCCCCAACTTGAATGGGAATGCAAAATGAGCCGGGATCTCTCAACCTGGGTGGCATCTTCTCCTTCATGATTTGAATGAGCTCCGAGGATTTAGATGTCATCCTTACTTCACCAAAATCTTCCAGCTTCCCCTTCCTTGATAGAATTTCTTTTAAGAACTTCCCATAAACGGGCATCCCTAGAATAGCATCAAGGAAAGAGATGTTAATATGTAATTTATTCATCAAGTCAAGGAACTTACCAAAGTGCTTGTCTAGATGTGCTCTTGCCCTTGACTGGGGGAATGGAAGTGGTGGTTTATATGCAGGAGGTGGGACATAAACTTCAGTTTTGTCCGACGCTTTCTGAGGTTCCACTTCAGATGGTACCTCGACCGAAGTGTTCTTCGCCTGTACCTGGACCGAGGTGTTCTTCATCTGCACTGGTATCGACCGAGGCACTGGATCTGCAGTTTTTAGTCCACTTCTCGTCATTATTGCCATGATCTGTCCTTTAGGGTTGCTCTCTGCCTTGCTGGGAGCTTCCCTGGATCTCTTGACGCTTCATTCGCCTTGTTAAAGAATTGTTGTTCTAAAGCCTTTTGTGCCTTAAAAAATGAAGTCTTGGACGTCTCCATAGCATTGAGCTTGATCAAGATGGCCTCCAGCACTGCATCTTTCTTCGCTGGCTAGGATGAGCTTGATCCAGGCTCCTGGCTCTTCAATGGAGTAGAAGAAGAAGTAAGGAAAGGATTAGAAGAATTATTAGAATTGGAGTTAGAGTAAGGGTTACCCGAATTTTGATTGTTAGATCTCCAATTGTTGCTGTTGGAGCCTCTATTGTTGTTGTAGTTGTTGTTCCGGGAACCATTGTTGTTGTTCCTTGAGCCTTGATATCCTCCCTCCTCCTTTTTGGTGTGAGCAACCAAAAGGTCCTTCAATTGTTTCACATCATTCTTGAGGGAAATGAGTTGATTATCATTTGATGGAGCCTCCTGAAAATTAACTCTCTTAACTCCAGTTTCAGCTCCTTGGTGGGAGTATTTCTCCATGTGCAAAGCTTGTTTCTCAATGAACTCCCAAATTTCGTCAATCGGCATGTCCATAAATGTGCCGGTGGATAGTAGTTGAAGGTTGAATTGGGTAGCTCCATCCAATCCCTTGAAGTAAATCTCCATCAACTCTATCTTTGGAATCCCATGATGTGGGCAATCCAAAAGAACATCTTTAAATCTCTCCCATGACTTGGACAAACTCTCCTTGTCCTTCATGATAAATGCATTGATCTTCCCTCTCATTTTAGCAGTTTTGGAGGGGGGAAAGAATTTTGTTAAGAACTCCGTCGTCATCTCCTCCCAAGTGTTGATCTTTCCGGGAGGAAGAGACTGATACCAAGTAAGCGCCCTGTGTTTTAAAGAAAAGTAAAAAGGCCTTAGCTTGTAATTATTATTTTCCAGCCTTGAAGGTCTCAAGGTCTCCATCAAAATCTCATAGTTTTGTAAATGTTGATGCAGAGACTCCCTCTCTAAACCTCCGAATTGGCATTGGCGGATCATGGATAGAACCTGCGGTCGAAGTTCATAATCATGCTCCGCTGGATCACCTAGGTTGACTCCTGGACGCCTCACTTGCTGGTTTGGGTCCATCCTTTGTCCTAGGGTCTGTGGGATACCTGCAAAAAGAAGATCTCGGACAGGCATCCGAGGTGGAAGTATCTCGGCCGGGGCAGCTGGAACGGGATCCTGCCTCGGTCGAGGGTCTGGTCGATGCAGAATCTGGGCTCGTAGCTCAGCCATATCTGCTTCAATCTATGCTGCTCTGGTGCGAGTTTGTTCCCTCTCGCGCTGTAGTTCTTCCCTATTGAGGCGCAATTGTTCCATCACCTCATTCAATTCGGCCTCAAGATCGCGATCGTCTCGATTGGCCATTTTCGCTTCTTTCAAGCGTCGTTTGTATGTCTTTTCTGGTTCGGGGTCGTAAGGAACGATTTCCTTCCCAACACGGGTTCTTCGCATAAACCTAAAAAGAAGAACATGCGAAAGTCACTCAAGTAGAGTGGTTAGTATCAACAGGGGCAATAGCCCCGAAAGACTACCGCAATCGGCTCGGTCTAGACCAAGTCCTCGGCAACTGTGCCAAAAACTTGTTCGCTCCAAACGGTGTGTGCAAGCTTTAAATTTATATCCCAAGAAATATGCTTAAACAAGGATGCAAACCCGCAGTGTACGGATCAATTATAGTAAAAGCAAGAATTCTGGGGTGTCGATCTCAGAGACTTAGGTGAAACAAAGCAAGTATAGGTAGTCAATGTAATTAATAACCACAAAAGCGATTAAAACAATCAAAGATGATAATAAGGTCAATAAAGGGGAATATGCAAATTCTAGGGATTAAAGCATCCAGTTGTGGTTCCAACTCAAGATCTCAAGATAAGCGGACAAAGCTGAGATTTTGCAAAGGGAAGGTGTTTCTTGTTCGCCCCTAAAGGTGTGTGGAAATAAGCTTTAAATTTATAAAACTAGAATCAAGCAGCGAACCCGCAGTGTACGGTCGACGTAGTTAAGCAAGAATTCCAGAGTATCGAACACAAGGATTTGGGTGGGAACAAATTCAATTGTAGATTATCAAGCGAGTAAGTATGAGAGTTTTGCAAATATTGGGAAAACAACAATCCTAAAGATCCAAGTATCCAGCTGTAGCAATCGATTCAAGATATACTTAATGATATAAAGACAGAGTTGAGATATGCAAAGGTATGCTAATGTAAGGTAATCGTACGGTGAAGTTCCAAAAACCTTATATGACTCACCTACAAGGCACTTTCTATACAGGTTGTTGAGGCTCAATATAGAAGGATTCTAAAGGTGAGAATTAATGTCAAATACCCAAACTTGTGACCCAAGGATCAAGACTAACTTAACCGATTGAGGTTGTGACACTCACAATCGAGGTAGAGGTTGTTGAGGCTTCACTACCACCTAGAAAAGACAAGTCTAAACTAAGTTAAAGCAAATCTTTAACTTTGGATTAAAGTAAAAGCAGGTTCGTAAACTTAATGGAAATTACGGTTGGATCTTGAGACTCCACGGTCGTGGAACTCAAGAACAGCCCGTAATTTAGGGTTCGTCGACAATTCTCTCGAACTCTCAGGGTATAATCTATTTGCGATCGATCTATCATCATCTACGCCACAACTATCAACCCTTCACCTTAGAATTGTTAAGGGTTTTTAGCCAATAACAGTCATGTTGATATCAATTCAAGAATTAAGGGATAGAAAGATGAAAACTTCCAAAAACTTCCAATAAACTTCAAACCAATCTCAAAGTCACAATCAAGAACAAGTATCGTCACCGAATTCAGAATAGAGCAAACAATCACAATCTTAGGAAAGAAGGAAGAACGGGATGTCAATCCGTCTTCCAAATCAAACCTAAACAAGAAGAGAAGTCTTCTTGCAAGAAACCTTCCGAATCTTCCGTCAATCCGGGAAATATGAAAATCCCAACGATAATCTCCACCAAGTGCGAGATTAGGGCAAATCCAAGTACGAACGTCGATCTCCAACGAAATCTCCAAATACCTCTAAACGAGGATAAGCGGTCCTGTCGCAAGTATAAACCTAAAGCGAGATAGCGAGCCTTAGCGGTCGTAGCGGTGATAAACCGTAGTAGCGCCGATTGTCCTCCTAAGCGAAGATGATGGAATCTTGCTTCGTCCGTCTTTTTATAGGGCAAGATAAAATATCGGCCCGGCCCAATCTTCAAAAGATCGTGGCTTCAAAGTATGGCGAAAAAGATCGCCAAGATCACGGTCGTGGAAGTTTCCACGACCGTAATTTAGAGCGTGGAATGGGTCACGGTTTGCACCATATGTTCCACGACCGTAATAGTTACTGAAATGCATCACGCTTCTCTTTGCAAGGATCCATGGCCGTGGAACTGAACGTGGTTTGTAATACGGCCGTATTTTAGAGCGTGGTTTAGGGTAAGAACGTGATTCTTCCCTATCCTCGTGCATTCCTCAAGTTAAACTCCAATTTGCTCCTAAGAATGCCCTCAATCCATGGACATATCAAATCAACTCTTCTTTGCTCGATTCCGTTCGGAAATAGCTCTTAAGTACCTAAAATCAACATAGAACTAGTGTAGACATCCATATTGACAATATAGGAAAACTAGCTTACTTATGCAACAATGTTCAATCAAAGACTATCAATATGAATCAAATACGTTTAGAAAACGTGCTTAAAGTATCACAATATTTCATGCTAACATTTTTAAAGTGGAATAGATTACCGGGTAAGTCTCACTATTCACTAACCCCAAACCAAAAGCTCCTATTACCGGGTAAGTCTCAAGGTACTAAGGAAAGGAATTATAATCTCAAACCAATACACCAACTAAGGGAATAGAATCAACCTTTACTGGGTAAGTCTCAGGCTAACTCACAAAGATGGAATGAAGGCACACTCAAACCCCAATAAAGGATAAACCTTTATTACCTACACTTATGATCGTGGATAAACAAACTAAGGAATCACCGGGTAAGTCTCATCCTAGGCTTGCATTGAACCAGGAAAGGTGTAATAAGAATAGGATTTGGCAAACTCTAACACTTAACTCTCAATTACGGATCAGAAAAGGTCACCTCGGTCAGTTAAGTTCCACCCCGGCCGAGATGTTCATCGATTGAACGAGATGTTCTATGGTTAAGGATAAAGACTCGAGCTTTCAGGGTCCTACTGGGATTAAGATTATTCTATCATTGTCTTTCCCATAACTTTCAGCCAATCACCCTAGAATTGCACAAGGAAATTAGCCACTCATCATCATAAAAGCAATAATCAAATATATGGGAAGAGAATGAATATTTGAACACAAAAACCTTAAGAACAAGGCTTCAATAACTAAATCAAATATTAAACAAATCAGTGTTCTTCAATCACAAATCACACAAGACAATCAAACAAAAGGGAATCTAAGAAAGTCTTACAAAACCCCTTAAAAAGCTATCTCAAAGCTATGAACTTCCTTCCTTCAATCTTCAAACTTCCTTCAAAGCTTCCACAAAATCCTCTCTTTGCTGGCTATTCTTAGCTTCCAAGCATGCGATGGTAGCCAGTTGTTGAATTTGTGGAAAATCCAACCCTTTTTATAGGAAAATTATCTTCCAAAGATAATAATATCTTAAAAAAGATAATATCCTAATAAAATATATCTTATCTCTAAAATAGATTTCCTAAATATATGATCTTCTTTGAAATCCAGCCCAAAAATATAAGATCTCTCCTTTCAAAAATAAAAGATCTCAGCAAAATAAAATATATCTCGCCGCGTTAGGATATTTGCCTCGGTCGGGGCGCTCCTCTAGATCATCTCGGTCGAGGTGACACTGTAACTGACCGAGGTGAATCTCATCTGAAGGTGAAATCTCTTAAATCTGGTGAAAAGTAAATCTTCTTTGTTAATTCCTTGCTTCATGAGCTTTCTTTTAAGCTCCTAAATGTAGCTCCAATGACTCCTTTGCTCCTTAGCTCCATTTCGATCCAAAATGTGCCATTTTACCTACGATTACAACGAAACTTGGTGTAGACCTCGATTCCTGTAAAGGTAGATGAAACGACAATATAATCACATAATATACATCCAAACATGCAGATTATTGAAGATAAAACGTCTAAACAAGTCCCAAAATATAGACTATAATACATGCTATCAATACAAGAGAAGATACATTACGTGAAGATGCAAGAAGGTTTTGTGTTCGGTCGATCAGTCAGTAGGGTACCGGTTGATCGGCTGAGACTAAAAATAGAAGAGAATTTTGAAAAAGACGAGAAATTTTGAAAAAGATGGGAGAAAATTTTATAACTGTTTAAAAGCCATTTTGTACGTACCTCATACTTAAGCCTTAAATTGTCCTCATTGTAAAAATAATATGATAAAAGCAAAAGGGAAACTCACAAAATAGTTTAGGGTTGTCTCCCTATGAACGCTTGTTTTAGATCTTTTATAGAAACTAAAATAGAAACTAAAAAAGAATAAATGAATGTCAAATAATTGAGCTATGCCATTTTCGATAAGTTTTTGACACAAGACCCAACATATACAAAACAAAAGTAAGAGGAAAACAAAGAGATGGTCGATCGGACTCCAAAAGGTTTGTCGTTCGGCTCATGTAACAAAATCACGTAAAACAAGTAGCAATAAGGGGAGGGAAAATTGGGTTTTTAGGATTTAGAATTAAATAATTCGAGAACAATCTCGACAAACTAAGTATCAATAATTAATAAAGAAATTCTAGTACCAAGATCACCACAACATACATATAATCTCAATTGAAGATTCCAAAAATGAGTGTTAATCACGTTATGCGGGGACAACTTCGCTTGCTTGTCACGTTCACAATACATTCGATTGTCGTTGGATGTCACCTCCGTTGATTACCACGTAAACAAGACTTCTTGATGATGGACCATCCCAAACACCTCCTACTACACATTGACCAATCACTAGATCAAGGGAAAAAGCATTGAAGGAGAAGGAGTTTACATCATCTACAAGTCTTACCATGGAAGGATCTATCATTAGATCAAGAGCAAGACCCATTCAAGAAGATGTTTTTAGCTTGTTGGAATCTCTAGCTTCTAAAGAGACCATTGGTGATCTTTTTGTGTCTAAGTCATCCTTAGTCACATTGATGACAATTCCAGCCATGAAGGACCTAAATGAGGTGCCACGCATTCCACGTACATGTGTGGAATAAACAAATTGATGTTTTAAAAGCTTCTAGTTATTTTAATCTTAATACCTTTAAAACTCTAGACATTCCAAAGGTATCTATTATCTTATACTTTCACACACTTAATCAAAGAGTAAAAAGCAAAGAGAACTCATGAATCAATTAAGCTTCTAAACAAGCATCATAACCTTCAAACATTATCAAAATCAATCACAAGAAACTTCAATTTAGATCACAAAGTCATATAACATTCTTTTGATCTTAAGGACTTTCAAAGAAAAGGTCTAGAATGTGGAAGGGAAGGAAACCTTTAGGGAATGTGGTGCATGAATCCGGGAAAGTGGACAACTACCTTCTTCTTCTTTTGCGGTTTCCGCAACACTTCAACTTTAGAGCTTCGCTCTTCTTCCTTTCATTTTTCGACTTTACTTTTGGAGTTATGGATAGAGGTGCACAAAAACCGAAGCCTAGGAGATTGGCGTTTCTCAATTTTCATGAGATGCCTCAAACCCTTAGCGCACATACCATAATCCACTAGGAATATCGCTCAATTCGACTTTGGCAAGACACAAACACCCGGCTATGTGAATGGTGCCGAGTTACTCATCGTCATGATTGACTTCCCCAAACCTACAACTTCTTTCTATTCTTTTGATTGCAAATAATTGCTCTCATGGCCCTCCCACATCAAACATGCCTTTTTCATTCACTTCTCCAAAATTCCCGGATAGGTAAAGGAGGTTAATATTTCAATGAGGAGCTAAAATGATCAAAAGGAAGAAGAAAGAAAGTATCGAATTGCCTTAATCATCTCAACAAGAAGTATAGGAACTTAAAATGTGATTTCAACTTCAATTTCTTAACATGATTTAGGTAACATAATCACATTATGAAACTTGCAAAAGAGGTATAATTCATTCATTCAAGTTCTTTTCGATTCACTATTCTTTTAAGCATGCAATTGTTATCAAACTCCATTCACAAGTAATGATTATCATGGAAATCATCTCAATTCATTAGAACCACAAAATTTTCAAAATTTTTCAATTTTTATGGGTTTTTCAAGTTATTTTTCATGCAATGCAATAAGGAAACGTGCAACACATAATGAACATGCAATGATAGTCTCAAATGAAAGCGAACATAGTAAGTAGAGTTATTACAAACTTTTAGTACATCCCACCCCATACTTAGGACGAACATTGTCCCTAATGTTCATAAGAAAGAAAGAAAAGAAAGAAAAGAAAAAGAAAACTCACAAAGTGGCGGCGGAATGTCTAAAGCGAACGGTCATGCATCAAATCACTGCGGTGCCGGCGGAGGCGGGAATGGAGAGAAGCTGGAGTCGTAGGGCCGCCCAAACTGCTGGCGGTAGACGTCCCTCATCATGTGATCAAGATCATCCATGCGTCCGTCTCTGGCATCGGCTCGGATCTCCAACGCTCCTACTCTCTCTGAAAGTCCGGTAGCCCAATCCGGCATCTGCTCGTACCATCCCGGGGCCTGACTAAACCATGCTGGGGCGTCGGATGGTGCTGGTGCTGGTGGTGGTGCTGTTGGCTGCTCTGTGGACCAAGGAGGGGGAACGCCATACCATGTGGGAGGTGTGGTCATCCACGTAGGCCTGTCACTCACGCTAGCACGGCGAGAAGACGAGCCTGAAGCTCTAGATGGACGTGGAGAGCGTCTAGGTACATCTGGGGCCGCCTCCGGCTGATCCGGAAACGTGCCAAACTCCTGCTCGGCTCCTCCTCCACTCTCAAACTGATCTCCCATATCCTCCTCCTTGACAGCCGGTGGTGGGACATAAGGGGGAGCTACTATCCTGTTCGCATGCATAGCAACGAACGTATCCTTCCAATTATGGCGTCCCGCCATAATGGAGTACTCCGGCAGCCACTCAATACCCCTGCCCGTCCTACTCTCCCAAGGCATGCCCGCATAAGGCGGACCTCTATGTGTGGGGAAGATGAGACCCCTAACCATGAATGCATGGAGTCCTAAAGGTACGGCCGGTATGCGGGTGCAAGCAGAAAAATCAACACCAAAGCTCCTAGCAATGTGGGTAACTATCCCACCATATCCGATGTTCCCCTTCTTCTTGTTCTTGAGCTTGCTCATCGTAGCAGCCAAGAGAGTAGCACAATCTGCACGGCGTCCATAAAGCATGGAGTAAAGCAAGAATAGCTCATCTGTCTTGATCTTTTGGGGCGTCTCCGTCCTAGGAAAGAGACACTCCGAAAGAACACGGTGAGCTATCTTCAAGGCTAGATGGTACATCTATCTAGCCTTGGTATCAGCGGGTTGCCAACGGTCCTCGTCGGCGTATATCATCGCAACCTCCTTCCAAAAGTCTTTGGCGTAAACGCCACTCCAAAATCGACCATTGAAGGTCTCATGGAACCCAAAGATGGCCCCAAACTCACGGATACTCAACTGGTAGTCTCTCTCCATGAGGCGGAAAGAGACGGTCCTATCTACGTGGCTGTGCTCAAAGGATGTCACAACCTCCCGTGTAATCTCCTCATATGCGTCTTCTCGGATAGCCGAGAAGACAACTAATCCGGCTCTATCCAAGAGCCAAGTAAGATCCTCCACAATGTTGAGAGGAGCTAGATCCTCAAACAACAAATATCTAGGGCCAATCACTGCCCTCTTCTTGATCCTATCAAGTGCATCAAGGTGGTCGTCGTGTATTGTCGGGACTCTAGGGTGAGGGGGTGAAGATGGAGGTGAAGGTGAGGATGGAGGTGAAGGGGAAGAGGGTGGTGGTGCCCTAGAAGATGAGGAGGAGGAGGGATTACCCTTCCTCTTCTTATTCTGCCCACTCTTCTTCTCTTTTATCCTTCCCGAAACTCTTCTCACAAAATCCATTCTGCCCAAAATTACGGTCTGTTCTTCAGAAATTATGGCCGTAATTTACCGAGAGACCGTGATTCGTCTCAGAAAATCACAAATCTCAGCAAATCAGCAATCAATCACCACAACAGGCAGTCCTAGTCTAATTCCTTCCAGTCTCAATCAGTTCTTCCTAAAAATCTATAGCAAAAACGAACCAAATCGGCGAGAATCAAGAAGAGAGAAAAAAACCTATTTTTCGGATTGAAAAATCCGAATTGTGCGTTTGTTGATAAATTTCCGCTTGATTCATCGCTTGGATCTTGTTTGTGGTTGAATTTGCTGCAGTTTAGGACGAAGAATCGTTGAAAACGATTAGGAAACGAAGATTTGAGATGGGGTCGTGAGGTTTCGGCACTTAGGTCGTGGAAAGAGGGGTTTTGGGTGGTTTTTGTGAAGAATGTGGCTTATATAGTCACAGGCAAAATTTTTGAAAATCACGGTCTGTCGGGGTGTTCCACGGCCGTGGAAGTGTACGGAACCGTGGTTTTGGTGATTTTTCAAAGGCTTTTGGGAATTACGGGCACTGTAGCTATGACGACCGTAATTTAGACCGTGGAACCCTCTGTAAAGCTCCAAGTCCAAATTTCGTCACTTTTCTTCAACATTATCATCCCCCTTTCATTTTCCATCGATCCTACAACCAAAAACACGAACATACCGGAAGAAATCGAGGCAAAAACAAAGCAAAAACGTCTATACTAAGCTAAACTATGAATCGAAAACAAAAACGAAAAATGCAATACCTTGGGTTGCCTCCCAAGAAGCGCTTTGTTTAAGGTCCGTAGCTAGACCATTCTCGCACTTATTCGAGTGCGGTAGGTGCGAACTCTTCAGCTTGGAGTTCCGGCGTGTACTTCTTGAGTCGTTGGCCGTTCACCTTAAAACTTCCGCTCGCTTCACCCCATACTTCAACTGCACCATGAGGGAAAATACGCTTAATTAGAAAGGGTCCGGTCCAACGGGATTTAAGCTTACCTGGAAAGAGGCGAAGTCTTGAATTGAAGAGGAGAACTTGATCTCCTTCTTTGAAGTCCTTTGGAATGATATGCTTATCATGCCAACGCTTTGCTCTCTCCTTGTAGATCTTAGCGTTTTCATAGGCGTTCAAGCGGAGTTCATCCAGCTTATTGATGTCTAGGAGACGCTTCTCTCCCGCTTCCTTCATGCCGAAATTCAGCCACTTGATAGCCCAAAATGCTTTGTGTTCCAGCTCTACCGGCAAGTGACAAGACTTTCCATACACAAGATTGTATGGCGTGGTTCCTATGGGAGTCTTGTACGCAGTCCGGTACGCCCATAGTGCATCGTCAAGCTTCAAGGACCAATCCTTCCTAGTCCTTGAAACTGTTTTCTCTAGAATTCCTTTGATCTCCCTATTTGAGATCTCAACTTGTCCACTTGTTTGTGGATGATAAGGGGTAGCGACCTTGTGAGTAACCCCATACTTAGCTAGAAGAGCTTCAAAGCGACGGGCTATGAAGTGAGAACCTCCATCACTAATGATAGTCCTTGGCGTCCCAAATCGCGGGAAGATGGTCTTGTTGAAGAACTTGACCACCACCATGGCATCATTGGTGGGAGAGGCAATTGCTTCCACCCATCTAGAAACGTAGTCTACCGCCAATAGTATGTATTGATTTCCACAAGAAGATGGGAATGGTCCCATGAAATCAACTCCCCAAACGTCGAAAATCTCCACCTCTTGGATGTTGTTGAGAGGCATATCATTCCTTCTTGAATGGTCCCATGAAATATTGCCTGTTCTTTGACATGCATCGCAGCAAGAAACAAAGGATTGCACATCTCTAAATAAATTAGGCCAATAGAATCCAGATTGCAATACCTTTGCGCTAGTCTTGTTCGAACTAGCGTGTCCTCCACAAGGTAGTGAATGACAATGGCGGATGACGCTTTGTATCTCATCTTCCGGCACACATCGCCGAATGATGCCATCCAGACCTCTCTTAAAGAGGAGAGGCTCGTTCCAATAGTATTCCCGGACGTCCTTAAAGAACTTCTTCCTTTGTGCGTAGGATAGTCCGGGCGGTATCTCCTGGCAAACCAAATAGTTAACAAAATCAGCAAACCATGGTTCGTGACCTTTGGAGATTACGTTGATGCACTCCTCTATGATGTGTAGGTGTTCGTCCGGAAAGGAGTCATCAATGGGTAAATGGTCGTCCTCTAGATGTGTTAGGCGACTCAAATGATCCGCAACAGAATTTTCCGAGCCTTTCTTGTCGCGGATCTCAAGATCGAATTCTTGTAGGAGAAGAATCCATCTAATTAGCCTTGGCTTCGCATCTTTCTTTGCAAGGAGGTATCGGATCACAGCATGATCCGTGTAGACAATCACCTTTGCACCTACAAGATAAGAGCGAAACTTGTCAATAGCATAGACAATGGCTAAAAACTCTTTTTCGGTAGTGGCGTAGTTGAGCTGCGCTTCATCTAGCGTCTTGCTAGCATAGTATATGGCGTGGGTTCGCCCTTCCTTTCGTTGTCCAAGAACAGCTCCAATTGCTACGTCACTAGCATCGCACATAATCTCAAAGGGAAGAGTCCAATCCGGAGGTTGGATAATAGGTGCTGAAATTAGAGCTTGCCGAATGGTGTTAAACGCATCCAAACATTCCTGCAAAAACTCAAAAACCGCATCCTTCATCAATAGATTAGTGAGAGGTTTTGATATCTTAGAAAATTCCTTAATGAAACGTCTATAAAATCCAGCATGCCCTAGGAAACTTCTTATCCCTTTCACCGAAATTGGGGGAGGAAGTTTTTCTATGGTCTCTATTTTAGCCTTGTCTACTTCTATCCCTCTACTAGAGACTAAGTGACCTAATACAATCCCTTCCTTAACCATGAATTGACACTTCTCCCAATTAAGAACTAGGTTAGTGTCTTCACATCTTTGCAAAACAAGAGAAAGGTTAGAAAGACAATCGTTAAAAGAGGAACCGTATACGGAGAAGTCGTCCATGAAGACTTCCATGATTTCCTCTACATATTCGGAGAAGATGGCCATCATGCGCCGTTGAAAGGTGGTTGGGGCGTTGCAAAGCCCAAACGGCATTCTCCTATAAGCGAACGTACCCCAAGGGCACGTAAATGTGGTCTTCTCTTGATCATCCGGGTGTATCGGAATCTGAAAGAAACCACTATAACCGTCAAGGTAGCAAAAATGTGAATGTTGTGCTAACCTTTCAAGCATTTGATCAATGAATGGCAATGGAAAATGGTCCTTCCGCGTTGCGTTGTTGAGCTTGCGGTAGTCTATGCACATCCGCCATCCAGTCACGGTTCGGGTAGGAATGAGTTCGTTGTTCTTGTTGGTGATGACCGTCATTCCTTCCTTCTTCGGAACTACTTGAACTGGACTCACCCACTTACTATCGGAGATAGGATAGATGATACCTGCATCAAGAAGTTTAAGAATTTCTTTCTTGACAACCTCCTTCATGGTCAGATTCAACCGCCTTTGAGGTTGTCTTGAAGTTCTAAAGTCTTCCTCCATTAATATCTTATGCATGCATAGGGAGGGTTTAATTCCTACTAAGTCCTCAATAGTATAGCCTATGGCTTTCCTATGTTTCCTAAGGACAATCATGAGCTGTTCATGTTCATCTATGCTTAGTTCGGAACTAACGATAACCGGAAAGGTAGAATTAGATCCTAGAAAAGCGTACCTTAGATGAGTAGGAAGTGGTTTGAGTTCCATTGCTTTCGGAGCTTCCAACGATCCTTGAGAAGCATCCGATGTCTCCTTAGAAGTTTCTAAGGATGTTGAGTGTGCTGGAGAAGAATCAGGAGAAGTTGAAGAAATGTCTCGATCACTCTCTTCCACGGCCAAAATTACGGGTGGATCTTGTCCTCCACGGCCGTGGTTTAGGGCGTGGAAGGGAAATACGGTTGTCACATCTTCTCCACGACCGTATAATCCCCTGGAGTGAAGGACGTTTTTGGTTGTGAAATCCACGGCCGTGGAATACAATGTATGGCCGTGAATTCTCACGTTTTCAGCTTCATCGTGGAGTTTCTCAAACTCCTCTTCATGCATCTCTTCTTGTGCTTCTAAGGCTTCAATTGCCTCATTGCACTCTTCTTCTTCCCCTACATCTGTTAAACTCATAGTAATGACTTTTTGTAAAGGATCGTTAAAGAGGATCGCACTTACCTCTTCCCTAGATAACCCTTCTTCATCTTGGACATCGTAGATATCCTCATCGAAGATTGGCTCCTTCACTAGAGTGGAAAGGACAAACTCTACTTTCTCTTCTCCTATATCAAAAGCGAGTCTCCCATTATTGCAATCAACTATGCAGCCGGAAGTTGCAAGAAACGGTCTTCCGAGTATGATCGAGACCGGACTATCTGCAGGAATGTCAAGCACGACAAAATCAATGGGGACAAAGAATTCACCTAGCTTGACCGGGACGTCTTCCACAATACCGACGGGCGAGTGATGGATCGATCCGCCATGTATAACGTCATCTTCACCGGTTTAGGGTCGCCTAAACCGATCTTCCTGCACAATGCAAGTGGTATGATGCTCACACTTGCTCCTAAGTCACATAAAGCGTCATATGTGACATCTCCCACTCCTATGGGAATGCAAAACGACCCCGGGTCCTTCAATTTTGGGGGCATTTTCTCCTTCATGGTCTTGATGAGATCCGAAGAATCCGAACTCATCTTGACCTCTCCGAAGTCTTCTAGCTTCCTCTTGTTAGAGAGGAGCTCCTTCAAGAACTTGCCATAAGCCGGCATACCTACAATAGCATCAATGAAGGGTATATTAATATGCAGCTTACTCATGAGTTCTATGAACTTACCGAATTGTTTATCTAGGCGTGCTCGCGCTCTAGATTGAGGGAATGGTAGGGGAGGTTTGTAAGCTGGAGGAGGAACATAGACATCTTCCTTCTCCTTCCCCTTCTCCTAGTCTTTTTCTACGGGGACTTCAACGAACGTAGGCTGCGGATCGGTAGTAGTCACTCCGCTCCTAGTTGTTATCGCCATCACCCTTCCCTTAGGGTTGTCCTCCGTCTTTCCTGGAAGCTTCCCTTGATTCCTAGGAACTTCCTCCGCATGGTTGAACATTTGGTTTTCTAAAACCTTTTGAGCTTTATCAACCTTAGAAATTTGATCATCAACCTTTATGATGCGGTTCTCCAACCCTTGAAGCTTTCCCAAAATTGTCTCCAACATGGGATCGGGCTTCTCCTTTCCCGAAGTGTTTCCTCCATTTGATGTTTGCCCCTCGCTTCTCAAAGGAGTAGAGGAAGAGGAAGGTGAAGTTAGTGAATTAGAATTGGAAGTATAAGAGTTACCGGAATTTTGTTGATTAGGGCGCCAATTGTTGTTGTTTGAACCCCTATTGTTGTTCCAATTGCTATTCCGGTTGTTATTGTTTCCATTCCAATTGTTATTCCGGTTATTGTTCCGGTTGTTGTTGTTGTTGTTGCGGTTTGTGTTATCACCGCCATTGTTGTTGCCCAAATAACCAACATCTTTCCCTTGTTGCTTTGGGAAGTTGGTCTTGATAGCCTCCTTCAACTCTTTGATCTCATTGTTGAGGGAGAAAATCTGATTTTGAGCTTCATGTGTGAGCTTTGCTCCTTGCTCCACACGATTTCCCTTCACTTTCCGGTGGGAATATTTCTCTATGACTCTTGCTTGCTTCTCAATGAAGTCCCAAGCGTCATCTTCTCTCATGTCCATGAAGGTTCCACATGAGAGGGATTGGAGGTTAAATTGTGTTCCCGCATCCAGCCCCTTGTAGTAAATCTCCAGCAAGGCAAGTTCGGATATGCCATGATGAGGGCAATCCAATAGCAAATCCTGAAACCTTTCCCAAGATTGAAACAAACTTTCGTTAGGTCTCATGGAAAAAACATTAATCTTACCTCTAAGTTCCGCCGTTTTGGAAGGCGGAAAGAATTTGGTGAGGAACTCCGCGGAAAGGTCTTCCCACGTATCTAGTTTCCCACTAGGAAGAGCTTGGTACCAAGACAACGCCTTCCCCTTCAAAGAGAAGAAGAAGGGCTTGAGCTTGTAGCTGTTGGTAGTAGCATTCTTCGGTCTCATCGTCTCCATCATACACTCAAAGTTTTGCAAGTGTTGGTGTGGAGATTCAGCGCTTGTCCCGCCAAATTGGTTTTGGCGAACAAGAGTAATAACTTGAGGGTTGAAACTAAACCCTTGTACATCTTCAGCATCAAAATTCACGCCCAAGCGGCGTGGTTGTTGTGTTGGATCCATCCGCTGGTCAAGAGTTCTTGGCTCATCGTCCACACGCTCTATCCTTGCGTTCCTAGGTGGAACACGGCGATTAGCAGCTCCTTGTGGATGAAAAGGATTCATATTGATCGTGGGATCAATTTCTTCTAACGGTGGCATGGAAGAGTCACTATCATCAGCGGATGAATGACTTCTTCTTCTTCTAGATCTTGATCCCCTCCTTGAGGATTTCTTGCTTCCTTTATTCTTAAGGTCGCTTAACTCCATCCTCATTTGGAACATCGCATCCTGTAGTTTGCTAACTTCAGATTGATGATGATCCATTTCATCCCGGCGGAGGTTCTCATTCCATTGGAGTTGAGCTTCCTTTTCCGCCAACTCCGTTTGAAGATCACGTTCGTGTTCTTCAGCCATCTTCTTTTCCTTGCGCTTTTGTCTTAAAGTTTTCTCTAGCTCTTGATCAAGAGGTAAGAGATCTTCGGTGTTCCTAGACCTGCGCATGCACTCAATGTAATATCAAATAATCGAGAGCAAGCTCCCAAGCTTGACAACCGGCTACCGAATTCGGCCGAAACCAAATCCCCGGCAACGGCGCCAAAAACTTGTTCGCCCCTAAAGGTGTGTGCAAATAAGCTTTAAATTTATAAAACTAGAATCAAGCAGCGAACCCGCAGTGTACGGATCGACGTAGTTAAGCAAGAATTCCAGAGTATCGAACACAGGGATTTGGGTGGGAACAAATTCAATTGCAGATTATCAAGCGAGTAAGTATGAGAGTTTTGCAAATATTGGGAAAACAACAATCCTAAAGATCCAAGTATCCAGCTGTAGCAATCGATTCAAGATATACTTAATGATATAAAGACAGAGTTGAGATATGCAAAGGTATGCTAATGTAAGGTAATCGTACGGTGAAGTTCCAAAAACCTTATATGACTCACCTACAAGGCACTTTCTATACAGCTTGTTGAGGCTCAATATAGAAGGATTCTAAAGGTGAGAATTAATGTCAAATACACAAACTTGTGACCCAAGGATCAAGACTAACTTAACAGATTGAGGTTTTGTGACACTCACAATCGAGGTAGAGGTTGTTGAGGCTTCACTACCACCTAGAAAAGACAAGTCTAAACTAAGTTAAAGCAAATCTTTAACTTTGGATTAAAGTAAAAGCAGTTTCGTAAACTTAAGGGAAATAACGGTTGGATTTTGAGACTCCACGGTCGTGGAACTCAAGAACAACCCGTAATTTAGGGTTCGTCGACAATTCTCTCGAACTCTCAGGGTCTAATCTATTTGCGATCGATCTATCATCATCTAAGCCACAACTATCAACCCTTCACCTTAGAATTGTTAAGGGTTTTTAGCCAATAACAGTCATGTTGATATCAATTCAAGAATTAAAGGATAGAAAGATGAAAACTTCCAAAAACTTCCAATAAACTTCAAACCAATCTCAAAGTCATAATCAAGAACAAGTATCGTCACCGAATTCAGAATAGAGCAAACAATCACAATCTTAGGAAAGAAAGAAGAACGGGATGTCAATCCGTCTTCCAAATCAAACCTAAACAAGAAGAGAAGTCTTCTTGCAAGAAACCTTCCGAATCTTCCGTCAATCCGGGAAATATGGAAATCCCAACGATAATCTCCACCAAGTGCGAGATTAGGGCAAATCCAAGTACGACCGTCGATCTCCAACGAAATCTCCAAATACCTCTAAACGAGGATAAGCGGTCCTGTCGCAAGTATAAACCTAAAGCGAGATAGCGAGCCTTAGCGGTCGTAGCGGTGATAAACCGTAGTAGCGCCGATTGTCCTCCTAAGCGAAGATGATGGAATCTTGCTTCGTCCGTCTTTTTATAGGGCAAGATAAAATATCGGCCCGGCCCAATCTTCAAAAGATCGTGGGTTCAAAGTATGGAGAAAAAGATCGCCAAGATCACGGTCGTGGAAGTTTCCACGACCGCAATTTAGAGCGTGGAATGGGTCACGGTTTGCACCATATGTTCCACGACCGTAATAGTTACTGGAATGCATCACACTTCTCTTTGCAAGGATCCACGGCCGTGGAACCGAACGTGGTTTGTAATACGGCCGTATTTTAGAGCGTGGTTTGTAATACGGCCGTATTTTAGAGCGTGGTTTAGGGTAAGAACGTGATTCTTCCCTAGCCTCGTGCATTCCTCAAGTTAAACTCCAATTTGCTCCTAAGAATGCCCTCAATCCATGGACATATCAAATCAACTCTTCTTTGCTCGATTCCGTTCGGAAATAGCTCTTAAGTACCTAAAATCAACATAGAACTAGTGTAGACATCCATATTGACAATATAGGAAAACTAGCTTACTTATGCAACAATGTTCAATCAAAGACTATCAATATGAATCAAATACGTTTAGAAAACGTGCTTAAAGTATCACAATATTTCATGCTAACATTTTTAAAGTGGAATAGATTCCCGGGTAAGTCTCACTATTCACTAATCCCAAACCAAAAGCTCCTATTACCGGGTAAGTCTCAAGGTACTAAGGAAAGGAATTATAATCTCAAACCAATACACCAACTAAGAGAATAGAATCAACCTTTACTGGGTAAGTCTCAGGCTAACTCACAAAGATGGAATGAAGGCACACTCAAACCCCAATAAAGGATAAACCTTTATTACCTACACTTATGATCGTGGATAAACAAACTAAGGAATCACCGGGTAAGTCTCATCCTAGGCTTGCATTGAACCAGGAAAGGTGTAATAAGAATAGGATTTGGCAAACTCTAACACTTAACTCTCAATTACGGATCAGAAAAGGTCACCTCGGTCAGTTAAGTTCCACCCCGGCCGAGATGTTCATCGATTGAACGAGATGTTCTATGGTTAAGGATAAAGACTCGAGCTTTCAGGGTCCTACCGGGATTAAGATTATTCTATCATTGTCTTTCCCATAACTTTCAGCCAATCACCCTAGAATTGCACAAGGAAATTAGCCACTCATCATCATAAAAGCAATAATCAAATATATGGGAAGAGAATGAATATTTGAACACAAAAACCTTAAGAACAAGGCTTCAATAACTAAATCAAATATTAAACAAATCAGTGTTCTTCAATCACAAATCACACAAGACAATCAAACAAAAGGGAATCTAAGAAAGTCTTACAAAACCCCTTAAAAAGCTATCTCAAAGCTATGAACTTCCTTCCTTCAATCTTCAAACTTCCTTCAAAGCTTCCACAAAATCCTCTCTTTGCTGGTTATTCTTAGCTTCCAAGCATGCGATGGTAGCCAGTTGTTGAATTTGTGGAAAATCCAACCCTTTTTATAGGAAAATTATCTTCCAAAGATAATAATATCTTAAAAAAGATAATATCCTAATAAAATATATCTTATCTCTAAAATAGATTTCCTAAATATATGATCTTCTTTGAAATCCAGCCCAAAAATATAAGATCTCTCCTTTCAAAAATAAAAGATCTCAGCAAAATAAAATATATCTCGCCGCGTCAGGATATTTGCCTCGGTCGGGGCGCTCCTCTAGATCATCTCGGTCGAGGTGACACTGTAACTGACCGAGGTGAATCTCATCTGAAGGTGAAATCTCTTAAATCTGGTCAAAAGTAAATCTTCTTTGTTAATTCCTTGCTTCATGAGCTTTCTTTTAAGCTCCTAAATGTAGCTCCAATGACTCCTTTGCTCCTTAGCTCCATTTCGATCCAAAATGTGCCATTTTACCTACGATTACAACGAAACTTGGTGTAGACCTCGATTCCTGTAAAGGTAGATGAAACGACAATATAATCACATAATATACATCCAAACATGCAGATTATTGAAGATAAAACGTCTAAACAAGTCCCAAAATATAGACTATAATACATGCTATCAATACAAGAGAAGATACATTACGTGAAGATGCAAGAAGGTTTTGTGTTCGGTCGATCAGTCAGTAGGGTACCGGTTGATCGGCTGAGACTAAAAATAGAAGAGAATTTTGAAAAAGACGAGAAATTTTGAAAAAGATGGGAGAAAATTTTATAACTGTTTAAAAGCCATTTTGTACGTACCTCATACTTAAGCCTTAAATTGTCCTCATTGTAAAAATAATATGATAAAAGCAAAAGGGAAACTCACAAAATAGTTTAGGGTTGTCTCCCTATGAACGCTTGTTTTAGGTCTTTTATAGAAACTAAAATAGAAACTAAAAAAGAATAAATGAATGTCAAATAATTGAGCTATGCCATTTTCGATAAGTTTTTGACACAAGACCCAACATATACAAAACAAAAGTAAGAGGAAAACAAAGAGATGGTCGATCGGACTCCAAAAGGTTTGTCGTTCGGCTCACGTAACAAAATCACGTAAAACAAGTAGCAATAAGGGGAGGGAAAATTGGGTTTTTAGGATTTAGAATTAAATAATTCGAGAACAATCTCGACAAACTAAGTATCAATAATTAATAAAGAAATTCTAGTACCAAGATCACCACAA
The DNA here is from genome assembly GCA_033239045.1 of Fagopyrum esculentum. Taxonomy (NCBI): domain Eukaryota; kingdom Viridiplantae; phylum Streptophyta; class Magnoliopsida; order Caryophyllales; family Polygonaceae; genus Fagopyrum; species Fagopyrum esculentum. The sequence goes on from BSUD01000004.1 coordinate 54,864,485, forward strand.
CATACATATAATCTCAATTGAAGATTCCAAAAATGAGTGTTAATCATGTTATGCGGGGACAACTTCGCTTGCTTGTCACGTTCACAATACATTCAATTGTCGTTGGATGTCACCTCCGTTGATTACCACGTAAACAAGACTTCTTGATGATGGACCATCCCAAATACCTCCTACTACACATTGACCAATCACTAGATCAAGGGAAAAAGCATTGAAGGAGAAGGAGTTTACATCATCTACAAGTCTTACCATGGAAGGATCTATCATTAGATCAAGAGCAAGACCCATTCAAGAAGATGTTTTTAGCTTGTTGGAATCTCTAGCTTCTAAGGAGACCATTGGTGATCTTTTTGTGTCTAAGTCATCCTTAGTCACATTGATGACAATTCCAGCCATGAAGGACCTAAATGAGGTGCCACGCATTCCACGTACATGTGTGGAATAAACAAATTGATGTTTTAAAAGCTTCTAGTTATTTTAATCTTAATACCTTTAAAACTCTAGACATTCCAAAGGTATCTATTATCTTATACTTTTATGATTACTTTGATTCTTTTATTTGGAGGATTTTCGTCTCTAAATCTCTCATTAGGATCGACATTGTCATTAGATTAATTCAGCCATATTTTGAGAGATACTTGTAACTTCGTTTTTGAAGTTTTTTTTTATTCATTCCGATTCAATCAAAGAAGAGCCTTTGATTAACTCATTGTGAGTCCTTGCTAGATTGTTCTTGTGTGTGTTAATCTTCTTAGAGATTGGTGCTCCTGGTCAATTCTAGTTACTTCTTGTGTTTGTCTCAATTTGAAGACTTGTCTAAGGTTGAAGGAGGAAGGGTTAAGGAAATTTATCGTTCGGGTTTTGATCCAATCGGTCAAGGTTCTTGCAAGTATATCTCGGTTCTTTTATTTCTATATTATCATCCATCATTCATCCCATCTTCTTATACCATTCATGTCATCCATCATCGCATTCTTATTCCTTTGCTTTATTGATCTCGGAATTACCAATAACTTTCTTGTCGAGATATTCAGCCGAGATTTGTTGTCTCTCGTCACAAGTTAATCTCACCCTATCCGAGAAGCATTTGCCGAGATTGTGTCAAGTTTGAAGCTTTTTTGGACTTTCAATATAGATCCGCCAATTGCGGCCTCAACCCCGCATCAAAGTGGTATCAGAGCTAATCAACTAAAGTCCAACTCAACCATACATCACGGTTTGAGTATTTTTATTTGGTGTCTTCTTTAAGTCTAGTAAAAAATTGAGTTTTTTTCTTTCTTTTGTTAAAAATATATTTGAGTTTAATTTGCTTTGTTCTTTTGTCCATTGGGGAAGAGAGAACGATCATAGCAAAACACAAGCCATCCATAACCCTTGACTCCAGATCTCACTGGAAGCCTAGCGTCGAGGTCAAAACTGTCTTGGAATCTTGCGGCGAGATGAGTTGTGTCAACGCCGAGATATTTCTTATCCGTTAAGTAACGCCATAACAAACGAATCAAGAAAGAGATTTGATCCAAATCTTATCAATTTTGGAGGAAGTTCTCGACTTCCACCAAGAACCACAACCCCGGAAACACTTAGAAGAACCCTTCAAGGGCAATTTATGAGATATTCTAATCCTCTTTATAGAGCACCTAATATGCAAGGTTTTGTTGATGATTTTCAAGAAGGGGAGGACAATGATGAAGAGGGAATGTGAAGAGACTATTCTAGACGTCACCACCAGCCAAAGAGAGGACGAGAACTGAAACCATATAGACATCATCAAGGGCATGACGGAATAGGAAAAGTGAATGTTAAAATCCCAAGTTTTGAAGGCATGTGTGATCCGGATGCTTTCATGGAAAAGGATAACAAAATGGAACAAATTTGGTTTTGCCATAATTTTAGTGAACAAAGGAAGATCCAACTAGTTGCATTAGATTTTCAAGGTTATGCCTTAGTGTGGTTGGATCATCTTGCTAAAGAAAGAAGAAGAACGTTTGATCAAGATATTACCACATGGGAGCAAATAAAGGCCTTGACGGAGCTAGATTTGTGCCTCAACATCATGCTAGAGAGAAAGCAAAGGTTAGAGAACCTAAAGCATGGATCTATGAGTGTATAAGAAGTTTACACATTTATTCAAATGAAAATGATGAAATCCAATGTTATAGAGGATGAGGATTCTACAATGGCTCGTTATTTACGCATATTAAATCCATATTTAGCTAATGAGATTGACTTATATCCCCATGATACTATGACAAATTTATTTCATTTGGCCATCAAGGTAGAGAAGAAGACTAAAGGAAGAAACAAAGAAACCAAGTCTAATTTTGGAGATACAAATTCATGAAAACAACAAAACAATCGGTTCGAAAACATCCAAGGCCGAGAGCTCACTTCCACCAACGACGAAAAGAAAGGTCAAAATATGGATCAATGAGCTCGGAAAACTTTGATCCTCACTCATAATCTTGATCCTTGAATGAGGTTTCAAGTCATCATAAAGGAAGCAATTCTAACTCTAATTTACGTTCTAGAGATATTGTATGCTTTCAATGTCAAGGTAAAGATCATTATATGAGAGACTGTCCTAATAATAAGGTTTTGTCTATGAATCAACTTGGATAATATGAGAATGAGGAAGATCATGATCATGATAATAATACCCACCTTAATGCATTGCGTAAAATTGGTAGTGATAGTGTTGAAGGCATTGAGTATGAGCATGGATAATCATTGATTGCTAGGAGAACTTTGCATGCTAAGATAGCTCCTTGTGAGGATAATTGATGACATGAATTATATGCCATTATAATCATGCATATTGTGAATGTTTTACCTCAATTTCTCAAACATTCGAGGAGATTTGTGTGCCTTTAAGCTTTGTTTCACATATATTTCGGAAATAGAGGTCTACACGAGTTTTGATTGAATTGTAGGTTAAAACGATGGATTTGGAAGCAATAATGGAGCATGGAGTATCTCAAGTTGATAAGGAAGCATTAGAGACCATTGAGGAGTCATGAGAAGCAAGAAAAGTGCATAGAAGAGTCACACAAGGAAGTGGAAAATAAGCCAAAAGACGAGTACTCATAGTAAAGGAAAATCGGGTGATTTATTCTTGGGTGAGTTGATTTTCCTGTAAAAAAATAGGACGAAATATGGAGAAAAATCGACCGATTTTTGCCTTTAACCATCTAAAAAATATAACGTTTGAATGCCCAAAGCATTGGGCCAGAAGGGGGACATGTCTTGCAGCCCATTAGTAATTTTGGGTTATGTTGGAACCCTAGGAGACGGGAAGTGAGGTGGAAACAGATTAGAGATTGACGGCTGACGGAAGAAGATTGGAGATCCATTCTTGGAGAGAAAGAAAGTTGCGGAAAGAAGATAGAGTTCAAGATTCAAGAAAGTTGTGAGATCTTTGATTATTGTTCGTGATTGTGGTTTGTGAACACATTCTGTTGAGTGCTTTATGAGATTTTGTTGATGTTTTGAAGGATTGATTACATATTTTGAAGATTTGTCAAGTTTTATACAAAGTTTGGTTCTTTATTGATTTTCTTTATTCAATCTTGATTTTGATTCAAAATGAAAATGATTGGCTAAAAACCTTGTGATTCTGGGGAAAATAGTCGATGATTGAGGCATAGATGATGATAGACTGAACTCATTTAACCTTTTGGACCCTGAGAGTTTAGATTTAACCTTTGCGAGTGTGAAAAATCGTGGTGTTCTTGAGGAAAAATCGGCCGATTTTTCCTCAAGAATAGTATGATATTCTAGGCTGACGTACCTTAATGCTTTATCCTTTAACCAAAGTTAAACCTTTCCTAAATCCTAACCTTGCTTAACTTTTTTTAACCCTTATCCAAGTGTGAGAAGAAATTTCATCATTGATTCTGCACTTGTGAAGAATCGGTAGGTGAAATAAATAATTCAAAGATACTTTAGAAGGGGGTGGGGGTTGAATAGAGTATGTGAACTTTTCGCAAACCAAATCTCAAGGCCTTGAAACTCCTTTCAAGGGCCTTGATGTCAATCTGTGCTCTTAGTGAAACTTTGATTTCAAGGGCATTGAAACAACTTTCAAGAGCCTTGACTTCGTGCACCTGCAGAAACAAAGTTAGTCACAATAGCAAAATATAGTGCGGAATGTAAAAGATTGACACGAGGATATGTTTACGAAGTTCGGCTCTAAATAGCCTACTCTCCGTCCCAGGGTATAGCCTTAGGATCTAACTATCTATTATCAGCTTCAAAGAGTCCTAGATACAAACTAGAAGAAATCCCCTTCTTCTCTCACTGTAGCAATGCTACGATCTAGCTCCAAATCTCAACCTAGCTATAATAGCCTAGTTACTTCGTAGAGTAACACACACTCTAGTATAACACTGTTTAGATCTTCCAATGGAGCTCTTGTATTTTCTCTCTCTAAGGGGATAAAGCTTTTGCGAAAATGAGAGAAAGAAAAACAATGAATAAAGATGATTTAGTTGCTTGAAGACGTAAAGATATTTTCCTTATGTGCTTGTGTGTCCTTTCTTCTTCGACCATCGTCTTCATTTATACTCTTCTATGGAGAGGTTATCTAGCCGTTGGAGAGATGACCGTTTGAAGATGAATCTTCTTCTCCATGCAGATAGTTTCTTGTTTTGAGATAAGGTAGATGTTGCAAATCTTCAACTCCTGAGAACACGTCGAGTCCTTAGCTCCTTGATCTTCTCATACTCTGTTGAATCGAAAGAGAAGATATTTTGCCGCTTTTGTTTTTAGAAAATCTTCGGTTGAGATCTTCGGCATAAAAAGATCTTTCCTAAAATCTTTTCTGTTTGAGCAAATTTTCCTAGAAAATCTTCTTTGCATTTGAATCCTTCGTGCATCTATATATATAACTCCAAGGCCTTTGAGATCGTCCCTTTGTAAACGCTATCTTCCTTGTCCTTAAGTTATACTTCAAGGCCCTTGAATCAAGGCCCTTAACATTTGATAATACCTGCACTGAATTCAAACCAACCAAGCATTTAGAGAATATAATCAATACATTGTTTAGTATATCCAACTACTACATGTGTGTTTAAGTTTTCCATCATAAACACCTGTAAGACATTATAAACAAGGTGGAGTTTTCAATCTCCCTCTTGATGCAAGACAACACAAATATTTTATCGTACCTGCATTTGTTAGTTTAGCTATGCATATGAAAATCAAAACTAAAAATTTAGAATGTAGTATATCGAAATGTCGGATCATCATTTCTCCCCCTTTGTCTTTCAACAAGGGAGAAAAACAGTCAAAGCACGAGAGTTTTAAACACGATTACAGACCAAAAAAGAAAATTTTCACAAACCACAAAATTTTTTTTTCAGAAAACCAGTCATGCTGAATTCTCCTCATAGAACTTCCTCTTTCCTTTGGATGAAGATTTCTTATAGTTCCAATCATCTATTTCAGCTGCCAACCGTCTTCTCTTTTCTTCAGCTTTTCTCTACTTAACTACTTCATATTCAACTTTTGGCAAAAACATTGGCTCAACATGAGTTGGATACAAAATCGATTTATTCTGTACACGCCTTTTACAATTCATCAGCACATTCTCAACTTTCTCTTGAGTATGTTGAACTACATCTTCAGGTATGGCAAAATGCTTCCCATTGTAGTCAGTGTAAGAGCATTCATCAAATACATTTCATTGACTTTAGCATTTATGGTAGCTAGCAACTCGAAATTTGTATCCATTCTCCTCTTGGTGTCAAACTGAAAATCAAATAATTCACGATTGAGACAAGCTATTTCTTTTTCAAAACCTTCTAACTTGATTTCTGGAGTAGGAGAAGGTTTAGCTTCTTCAGTTGGATTTTGAGTAGTTCCTTTTCCTTTTAAGGTCCATGTTCCTGCAAGAGTTTTCTCAATCTCCAAATGTTCTAAGCAGTTCTCATCAATTTTGCCAGAAATAGACTGTCTTTCCTCAATGGATGTGTCAATTTTGTAATAATCAAAGACATTCGGCAGCAAATTTCCATAAGACAGAGGAATAGGTCTCTTAGAATTGACAGAATGCATCATATGATTGAGAATCAGATTAAGCACATCTATGTCCAAATCAAACATAAGAAAATGAATTAATTCCAGAGATTGATTTGTCACCAGCTCTCTTGAGTTTGCACGAGGAACAACACATCGAACCAGTATAGTAAACACTATTTTAGCCTCTAAGGTTAGACATGTATGAGTAAGTTGACGTGAGGTTGAATTCGGAACTAGAAATTTCTCCTTAGCAATATGAACACTCTCTGATCTTGAAGGATGGTTTAATACAATATCTGTAGGAATTCCAAAAATCTCACTTAAAATAGAAGGAGTGAGTGAAATCGAAGTACCTTTAACTGAAGATTCAAGAGTAATACATCCTTTGTCCCTTCTGAGTCGTGGAAAGGCAAAATCTCCAGGGTTTAGAACCTTCAAGATAATTGAACTCTTTAGCTTGTCTATGCAAGAAATCTTAAGAGTGTCCACCAGATCACACATACAGAGCGGTCGATTGTGAAACCCATCAAGCCAAGATCCAGAAGCTTGAAAATTAACGAACCATGATGAAGGAAGACTAGTCGTCTGAGATGTATCCAGATCCTCAAAAGATTTTTCTTCTTTATCAATCGAGGGACTCTGAACGACTTTCTTTTTGGGAGCTTGAGGAGAAGATCTTGCTTCTGGGTGCCACGAGGGAAGTTTGAGAGAGAAATCAAGGGATTTTGAAATAGGGTTTCTTGTGAAAGAATGAAAAAGATAGAAAAAGTAGGTCCTTTTTAATAGGGAAATAACAAGATCTTGAGAAAATCAAGCTTTTAAATGACCTATATAACAACCAACAACAACAAATCTTTTTCAAAATTTCAAACAAAAGATTTATATAAAAAATAATTTAAGAATTGGAATATCTAAAAGATATTAATTCTTAAAAGATCCGTAAATTTAATATACCTTGTGAAATATGTTTCAAGGCCCATTGAATTTTATTTCAAGGCCCTTGAAAACATCAATTGGGCTGCATGCGTAGGAACAATTAAACTCGTTTACTCCCCTACGTTAATGCTTCCTTGTTCAACATTCCAAGCTCCAATCTAATAAAATTAAATTGTTCCTCAGGAAGAGGCTTGGTAAAGATATCTGCAAGATGCAAGTTAGTTGAGATAAAAGAGATCAAAACATCACCTTTCTCAACATGATCACGTATGAAGTGAAGCCTTACATCAATATGCTTAGTCATTGAATGCTGCACCGGATTTTTGGTTATAGAAATAACACTAGTATTATCACATTTTATAGGAATACCTTTCAAGTCAAAGCCAAAGTCACGAAGTTGTTGAGCAATCCAAAGAATTTGTGCACAACAGGCTCCTGCAGCTATATATTCAGCTTCAGCTGTGGATAGGGCAACAAAGTTTTGCTTTTTGGAGTGCCAACTAATTAGGGATGATCCTAAGAATTGGCAACATGTAGAAGTACTTTTTCTATCGACCTTATAACCTGCAAAGTCTGCGTCTGAATAGCCAACAAGATGAAACGAGCTTTGACGTGGGTACCGTAACCCTAGATCCTTAGTGCCATTTAGATACCGAAAAATTCTTTTCACAGCTAACAAGTGTGATTCTTTAGGATCAACTTGAAATCTTGCACACATGCACAAGCTATACATAATGTCACGACGACTAGCAGTTAGATACAACAATGAACCGATCATACCTCGATACTCCTTTTGTACTACACTTTTTCCATTCTTGTCATGATCTAGCGAAAGTGTTGAACTCATAGGAGTCTTTGCAACCTTAGATTGATCCATTTTGTACTTCTTAAGCAAGTCTTTAGTATACTTGCTTTGATTGAGAAAAATTCCTTTCTTTGCTTGTGTAACTTGAAGTCCAAGAAATAAATTTAGCTCTCCCATTAAGCTCATTTCAAATTACCTGCACAAAATATCTGAAAATTCCTTGTAGAGGGAATCATTAGTAGCACCTAATAATATATCATCAACTGCGATTTGCACTACTAGAATGTCGTTGCCTCTAGTTTTGATAAACAATGATTTATCAATCAAACCTTTTTTGAAATTGTTTTCAAGAAGATATTTAGATAATCTTTCATACCAAGGTCGTGGAGCTTGCTTAAGACCGTACAGAGCTTTATCTAGTTTATAAACATGATCTGGAAATTCATCATTTTCAAAACCAGCAGGTTGAGCAACGTAGACTTCTTCTTCTAAGAAGCCATGTAGAAAAGCTCATTTTACATCCATTTGAAAAAGTTTTATGCTCATAAAAGATGCAAATGCAAGTAGCATACGTATGGCTTCTAACCTGGCAACTGGAGCAAAAGTCTCCTCATAATCAATACCTTCTTCTTGGTTATAGCCTTGTGCTACAAGTCGTGCTTTATTTCATATGACTTTGTCACTTTCATCCAATTTGTTTCGAAAGACCCATTTCGTGCCAATAACTGATTGATGTTTTGGTCTTGAAGTAAGAGTCCATACCTTGTTCCTCTCAAATTCATTCAATTCATTTTGCATGGCAATGATCCAATCAGGTTCTTGAAGAGCTTGAACGTAGTTCTTTGGCTCGACAAGCGATACAAAAGCGGAGAATGCACATAGATTGTTCACTCTAGATCTAGTTTGAACTCCGGCATTTGGATCTGAGATCACATTCTCCTGTGGATGATATGAGGAGTGTTGAACTTTTCTTCTTTTGACAGATGGAGCAGATCCAGAAGGTTGAGCTTCATATGTTTGAGTACATTCAAGTACCGTTGGTATATTACCTGTTGATCCAATCTCAAGGCCTTGAGTTGGGTTTCAAGCCCTTGAAGCGGAGTTCTGTTATCACAGTTTCCTGTTTCAATGTCTTGAAGGTGTGTTTCAAGGTCTTGAGGGTTTTCTTCGGTATCTTGAATCTTTTCCTGCATATTCTTGTCTCTATCTTTAGGATCTTCTTCTTCATCCAAATTATGATCTTCTCTTTAATTTAGATTTAGATCTGCAAAACTCTCACTCAAAGTACCATCATTGCGTTCATCAAAAATAATATGAATGCTTTCCTCAACAATTTTGGTACATTTATTATAGACATGATAAGCTTTGCTATTTGAAGTATATCCAATGAATATAGCTTCATCACTACGTGCATCAAATTTCCCAAGATTATCTTTGCCATTGTTATGAGCAAAACAAGTACATCCAAAGGGTTTGAAATATGAAATATTTGGTTTTCTTCCTTTAAAGATTTCATAAGGAGTCTTTTTCAAAATAGGGCGAATTAAACATCTATTCAAACTATAATTTGCAGTGTTTACTACTTTAGCCCAAAAACATTTTGGCAAATTATTTTCTAATAGCATTGTCCTAGACATATCCTCAAGAGTGCGGTTCTTACGTTCCACAACTCCATTTTGTTGAGGAGTTCTAGGAGCTGAAAAATTATGTGAAATGCCATATTTTGCACGAACAAATCAAACTTAAGTTGATCAAATTCTCTACCATGATCACTACTTATAGAAACAATTGGTAGGTTTTTCAAAGTTTGTAACTCCTTACACAATTTTGAAAACTCAAATAAAGCTTCAGACTTTTCTCGTAGAAAAGAAATCCATCTGAAGCGAGAGAAATCATCCACTATAACAAGGATGTACTGCTTGCCTCTGGGAGATTTGACACGCATAGGTCCACAAAGATCGATGTGTAAAAGTTCAATGGGTCGAGAAGAACTTACAGCTTTCTTAGGTTTGAAAGAACCTCTTGTTTGTTTACCTTGTGTACACGCCTTACATAGATCATTAACCTTGAAATTTAGGTTTGACAAACCACGTACCAAATCTTTTGTAAGTAGCTTCTGCATGGTGTGCATGCTTACGTGACCAAGTCTTCTGTGCCAAAGCCTTGGATCATCAGTTAAGGATTTTAGACATTTTAGCTTAGTTCCTGAAACTTGGTTAGTACTCAAAGAATAAACATTATTACATCTAGGAGCGGTAAGCAACACTTCACCCGTCTTTTTGTCTTAAACCTCACATTTATCTTAATCAAACATGACTTTATTGCCTTTATCACAAATTTGAGATATACATAGCAGATTATATTTCAATCCATCAACCAAATAAACATCATCAATAAAGTTAGATGAATTATAGCAAATTTTACCAATACCAATTATGTCACACTTTCGTTTATCACCAAGAGTAATAGTTCCAAATGATTGTTTCTTTAAATCTGAGAATAAAGAGCTTTTTCCACTCATGTGTCTTGAGCAACCACTATCTAATATCCATTTGTGCTCCTTTACCTTGGTGATATCGTGCAAAACAACAAATATCAACCTTTCTGGGTCGACCAAATGGCATATTTTGGTTCATACTCAGGTTCGATCACGTTTGGTGGTCTAGTACCTTTAGGAACCCAGATTTGTTTGACCAGTTTCCTTAAACATAAATGATAGGTATTTCTGATGATATAAGGATCATTTCTTCTATAAGGACATGTAGATTTATCATGACCCTTTTTACAACAGTGGAAGCAAGTAGGCATATGAATGCATCATTTGGCCTTGACAAAAGTGGTGATAGGTTTTCTTAGATAGCTCCTATGATAACCTATACCATTTTTGTTAAGGGAAGACTGTTGTTCGCCCATCATTATCTCAAGATTAGCTTTTGAACGAGTAAACTTAATAAGTGCAGCCTTCTGGTCTTGACACGTCAAAGTGAGATCAACTTTCTCTTTCTCTAGATCGATATAATTTCGATGAAGAGAGGAGAGGTTGTCCTTGAGAATCAGGTTCTCTGATTCCAAGGCCTTGATATTGTTATCAAGGTCTACTTTTTTTGTGTTAAGATTTTCAATTTCTAGAGACATCTCACTTAGTTGTTTTTCTTGTTCAGGAAGCTTTTTTTTATCGAATTTATCCTTATTCTATGTTCCTTATCACATATGATAATATCTCTAAAGAATTGTTTCAGGTCTATTTCAGGTTGAGACATAATTGTACTTACCACATTGTAAACATATAGATTTGAATCTTCTTCATGATCGGCCATGAGGCACAAGTTTGCTTGTTCTTTTTCGTCTTCTGAATCATTTGTTGATTCTGAATCACTCCATGAAGCAACCATATCTTTCTTCCTTCGATCATTTTTCTTGAAGTTGGTCATCTTCTTTTGTGGACAATCCTTCACAAGATGATCTGTTTCACGACATTCAAACCAAGTCAGTACTCTCGTTTTCTTATTTGAGCTAGAAAACTTACCTCGGGGTTTTGATGCTCGTGGATATTCTCTATTAGCAGATTGTTTCTTAATCTTGAGAGTTCTTGCGAGACCCTTAGAAATCATGGCAATTGCATCTTCTTCATCATCGTCATCACTATCCTCTTCATCAGATGGTAATTCATCTCTTCTTGATTTTAATGCCAAATACTTGGAATTGGATGGGAGTTCTCCATCTTCTTCACCAAGAATTATTTCATGTGTGATGAGTTTTCCAAGTAGGTCATCAAGCGGAAGAGTTGTGAGATTCTGAGCTTCTTCAATAGTAGTGATCTTTGGTCCCCACTTAGCTTTAGGTAGGCTCCTTAGAACCTTCCTAACTTTCTCTTCATTTGTGAAGATCTTTCCTAGTGAGTCCATGTTGTTCACGATCTCAGTGAATCTGGTGAACATTTGTTTGATTGTTTCATTTGGATTAATCTTGAATAGCTCGTATTGTCTGAGGAAGATGCTAATCTTTGTTTCCCTAACTTGACTTGTTCCTTCCTAAATGACAACAAGCTTTTCCCATATTTCTTTAGCACTCTTGCATGATGAGATGCGGTTGAATTCATTTGCATCTAATCCACAATATAGTAGATTCATTGCTTTGTAATTTTGTGACACATTGTCCAGGTCATCCTGTGTGAAGTCATCTTTCTTCTTTGGAACTTGGACACCTTCAGTCATTGCCATTGGAAATTTAGGTCCATTTTGAATGATGCTCCAAAGCTCCATGTCTTGGTCAATAATGAACATACGCATGAGTGATCTCCAATGAGCAAAGTTGTTGTCACAAAAGAGTGGTGGTAGATGAGGATCTTCCTTGAGCAAATCCACCATCACCTACAGGATTCATGATTAGTCTCACTGATGGTTAAATCAATAAACGTGAGTCTAGCTCTGATACCAATTGAAGAACCGGTAGGTGAAATAAATAAGTTAAAGATACTCTAGAAGGGTGGGTTGAATAGAGTATGTAAACTTTTCGCAAACAAAATCTCAACGCATTGAAACTCCTTTCAAGGGCCTTGATGTCAATCAATGCTCTTAGTGAATCTTTGATTTCAAGGGCTTTGAAACAACTTTCAAGAGCCTTGACTTCGTGCACCTACAGAAACAAAGTTAGTCACAATAATAAAATATAGTGCGGAATGTAAAAGATTGAAACGAGGATATGTTTACGAAGTTCGGCTCTAAATAGCCTACTCTCTGTCTCACGGTATAGCCTTAGAATCTAACTATCTATTATCAGCTTCAAAGAGTCCTAGATACAAACTAGAAGAAATCCCCTTCTTCTCTCACTGTAGCCAATGCTACGATCTAGCTCTAACTCTCAACCTAGCTATAATAGCCTAGTTACTTCGTAGAGTAACACACACTTAAGTATAACACTGTTTAGATCTTTCAATGGAGCTCTTGTTTTTTCTCTCTTTAAGGGGATAAAGCTTTTGAGTAAATAAGAGAAAGAAAAATAATGAATAAAGATGATTTAGTTGCTTGAAGACGTAAAGATATTTTCCGTATGTGCTTGTGTGTCCTTTCTTCTTCGACCATCATCTTCATTTATACTCTTGTATGGAGAGGTCTTCTAGCCGTTGGAGAGATGACCATTTGAAGATGAATCTTCTTCTCCATGAAGATAGTTTCTTGTTTCGAGATAAGGTAGACGTTGCAAATCTTCAACTCCTGAGAACACGTCGAGTCCTTAGCTCCTTGATCTTATCATCCTCTATTGAATCAAAAGAGAAGATATTTTTCCACTTTTGTTTTTAGAAAATCTTCGGTTGAGATCTTCGGTTGAAAAATATCTTCCCTAAAATCTTTTCTGTTTGAGCAAAACTTCCTGGAAAATCTTCTTTGCATTTGAATCCTTCGTGCATCTATATATATAACTCCAAGGCCTTTGAGATCGTCCCTTTGTAAACGCTATCTTCCTTGTCCTTAAGTTATACTTCAAGGCCCTTGAATCAAGGCCCTTGACATTTGATAATACATGCACTGAATTCAAACCAACCAAGCATCTAGAGAATATAATCAATACATTGTTTAGTATATCCAACTACTACATTTGTGTTTAAGTCTTCCGTCATAAACACCTGTAAGACATTATAAAAAAGGTGGAGTTTTTAACTTGGTAACTGAAGTTTACAAGATTCGGGTAATAGAGAGATTCAACATCGTCTATTAAGGTTTGAATGTGTCTTTCATCCTTACCTTTGAGAGTCATATCCTTGGGTTCTAGTGAGTGGTTTGAGAGTTAATCCTTACCTTGAGTACTCTTCTTGATGGGACTCAACACCCTTCGAGTTGAGAGCTTCTAAGTTGGGATAAGTGAGTAGTGGAACTTCACTGTACATTATTTCTTTCTTCGAAACACATAACCTTGGCAGTACTAGCTCTGCCCTATTATCTTTAGAGTGTCTTGAATCGAAAGCCGCATTCGGATACTTGAATCCTTGGAATCATTTATCTCTTAACATCTTTACAAAAGCTTTTACTTCTTGCCAGACGATATTTCAACTGATTTTATTCTCACCAAATCCTTGAATTCGACTCTGGAATTTCTTACCTTACTACAGCTGATCCGTACACTACGGGTTCGCTTTTGCTTAAGTTCTAGATATAAATTTAAGAATTTGACGCACATACTTTTGAGCGAATAAGTTTTTAACGCCGTTGCCAGGGATTTGGTCTAGACCAAATTCGGTTTTCAGTTGTCTGGCTTGAGAGCTTTTGCTCTTGCTATTTGATCTATCTACTTTAGTGATTTTGCAATTTTCTCTTTAGTTATATGCGAAGGTCTCGATCTGGGACAGACCTTGTTCCTTTTGACCCTAAACCTGAGAAGACTCTCAAGGAACGGTTAAAGGAAGCAAAAATGGCCGAACACAATGAAAAGAACCTCCAACCTGAGTTGGATGAGACTCGTGCTCTCCTTAATCTAAGTGAGAGGAAACTTATTGAGGAGAGCGTTGTAGCTTGTGCTGATAGAGAGAGATTGCAAGCTGAAGTGAATGAAATCCGGGCGATGATCCAACAAGTAAACTTGGAAAAAGCCGCCAAAGCTAAGAAGGACGAATCATCCGACCATGATATGCCTGAGCTGGAAGAAATAGTGCATAATCCACCACCTAATCCTCGTTTTCCAGCTAGAGATGCGAGAGTTGCTCCTATCGTGGCTGAACCATGAACTCTTGGGCAACATATGGATCCGAATCAACAATTGTGCCGTTTGGACGTGAATCTTGGATATCCGGATGAGCATGACTATGGGTTTCGCCCTCAAGTCATCACTATGATCCGCCAAAGTCAATTTGGTGGAATGGAAACGGAATCTCCACATCAACATCTTCAAAACTATGAGATTCTTATGGAGACTTTGAAGCCTCCAAGAGCAACGAACAACAACTATAAGTTGAGACCTTTCTTTTTCTGTTTGAAAGACAAGGCCTTAGCTTGGTATCAATGTCTTCCAACTGGATGAGTTAACACATGGGAGGAGATGAATTCGGAATTCCTTACCAAGTTCTTTCCACCATCCAAGACAACAAAATTGAGAGGTAAAATCGATGCCTTTGTTATGAAACCTAACGAAAGTTTGTTTAAGTCTTGGGAAAGGTTCAAGGGATTGGATGAGGAAACTTAATTCAAACTTCAATCTCTTTCGGCTGGAACTTTTATGGAAATGAGAGACGATGATGCTTGGGAGTTCATTGAAAAGAAAGCTCTAGTGATTGAGAAGTTGGCTAACATTCAATCACAAAAGGAGCAAGACGTTGGCTATCTAGGAAGAGAGAAGATTCAAAGAAATAGGAACAACAACCGGAACAACAATTGGAACAACAACAACAACCGGAACTTCAACAACAATTGGAGATCCAATCAACATAATCCCAGTAACCCCATTCTCATGCTGAAAATGCACTAACACCTCCTTCTTCTTCTTCTACACCTTTGAAAAGTCAAGGACAAACTTCATCGAGTTCAAGCCATCCGGAGAAGGACAAGCTTGAAGCGATGATGGACGTAATGATGGGGAAGATGCAAGGGTTAGAGAATTCCATCACTTTGATTTCTAAGGCACAAAAAGCTTTGGAAAATCAAGTGTTTAGCAAAGCCGGAGAAGTTTCTAAAGATCAAGGGAAGCTTCCCGAGAGGACAGAGGACAATCTGGAAGGGTTGTGTGATGTCAATTACTACAAGGAGTGGTTTGACAACCACCGATCCTAAACCCCGTAGATAACAACGAGAAGCAGCCCAAGTTCGTTGAGATCCCAGCCGAAAAGGAGAAAGAAAAGGAGAAGAACAATGTCTATTTTCCTCCTCCAGCTTACAAGCCCCCACTACCTTTCCTCAATCTAGAGCGAGAGTGCGTCTAGACAAGTATTTCGGTAAGTTTATTGATCTCATTAGCAAGATTCATATTAACATACCTTTTATGGATGCAATTTTAGGTATACCGGCTTGTGGGAAATTCCTAAAAGAGATCCTCTCTAACAAGAGGAAGCTAGAGGATTTTGGTGAAGTTAAGATGAGTTCGGAGTCATCTGAACTTATCAAGACTATGACAAAGAATATGCCCCCTAAACTGCGAGATCCGGGATCATTTTGCATACCCACTGGAGTAGGGGAGGTCACATATGATGCACTTTGTGACCTCAGAGCAAGTGTGAGCGTCATTCCACTTGCTTTGTGTAAGAAAGTTAGTTTAGGAGAGCCTAAACCGGTGAAGATGACACTCTATATGGCGGATCGGTCCATCACTAGACCCGTTGGAATCATAGAATGCATTCCCGTGAAACTCTGTAAGTTTTACATTCTTATAGACTTTGTTGTTCTTGACATTCCTGCATATTATCCGGTTCCCATCATACTTGGGAGACAGTTCCTTGCAACCTCCGAATGCTTGGTGGATTGCAAGAATGGGAAGCTATCATTTAACATAGGAGAGGAACAAGTGGAGTTTGTACTCTCCTCTTTAATCAAAGAACCAGCTGTAGGAGAAGATGTTTTTAACATCTTTGATGAAGAAGAGTCTAGAGAAGTGATGAGTTCGATTTTGATCAAAGATCCGCTTCAAAAGGTTCTAAGCATGAGCATTGTTGAGGAAGGGGTGGAACATGATTGTGATGATGAGATTCGAGCATTAGAAGATACAGAGGAAGAGCGAGAAGAAAGATTTGAAGAGCTGAAGGAAGATCCAGAAGAAGCTGAAAAACTCGACATACCCAAAAAAAAATCGAGTGATTTTTGAAGAAACAAGTCGATTTTCCTTCTTTGAGAAGAAAATCGACCGATTTTCTTTAGAGGAAGTCGATTTTTCGGCCCTTTCTCCGACTTCTACAAATTCAATTGCAAGTGTTCTTGGCTGCAATGGTACACTTCCTCAACCTTCAGAGACTTCTCCCATGACACTCATTCGTCAAGATCACCATCATTGGAATTAAAGCCACTCCCTACACATCTAAGGTATGTTGGACCTAACTCAACATATCCTGTTATAGTTAGTGCGAACATGAATGATGACGAACTTGAGAGACTTATGAATGTTCTGAAACAACATAGGAAAGCTCTAGGCTATACCATTGATGACCTAGTGGGAATTAAGCCTTCCGTTTGTATGCATAAGATCTTAATGGAATAAGATTATACGCCTTCATGACAACCTCAACGACGGATAAATCCAATCATGAAAGATGTCGTGAAGAAGGAAATCCTAAAGTTACTTGATGCATGTATCATCTTTCCTATTTCTGATAGCAAGTGGGTGAGTCCAGTTCAAGTAGTCCCAAATAAAGGAGGGATGACCGTTGTTGCTAACAAAAACAACGAACTCATTCCCATGAGAACAGATTTGGGATGGAGAATGTGCATTGATTACCATATGCTGAATGTTGCAACAAGGAAGGATCACTTCCCTCTCCATTTCATAGATCAAATGCTTGAAAGTTAGCACAACACTCTTACTTATGTTATCTAGACGGATATAGCGGTTTCTTTCAGATTCCCATTCATCTGGACGATCAAGAGAAGACTACCTTCACGTGCCGTTGGGGTACGTATGCCTACAAAAGGATTCTAATCAGTTTATGCAACGCTCCAACAACATTTCGAAGGTGCATGATGTCCATCTTTTCAGAGTACATAGAGAACATCATGGAAGTATTCATGGACGACTTTTCGGTGTATGGTTCTTCCTTTGAAGATTGTCTTTCTAATCTTTGCTTAGTTCTTAAGAGATGTGAAGACACTAACTTAGTTTTGAATTGGGAAAGTATCACTTTATGGTCACTGAAGGAATTGTATTAGGACATTTGATATCGAACCCTGGAATAGAGGTACATAAGGCTAAGATTAAAACTATAGAGAAGCTACCTCATCCAGCTTATGTGAACAGAGTTAGAAGCTTTTTGGGACATGCCGGTTTCTATAGGAGGTTTATAAAGGATTTTTCTCAGATTTAAAAACTTTGACTAATCTTTTGATGAAAGACATAACTTTCGAGTTTTTGAAAGAATGTTTGGATGCCTTTTACAGGATCAAGGAACCCTTGATTTCAACCCTTATCATCCAACCACCTGATTAGACGCTGCAATTCGAGATCATGTGTGACACAAGTGACGTAGCCGTAGGAGCTGTACTTGGACGGAAGAAGGATGGGCGTACCCATGCCATCTACTATGCTAGCAATACGCTACACGAAGCTCAACAGAACTACGCTACCACGGAGAAGGAGCTTCTTGTTGTTGTCATTGCATTTGAGAAATTTCGTTCTTATCTTGTAGGTGCAAAGGTGATAGTCTATATAGATCATTCAGCCATTCTCTACCTATTCACTAAGAAGGATGCAAATCCAAGGCTCCTAAGATGATTCTTACTTCTACAAGAGTTCGATCTAGAGATCCGTGACAAGAAAGGGTCGGAGAACTCGGTAGCCAATCATCTTAGCCATCTCCCACACCTCACTTGCAAGACGGATGAGCTCCCTATTGACGACTCATTTCTCGATGAGCAGATGCACAAGATTGAAGTGTGCTTGCATTAGATTTCGAAAGGTAATGACCCATGGTTTGCTGACATTGTCACTTACCTTGTTTGTCAGGAAATCCCACCCGGACTGTCATATGCTCAAAGGAAGAAGTTCTTTAGAGAGGTGCGATACTTCTACTGGAATAAACCTCTACTCGTTAAGAGAGGTCCTGATGGCATGTTCAGAAGATGCGTTCCGGAGGATGAAGTAGAAAGCATCATCCACCATTGTCACTCCTTACCTTGTGGAGGACATGCTAGTTCTCACAAGACATGTGCTAAGTTACTCCAATCTTGCTCCTTTTGGCCCTCTATATTTAAGGATGTGCAGAACTATGTTGATGCATGCGTTGCTTGTCAAAGGACAAGTAAAATTTCAAGGAGGAATGAGATGCCCCTCAACAACATCCAAGAAGTGGAGATATTTGATGTATGGGAAGTAGACGTCATGAGACCATTCCCATCATCTTGTGGTAACCAATATATACTTCTAGCTGTAGCATATGTCTCAAGATGGGTTGAAGTTGTCGCTTATCCAACTAATGATGCGATGGTAGTGGTGAAGTTCTTCAATAGAATGATCTTCTTATGGTTCGGGACACCCCGAGCTATCATTAGTGATGGAGATACAAACTTCACAACTTGTCAATTTGAGGATCTACTTGCTAAGTATGGGGTAACTCATAAGATCACCACTCCATACCATCCGTAAACGAGCGGTCAAGTCGAGATTTCCAACAGAGAGATCAAAGGGATTCTAGAGAAGACTGTCTCTAGTACGAGGAAAGATTGGGTGATAAAGCTAGGTGATGCATTATGGGCGTACATAACCGCTTTCAAGACTCCCATAGGAACAACGCCATACAACCTTGTGTATGGGAAGTCTTGTCACCTTCCTGTAGAGCTAGAGCACAAAGCATATTGGGCCGTTAAATGGCTCAACTTCAACATGAAAGAAGCGGGAGAAAAGCGTTTGTTGGACATCAACGAACTAGAGGAGATCCGTCTAAACGCGTACGAGAACGCACAAATCTATAAGGAAAGAACGAAGAAGTGGCATGATAAAAATATCATCCCAAAGGACTTAAAGGAAGGAGATCTCGTTCTTTTATTCAACTCGAGGCTTCGACTCCTTCCAAGTAAGCTTAAATCTCGTTGGACAGGACCTTTTGTTATTAAGCATGTTTTCCCTCATGGTGCAGTTCAAGTATCGGGTGAAAAGTGTGGAAGTTTCAAAGTGAACGGCCAATGATTGAAGAAGTACACACCGGAAGTTCCGGGTGAGGAGATTACTCCTATTCTCCTCCATTGATGATCTACGGAATAACGTCTAGCTAAAGACTTTAAACGAAGCGCTTCTTGGGAGGCAACCCAAGGTTGTTCTAGTTTTCTTTTTCTTTTTTTTTGTTTACTGTAGCTTAGTTTAGTTATCTTAGTTGTTTGCTTTGTTTTTGTTTTTTCTTGATGCGCTCTCGGTTTGTTTGTGTCATATATCGCAGGAACTAAGTACAATCTTGAAGAGTTGGTTGAAATTTTAATACAAGTGTACTTAGGGACGTTTTAAAGGAGCAAAAGGGCATAAATCGACTTTACCATGGATAAATCGATCGATTCAGGGGAATGAAGGCTTTAGAGCAAGTTGATTTTCCTTCTCTAAGAAAAAACTCGACTGAAAACTCGACTCACTTAGAAAACAATCGACCGATATTCCTTGAAGATGGGAAAATAGTGAAGACGGAAAAAATCGGCCGATTTTCTTCGTAAAAAGCCCAGCCTATATAAAGCCTTCTCAGGCCATCTCCCCCACTCCAGACTTAGAAATTTTGACCCCTCTTCACACTCAAAGGCCGAAAATCGCCCTCACCCTCATATGTTCATTTGGTAATCATTTTGAACGATTCTTGAGGCCAAACTGAAGTCGCTACAACGACAAAGAAGGATCTAGCAACAACCTAAGTTTTTCGCTCGATCTTGATTTGTACATTTAGGTTGTTGGATTGTTGTGTTTGCTAAGGGGTTTTGCTTAGAAACATCCCTAGGAAGCTGTTTGAGGTGTTGCTTGGGATAGAACTTTACAGAATTGTGAGATTGATTGAAACCGATGAAAAAATCGACTTAGCCAAGAAAAATCGACCGATATTTGTGAAGAACAGTGCGATTTTTTCTTGATGAGAATGGAAACTTTGAGAAGAACCACAAGAAACCTAACCAAGAAGAAAGGATCTTCTTCTAGGGCCCCTCCACCACCACAACCACCTCCTCAAGCACGACCAACCCTTCCCCCACCTACTTCCAAGCGTAAGAAGAGGTATGAACGCCTCTTGACTCGACCCATTATCGCCCCTCTCTATGTTGTGTTGGATGATTTAGATGCCTTGTGTGTGAGGGAGGATATCGATTGGATGCTAGAAAGAACAGGCTTGAGTCAGTTTGTGCTTATTAAAGAAGATGCTTTTGCTGAGATCACACGAGAGTTCCTTAGCACGTTTGAGAACGATCCGAGAGCTAGGAAGGTGACTTTTAGACTTATGGACATGGATCATGAGATGTCCATCCCTATGTTTGGCCGCAAGTTTGGTTTTCCCTCCTCTTCTCCAGGTAGATTCCCAAGGGGGTGAGTACTAGTTCCTTTTGGGAGAGCATTACCGCTATAGACGCCGGAAAGGACAAGTGGAGACCCGAGAATTCGAAAGAGAAGAACATGTATAACTTGTCTTGCAAGATAGCTCACCGCATCTTGAGTGAGTCTTTGTTCGCGAGAACGGAGACACCACAGAAGATTAAGGCGGATGAGCTCTTCATTCTGCATTGCATGACCACTGGCACTATACCGGACACCGCTACTAAGCTTGCTGACTATCTTGGGAAGATAGCCAACAAGCAAACAGGAGACCTATGCGCTAGAGGCCTTGTCACTCATGTGGCCAAGGCACTAGAGTTGAGTTTCTCGAATTGTAGTGCAACTGCTAGCGCACAACCGCTTGGATCGCAAAGATTGGTTGCCCGACAGGTCTTAGTTCCTAGAGGTCGAGGTACTCTCCACGTGGCCATGCCGTGGAAGAGAGTACCGACAGAGATAGAGTGGAAATCTGGATACACCATTAGGAACAAAAACAACTAGAAGGAGACATTTCAGCATTACTTCAATGGGGCGGAGCAGCCGGTTGAGTATTATGATGAGGATGAGGATGAGGATGATGATGATGATGATGATGATGATGATGATGATGAGGGGGATGTAGCATACACTCCATCCATGCTAGAGTTTGAGAGTGACACATTCAGCGGCCATGCTACTAATGCGATGGATATAGATACGCACGGCGTTGGACCTAGTGAGGCTGGTAGAGACGATGAGGATACTGAGGATGAGATACCAGCTAAGCAGATGAGACCTCCACCCCATTTTGTCTCTCACGCACCTATTCGTGGGAAAGGACGTGTACGCGGCGGTTCTGGACTCCAGTAGCAGATTGGAGCATTGGTTTCTGGCATTCAGGGTTTACGTACTGACTACCAGGGCCTTCGAACTGATTATCACACTCTTCACACCGATTACCAAGCACTGAACACCTAGTTCATTTAGTACCATCAGGCGACAGATACGCGACACTCCTCCTATGATGGAAAAATGAGAGACTTTTACTACCATACATGTGGCACATTCTATGACCATGGAGCTGCGAGGTATCCATACCCGCCACCGCCACCACCAACTGAGGATTAATTTCCACTTCATTTTACATTGTAAGTATTTTTTCTCCATCTTATGCTTGACTTCTCACATTGGGGACAATGTGAAGGTTAAGTATGGGGTAGGGGTACTTAGAATCTCTTTCTTATTCTCCCACATTTTGTACTCTACATTGCACTTTATGAGCTTGGTTTGTAATAACTCTCGCATATCGTTTCCATTATGACACTTGCATTACACTTTTTTAGCCTTGAAAAGTTTTTGAAAATTTAAAAAAGTTTGTGCTTCTTATGATGAAAATGACCTCTATGATGATGATTGTGATGTGAAAAGGAAAAAGATGACTTAGCTATGTTGAGATTTTAATGGTGACATGTATGGATTTGACTATCTTGCTTGAATACATGTATGATTTATATGATGTTGATGCCTTGATAGGAGAATGAAATAATGATCGAAGCTATATTATAAGTTCCTATGCATCATGATGGAATGACTAAGGCAATTCACTTCTTCTCTTTTCACATCTTGTTCATGCTAGCACCTCAATGAAATTTTAGCCTCCTTTTGACCATCCGGGAATTAGGATAAGTGGTTATGTAAGGCTTGTTTGATGTAGGAGGGCCGTTGTAAAAGTGTTAAGTGAAAGTTTAGCAAAGTAGGTTTGAGGACATTGAACATGAGGATGAGTAACTCGGCCCCATTCACATAGCCGGGTATTTATCTCTTGCCAAATTCCGAATGAACGACAGTCCTAACGGGATATGGTATGTGCATCAAGGGTTTGAGGCATCTCGAAAATTGAGAATCTCCGATCTCCTAGGCTTCAGTTTTTGTGCACTGATGTCCATACTCTCAAAAAGTAAAGCAAAAGAAAAGAAATTTTACATGCAAAGCATGTGTTGGTGAAGTTGTGTTCTTAATGCTCTTGTTGTGTTGTTTCCTCTTTCCCGGATTAGCACTACATTACCCTAAAACTGCCCACCCATAACATGTTCTTTGGCCTCTTTATGATTGGAAGACCTTTAGACCTTTGTGAACATGTTTAAGGCTTCATGGCTTAGATTTGTTTGACTTCGATTGTCTTTACATCTTTATCATGTCTCTTATACATGTCCTTGAGTAAGAATTGATGATTTGTCCATGGTACGGTTATTATTGATGCATACTTTGTTTTCCTATGCCTTGAAACATTGAGGGTGATCCAAAAAAAAAAAGCATAGTTCAAAAGGTTTTTGAGTTTTTTGCTACATATAATCCATGACATCTTATGTTCTAGATTTGAACCTTGCTTGGGGACAAGCAAGAGGAGAGTATGGGGTATTTTGATGACATGAATTATATGCCATTATAATCATGCATATTGTGAATGTCTTACCTCAGTTTCTAAGACATTCGAGGAGATTTGTGTGCTTGTAAGCTTTATTTCACATATATTTCGGAAATAGAGGTCTATGTTACGCTCATGATATGTGTGATACGCAATAGGTTTTAAATTTATACTCGTTATATTTATCCTAACTCCTAGCGAACCCGCAGTGTACGGGACGTTTGTAGTAGGGATAGTATTCCGAGGTCGAACACAAAGACTAAGGTGAAATCGAGTCAAACAATGGTCATAGATAGTGTGGATCTAATCTAAGAGAAGAGAAAGAAATAAAGAAATGAAAATGATGATATTTTTGGTTGAGTTTTTGTGGTGATCAAGCAAAGATCACAAATCAAACAAGGTAATAAAACAAACTAACAACTCAAGCTAGCAAAACAAACAAGTAACACAAAACACACAAAGTATATGATCAAGAGAGAAAAGTGGATTCTAGAGGTCAAGATTTCCGGTTATGGCATTGGGCTCAAGGTTCTAAGGATTCTAAGGACAAGCTGCAGCGTTCGGGGAAGAGTGTTTCACTAATGGAAGCAATTACCGGGTAGGTCTCTCACTTCACTAGTCCCACATCAAACTCCTATTACCGGGTAGGTCTCAAGGGGTTAAAGTAGGGAATTCTACACAAACCGGATACCACTTAAGGGATAACCCTCTCCTTACCGGGTAAGTCTCGGAATAGGGAAGTCTCAAGCAATAATCCTAGCACACTCGATCCAATAGCGGCTTATGAGGCTCACTACTACCTAGAATTCATCATCTAAGGTATCTAAGATCGGAAATCATCGGGTAGATCTCTTCCCTCACTTAGGTTGATAGCATTAGGTGATCCTAAGCTAAATTAGGCTTAATGAACACTAGGATTTAACAACCTAACACCCTAACATACATATTCATCATTTAAAGAGCAACAGGAGAATAAATCGGGCTGTTCTACAGCTAAATCGGCCGATCTCGCTGATGATCAGGCCGATTTTTCTCTCTGGTTAAGGTTTTGTTCAATCAAATCATCCTAAACTAACATATAAGTCCATCCTATCATCACCCAAGCCATAACCATCAATCCATCACTCCAGAATCACAATAAACTAGCCAATAGTATGCATATTAAGATCCAAAATCATCACACAAGCATACATGGTGTTCATAGATGGATAGTGAAAGATAAGCAAGTAAAATTAATAAATCTCAACTGAATCTAAGTTGTAGCAAGACTTAAAAACTCTAAAATGAAGATCCAAAACGTTCCTAACAATCCTTGCAATAGTTCTTCAATCCAAGACTCAAAAATCACTCAAAAATCACTCAAAACCTCACTATCACTCTTAGAATGGTGTTCTTCTTCCTTCAATCCTTGAGATTTTTTCTTCTCCTCCCAATCTTGCTTCCAATGGATGAGCTGTGAATGAGAATGTGGGAGAGGAGAGATGCTCAGCAACAGCTTGCAGGACCACTTATATTCTCCACCAAGAGCAAGGCCGGATCAAGAGATCGTGGGACATGTGGCTTAAGCTGTTGAAGGCAGGAAAATCGACCCAGTGATAAAAATCGGCCGATTTACCTGTTACTTGGTCCGATTTTCTTCAGCAGAGACATGCTATGATCGTTTAGCCATGAGTTGATCCATTGCTTGTACCAATAGTGGTCTTTGTGTCCTTTGTTGCTCCAATTATGCTCCTCAAAAGCTTAGGATGTGTACCACCATGAGGCTTGGCCTTCGAATGCATCGGTTAATGTCCAAAAGACCCCCGAAATACCTACAAAGCAACACACAAGTCCGTGTAGACGTCTATCTCGACAAAATACGTGAATTGAGTGCAAACGTCGTGAATTAGTGCTAAACCATGCATGAATGAGTGAGAAATCTATCTAAATGATTACCTAAACCTAAGTCATAAACTGTGTTATCAAAAATACCCCATACTTAAGGTTTGCTCGTCCTCGAGCAAATTCCTAACTATAGACTACAAGATAACACGATTTATGTATGCAGAAAAATGGCAAAATCTTTTTGGGTTTGTGCTTCTAATTTTGGATCACCTTCATAGTCATGTTTCATGGCAATGGACAAGCAATCATGTATCAAATAAATGAAAACATGAAAAGACAATTACACTTAACTTGATAGCATGCAATGAAATGTAAAGATGAAGAAGTCAAGATGATCATGAGCATATCCAATCTAAATCACTTAGTCTTACACACATGCAAGTAGGTCATAAGGACTTGTGAAATAGAAGGCCAAGAAACGTTGTGATTAGGCAGGAATTTTCTAGGTGATGTGATGCTAATCCGGGAAAGGAACTAAACAACCACAACTTCACATTTCTTATCAACTTCCCTCAAGTGTATATTTTTCTTCATTTTCTTTTCTTTCTTTTCTTTTATTTTTGAGACAATGGCATTGGTGTACAAAAGCCGAAACCTTGGTGATTAGCCGTCCTGGGGCTTTTTCTATTTTTTTCGAGGTGCATCCACACCGGGCACACATACCAAAGCTCGTTAGGACTATCAGTTTATTTGACTTTGGCAAGGCACCAACACCCGATTATGTGAAGTGTACCGAGTTACTTGTCATTTAAACCAACGTCCCCAAACCTATATTTTTGTCTACACTTTCACAACAAATTCAGCATTTCTTTCACAACATTCTTTCATCAACAACTTCACCCCACACTTGCTTTTCACACACATCAACACACTATCATGCTCCTATTCCCGGATGGGTCAAAAGAGGTTAAATTTATCATCAATTGAGGTGCTCAAACAACATGGTAAAGATGAGAAGTAGAGAAAAATGAATTGCCTTAATTATTCCTAAATGATGTGCAAGAACTAGCATGCTATTTCGACTTTCAATACTCAATTCAATCAAGGCAAACATTCATGATTACAAATCATTCATGGGATTCAAGATAAGTACTTCAAGTCCACATATGCATCATCTATTCAACACATAAGGCCATTCATAGCCAATTCACAAGACAATTTCATCATAAGGGTCATTCCCAAGCTTTAGAAGCACTAAAATTTTTAAAATTTTTAAAATTTTTTGGATTTTTCGAAATATGTATGTACAATGCAAGACATAATGAAAAATGTGACAATATTAAACTATCCTAGATGCTAATCATGTAAGTGATCATGAAAACCCCACCCCATACTTAGAAACACATTGTCCCTAATGTGTAAACTAAATAGAGAAGTGAAAGAGAGTCCTCACAATGTAAAATTGGTGATGCTTCGGTATTTCGGTTCACATCGAATGATGATGGTGGATGATCGATCAAGGATGGTAGAGAGCTCTCGATGTTCATTAAGGTGTCGGAACCCGCGCTTGGCACCGCAAGCTGTCCAAGTTCCACGTCCGCTCCACCCATGCTTGATTGGAGATCATCACTTTCCTTTATACAGAGGAAAAATCGCCCCATAGCCTAGGAAAATCGGCCGATCTGTCTGAAGAACGGGCCGATTTTTCTGGGTGCTTTCCTCCTCGTCCATGTGCTTGGATCTTGTACCTTCAACTGGTCCATGAGGCTTTCACATGACCTCCAACATCTCATTACTCATGAAAATCAACAAGATCTAGCACCCAAAAACACAAAAGAAAAACAAGCACACCAAGAGTGAGATCAAACAAAAGCAAGAAAAAGAAAGGGAAAAATATGTACCAATGGGTTGCCTCCCATTAAGCGCTTCTTTAAGGTCATTATCTTGACCAAATTCAGGAGCGTTTCAATCAAGGTGAAGAGGGGCAATCACTTCCACCGGGGCTTCCGGGATGTACTTCTTCAATCTATGCCCATTCACCTTGAAGTTACCACAATGATCTCCTCCTATCTCCACCGCTCCATGAGGAAAGACCTTCTTCACCACGTATGGCCCCGTCCATCTTGATTTGAGCTTTTCGGGGAAGAGTCACAGCCTCGAGTTGAAGAGAAGCACTAAGTCACCCTCATTCAACTCCTTTGGGATGAGGCGCTTGTCATGCCAACGCTTGGTTCGCTCCTTGTAGATCCGGGCATTCTCATAAGCATCCGACCGGATCTCCTCAAGGGCGTTCATGTCTAGCAAACGCTTCTCACCGGCCTCCTTGAGATCAAAATTTAGCCACTTAATGGCCCAATAAGCTCTATGCTCCATCTCTACCGGGAGGTGGTGTTCGCCCCTAAGAGTGTGTGCAAATAAGCTTTAAATTTATAAAACTAGAATCAAGCAGCGAACCCGCAGTGTACGGATCGACGTAGTTAAGCAAGAATTCCAAAGTATCGAACACAGGGATTTGGGTGGGAACAAATTCAATTGCAGATTATCAAGCGAGTAAGTATGAAAGTTTTGCAAATATTGGGAAAACAACAATCCTAAAGATCCAAGTATCCAGTTGTGGCAATCGATTCAAGATATACTTAATGATATAAAGACAGAGTTGAGATATGCAAAGGTATGCTAATGTAAGGTAATCGTACGGTGAAGTTCCAAAAACCTTATATGACTCACCTACAAGGCACTTTCTATACAGGTTGTTGAGGCTCAATATAGAAGGATTCTAAAGGTGAGAGTTAATGTCAAATACCCAAACTTGTGACCCAAGGATCAAGACTAACTTAACCGATTGAGGTTGTGACACTCACAATCGAGGTAGAGGTTGTTGAGGCTTCACTACCACCTAGAAAAGACAAGTCTAAACTAAGTTAAAGCAAATCTTTAACTTTGGATTAAAGTAAAAGCAGGTTCGTAAACTTAAGGGAAATTACGGTTGGATCTTGAGACTCCACGGTCGTGGAACTCAAGAACAGCCCGTAATTTAGGGTTCGTCGACAATTCTCTCGAACTCTCAGGGTCTAATCTATTTGCAATCGATCTATCATCATCTAAGCCACAACTATCAACCCTTCACCTTAGAATTGTTAAGGGTTTTTAGCCAATAACAGTCATGTTGATATCAATTCAAGAATTAAAGGATAGAAAGATGAAAACTTCCAAAAACTTCCAATAAACTTCAAACCAATCTCAAAGTCACAATCAAGAACAAGTATCGTCACCGAATTCAGAATAGAGCAAACAATCACAATCTTAGGAAAGAAGGAAGAACGGGATGTCAATCCGTCTTCCAAATCAAACCTAAACAAGAAGAGAAGTCTTCTTGCAAGAAACCTTCCGAATCTTCCGTCAATCCGGGAAATATGGAAATCCCAACGATAATCTCCACCAAGTGCGAGATTAGGGCAAATCCAAGTACGAACGTCGATCTCCAACGAAATCTCCAAATACCTCTAAACGAGGATAAGCGGTCCTGTCGCAAGTATAAACCTAAAGCGAGATAGCGAGCCTTAGCGGTCGTAGCGGTGATAAACCGTAGTAGCGCTGATTGTCCTCCTAAGCGAAGATGACGGAATCTTCCTTCGTCCGTCTTTTTATAGGGCAAGATAAAATATCGGTCCGGCCCAATCTTCAAAAGACCGTGGCTTCAAAGTGTGGCGAAAAAGATCGCCAAGATCACGGTCGTGGAAGTTTCCACGACCGTAATTTAGAGCGTGGAATGGGTCACGGTTTGCACCATATGTTCCACAACCGTAATAGTTACTGGAATGCATCACATTTCTCTTTGCAAGGATCCACAGCCGTGGAATTGAACGTGGTTTGTAATACGGCCGTATTTTAGAGCGTGGTTTAGGGCAAGAACGTGATTCTTCCCTAGCCTCGTGCATTCCTCAAGTTGAACTCCAATTTGCTCCTAAGAATGCCCTTAATCCATGGACATATCAAATCAACTCTTCTTTGCTCGATTCCGTTCGGAAATAGCTCTTAAGTACCTATAATCAACATAGAACTAGTGTAGACATCCATATCGACAATATAGGCAAACTAGCTCAATTATGCAACAATGTTCAATCAAAGACTATCGATATGAATCAAATACGCTTAGAAAACGTGCCTAAAGTATCACAATATTTCATGCTAACAAATAACCCCATACTTGCAACTTGCTTGTCCCTAAGCAAGGTCTTTCAAAAGCTTTTAAAACAAGAGTTAGGATGAAATATGTGTACCTTCTTTTGGATGAATGTGCCTTCTAAAGAATAGATCATTCTCAAACCTTGCTTCAATCGTTTATCAAACTTTAACACACTTAATCAAAAAGTAAAAAGCAAAGAGAACTCATGAATCAATTAAGCTTCTAAACAAGCATCATAACCTTCAAACATTATCAAAATCAATCACAAGAAACTTCAATTTAGATCACAAAGTCATATAACATTCTTTTGATCTTAAGGACTTTCAAAGAAAAGGTCTAGAATGTGGAAGGGAAGGAAACTTTTAGGGAATGTGGTGCGTGAATCCGGGAAAGTGGACAACTACCTTCTTCTTCTTTTGCGGTTTCCGCAATACTTCACTTAGAGCTTCGCTCTTTTTCCTTTCATTTTTCGACTTTACTTTTCGGGTTATGGATAGAGGTGCACAAAAACCGAAGCCTAGGAGATTGGCGTTTCTCAATTTTCATGAGATGCCTCAAACCCTTAGCGCACATACCATAATCCGCTAGGAATATCGCTCAATTCGACTTTGGGAAGACACAAACACCGGCTATGTGAATGGTGCCGAGTTACTCATCGTCATGATTGACTTCCCCAAACCTACAACTTCTTTCTATTCTTTTGATTGCAAATAATTGCTCTCATGGCTCTCCCACATCAAACATGCCTTTTTCATTCACTTCTCCAAAATTCCCGGATAGGTAAAGGAGGTTAATATTTCAATGAGGAGCTAAAATGATCAAAAGGAAGAAGAAAGAAAGTATCGAATTGCCTTAATCATCTCAACAAGAAGTATAGGAACTTATAATGTGATTTCAACTTCAATTTCTTAACATGATTTAGGTAACATAATCACATTATGAAACTTGCAAAGAGGTATAATTCATTCATTCAAATTCTTTTCGATTCACTATTCTTTTAAGCATGCAATTGTTATCAAACTCCATTCATAAGTAATGATTATCATGGAAATCATCTCAATTCATTAGAAGCACAAAATTTTCAAAATTTTTCAATTTTTATGTTTTTTTCTCAAGTTGTTTTTCATGCAATGCAATAAGGAAACGTGCAACACATAATGAACATGCAATGATAGTCTCAAATGAAAGCGAACATAGTGAGTAGAGTTATTACAAACTTTTAGTACATCCCACCCCATACTTAGGACGAACATTGTCCCTAATGTTCATAAGAAAGAAAGAAAAGAAAGAAAAGAAAAAGAAACTCACAATGTGGCGGTGGAATGTCTAAAGCGAACGGTCATGCATCAATCACTACGGTGCCGGCGGAGGCAGGAATGGAGAGAAGCTGGAGTCGTATGGCCGCCCAAACTGCTGGCGGTAGACGTCCCTCATCATGTGATCAAGATCGTATAGGCGTCCGTCTCTAGCATCGGCTCGGATCTCCAATGCTCCAACTCTCTCTGAAAGTCCGGTAGCCCAATCCGGCATCTGCTTGTACCATCCCGGGGCGTGAATGTACCATGTTGGGGCGTCGGATGGTGCTGGTGCTGGTGGTGGTGCTGCTGGCTGCTCTGTGGACCAAGGAGGGAAAACGCCATACAATGTGGGAGGTGTGGTCATCCACGTAGGCCTCTCACTCACGCTAGCGCGGAGAGAAGACGAGCCTGAAGCTCTAGATGGACGTGGAGAGCGTCTAGGTACATCTGGGGCCGCCTCCGGCTGATCCGGAAACGTGCCAAACTCCTGCTCAGCTCCTCCTCCACTCTCAAACTGATCTCCCATATCCTCCTCCTCGACAACCGGTGGTGGGACATAAGGGGGAGCTACTATCCTGTTCGCATGCATAGCAGCGAACGTCTCCTTCCAATTATGTCGTCCCGCCATAATGGAGTACTCCGGCAGCCACTCAATACCCCTGCCCGTCCTACTCTCCCAAGGCATGCCTGCATAAGACGGACCTCTATGTGTGGGGAAGATGAGACCCCTAACCATGAATGCATGGAGTCCTAAAGGTACGGCCTGTATGCGGGTGCAAGCAGAAAAATCAACACCAAAACTCCTAGCAATGTGGGTCACTATCCCACCATATCCGATGTTCCCCTTCTTCTTGTTCTTGAGCTTGCTCATTGTAGCAGCCAAGAGAGTAGCACAATCTGCACGGCGTCCATAAAGCATGGAGTAAAGCAAGAATAGGTCATCCGTCTTAATCTTTTGGGGCGTCTCTGTCCTAGGAAAGAGACACTCCGAAAGAACACGGTGAGCAATCTTCAAGGCTAGATGGTACATCAATCTAGCCTTGGTATCAGCGGGTTGCCAACGGTCCTCGTCGGCGTATATCATCGCAACCTCCTTCCAAAAGTCTTTGGCGTAAACGCCACTCGGAAATCGACCATTGAAGGTCTCATGGAACCCAAAAATGGCCCCAAACTCACGGATACTCAACTGGTAGTCTCTCTCCATGAGGCGGAAAGAGACGGTCCTGTCTACGTGGATGTGCTCAAAGGATGTCACAACCTCCTGTGAAATCTCCTCATACGCGTCTTCTCGGTTAGCCGAGAAGACAACTAATCCGGCTCTATCCAAGAGCCAAGTAAGATCCTCCACAATGTTGAGAGGAGCTAGATCCTCCAACAACAAATATCTAGGGCCAATCACTGTCCTCTCCTTGATCCTATCAAGTGCATCAAGATGGTCGTCGTGTATGGTCGGGACTCTAGGGTGAGGGGGCGAAGATGGAGGTGAAGGTGAGGATGGAGGTGAAGGGGAAGAGGGTGGTGGTGCCCTAGAGGATGAGGAGGAGGAGGGATTACCCTTCCTCTTCTTATTCTGGCCACTCTTCTTCTCTTTTATCCTTCCCGAAACTCTTCTCACAAAATCCATTCTGCTCAAAATTACGGTCTGTTCTTCAAAAACCACGGCCGTAATTTACCCAAAGACCGTGATTCGTCTCAGAAAATCTCAAATCTCAGCAAATCAGCAATCAATCACCAAAACAAGCAGTCCTAGTCTAATTCCCTCCAGTCTCAATCAGTTCTTCCTAAAAATCTATAGCAAAAACGATTCAAATTGGCGAGAATCAAGAAGAGAGAATAAACCTATTTTTCGGATTGAAAAATCCGAATTGTGCGTTTGTTGATGAATTTCTGCTTGATTCGTTGCTTGGATCTTGTTTGTGGTTGAATTTGTTGCAGTTTAGGACGAAGAATCGTTGAAAACGATTAGGAAACGAAGATTTGAGAGGGGGTCGTGGGTTGTCGGCACTTAGGTCGTGGAAAGAGGGGTTTTGGGTGGTTTTTGTGAAGAATGTGGCTTATATAGTCGCAGGCAAAAATTTTGAAAATCACGGTCTGTCGGGGTGTTCCACAGCCGTGGAAGTGTACGGAACCGTAATTTTGGTGATTTTTCAAAGGCTTTTGGAAATTACGGGCACTGTAGCTATGACGACCGTAATTTAGACCGTGGAACCCTCTGTAAAGCTCCAAAGTCCAGATTTCGTCACTTTTCTTCAACATTATCATCCCCTTTTCTTTTTCCATCGATCCTACAACCAAAAACACGAACATACCGGAAGAAAATCGAGGCAAAAACAAAGCAAAAACGTCTATACTAAGCTAAACTATGAATCGAAAACAAAAACGAAAATGCAATACCTTGGGTTGGCTCCCAAGAAGCGCTTTGTTTAAGGTCCGTAGCTAGACCATCTCGCACTTATTCGAGTGCGGTAGGCGCGAACTCTTCAGCTTGGAGTTCCGGCGTGTACTTCTTGAGTCGTTGGCCGTTCACCTTAAAACTTCCGCTCGCTTCACCCCATACTTCAACTGCACCATGGGGGAGATAAGCTTAATTAGAAAGGGTCCGGTCCAACGGGATTTAAGCTTACCTGGAAAGAGGCGAAGTCTTGAATTGAAGAGGAGAACTTGATCTCCTTCTTTGAAGTCCTTTGGAATGATATGCTTATCATGCCAACGCTTTGCTCTCTCCTTGTAGAACTTAGCGTTTTCATAAGCATTCAAGCGGAGTTCTTCCAGCTTATTGATGTCTAGGAGACGCTTCTCTCCTGCTTCCTTCATGCCGAAATTCAGCCACTTGATAGCCCAAAACGCTTTGTGTTCCAACTCTACCGGCAAGTGACAAGACTTCCCATACATGAGATTGTATGGCGTGGTTCCTATGGGAGTCTTGTACGCAGTCCGGTACGCCCATAATGCATCGTCAAGCTTCAAGGACCAATCCTTCCTAGTCCTTGAAACTGTTTTCTCTAGAATTCCTTTGATCTCCCTATTTGAGATCTCAACTTGTCCACTTGTTTGTGGATGATAAGGGGTAGCGATCTTGTGAGTAACCCCATACTTAGCTAGAAGAGCTTCAAAGCGACGGGCTATGAAGTGAGAACCTCCATCACTAATGATAGTCCTTGGTGTCCCAAATCGCGGGAAGATGGTCTTGTTGAAGAGCTTAACCACCACCATGGCATCATTGGTGGGAGAGGCAATTGCTTCCACCCATCTAGAAACGTAGTCTACCGCCAATAGTATGTATTGATTCCCACATGAATATGGGAATGGTCCCATGAAATCAACTCCCCAAACGTCGAAAATCTCCACCTCTTGGATGTTGTTGAGGGGCATCTCATTCCTTTTAGAAATATTGCCTGTTCTTTGACAAGCATCGCAGCAAGAAACAAAGGATTGCACATCTCTAAATAAGGTAGGCCAAAAGAATCCAGATTGCAATACCTTTGCGCTAGTCTTGTTCGAACTAGCGTGTCCTCCACAAGGTAGTGAATGACAATGGCGGATGACACTTTGTATCTCATCTTCCGGCACACATCGCCGAATGATGCCATCCGGACCTCTCTTAAAGAGGAGAGGCTCGTTCCAATAGTATTCCCGGACGTCCTTAAAGAACTTCTTCCTTTGTGCGTAGGATAGTCCGGGCGGTATCTCCTGGCAAACCAAATAGTTAACAAAATCAGCAAACCATGGTTCGTTACCTTTGGAGATTACGTTGATGCACTCCTCTATGATGTGTAGGTGTTCGTCCGGAAAGGAGTCATCAATGGGTAAATGGTCGTCCTCTAGATGTGTTAGGCGACTCAAATGATCCGCAACAGAATTTTCCGAGCCTTTCTTGTCGAGGATCTCAAGATCGAATTCTTGTAGGAGAAGAATCCATCTAATTAGCCTTGGCTTCGCATCTTTCTTTGCAAGGAGGTATCGGATCGCAGCATGATCCGTGTAGACAATCACCTTTGCACCTACAAGATAAGAGCGAAACTTGTCAATAGCATAGACAATGGCTAAAAACTCTTTTTCGGTAGTGGCGTAGTTGAGCTGCGCTTCATCTAGCGTCTTGCTAGCATAGTATATGGCGTGGGTTCGCCCTTCCTTTCGTTGTCCAAGAACAGCTCCAATTGCTACGTCACTAGCATCGCACATAATCTCAAAGGGAAGAGTCCAATCCGGAGGTTGGATAATAGGTGTTGAAATTAGAGCTTGCCGAATGGTGTTAAACGCATCCAAACATTCATGCGAAAACTCAAAAACCGCATCCTTCATCAATAGATTAGTGAGAGGTTTTGATATCTTAGAAAAGTCCTTAATGAAACGTCTATAAAATCCAGCATGCCCTAGGAAACTTCTTATCCCTTTCACCGAAATTGGGGGAGGAAGTTTTTCTATGGTCTCTATTTTAGCCTTGTCTACTTCTATCCCTCTACTAGAGACTATGTGACCTAATACAATCTCTTCCTTAACCATGAATTGCCACTTCTCCCAATTAAGAACTAGGTTAGTGTCTTCACATCTTTGAAAACAAGAGAAAGGTTAGAAAGGCAATCGTTAAAAGAGGAACCGTATACGGAGAAGTCGTCCATGTAGACTTCCATGATTTCCTCTACATATTCGGAGAAGATGGCCATCATGCACCGTTGAAAGGTGGCTGGGGCGTTGCAAAGCCCAAACGGCATTCTCCTATAAGCGAACGTACCCCAAGGGCACGTAAATGTGGTCTTCTCTTGATCATCCGGGTGTATCGGAATCTGAAAGAAACCACTATAACCGTCAAGGTAGCAAAAATGTGAATGTTGTGCTAACCTTTCAAGCATTTGATCAATGAATGGCAATGGAAAATGGTCCTTCCGTGTTGCGTTGTTGAGCTTGCGGTAGTCTATGCACATCCGCAATCCAGTCACGGTTCGGGTAGGAATGAGTTCGTTGTTCTTGTTGGTGATGACCGTCATTCCTCCCTTCTTCGGAACTACTTGAACTGGACTCACCCACTTACTATCGGAGATAGGATAGATGATACCTGCATCAAGAAGTTTAAGAATTTCCTTCTTGACAACCTCCTTCATGGTCGGATTCAACCGCCTTTGAGGTTGTCTTGAAGTTCTAAAGTCTTCCTCCATTAATATCTTATGCATGTATAGGGAGGGTTTAATTCCTACTAAGTCCTCAATAGTATAGCCTATGGCTTTCCTATGTTTCCTAAGGACAATCATGAGCTGTTCATGTTCATCTATGCTTAGTTCGGAACTAACGATAACCGGAAAGGTAGAATTAGATCCTAGAAAAGGGTACCTTAGATGAGTAGGAAGTGGTTTGAGTTCCATTTCTTTCGGAGCTTCCAACGATCCTTGAGAAGCATCCGATGTCTCCTTAGAAGTTTCTAAGGATGTTGAGTGTGCTGGAGAAGAATCAGGAGAACTTGAAGAAATGTCTCGATCACTCTCTTCCACGGCCAAAATTACGGGTGGATCTTGTCCTCCACGGCCGTGGTTTAGGGCGTGGAAGGGAAATACGGTTGTCACATCTTCTCCACGACCGTATAATCCCCTGGAGTGAAGGGCGTTTTTGGTTGTGAAATCCACGGCCGTGGAATACAATGTATGGCCGTGAATTCTCACGTTTTCAGCTTCATCGTGGAGTTTCTCAAACTCCTCTTCATGCATCTCTTCTTGTGCTTCTAAGGCTTCAATTGCCTCATTGCACTCTTCTTCTTCCCCTACATCTGTTAAACTCATAGTAATGACTTTTTGTAAAGGATCGTTAAAGATGATCGCACTTACCTCTTCCCTAGATAAACCTTCTTCATCTTGGACATCGTAAATATCTTCATCGAAGATTGGCTCCTTCACTAGAGTGGAAAGGACGAACTCTACTTTCTCTTCTCCTATATCAAAAGCGAGTCTCCCATTCTTGCAATCGACTATGCAGCCGGAAGTTGCAAGGAACGGTCTTCCGAGTATGATCGGGACCGGACTATCTGCAGGAATGTCAAGCACGACAAAATCAATGGGGACAAAGAATTTACCTAGCTTGACCGGGACGTCTTCCACAATACCGATGGGGCGAGTGATGGATCGATCCGCCATGTATAATGTCATCTTCACCGGTTTAGGGTCGCCTAAACCGATCTTCCTGCACAATGCAAGTGGTATGATGCTCACACTTGCTCCTAAGTCACATAAAGCGTCGTATCTGACATCTCCCACTCCAATGGGAATACAAAACGACCCCGGATCCTTCAATTTTGGGGGCATTTTCTCTTTCATGGTCTTGATGAGATCCGAAGAATCCGAACTCATCTTGACCTCTCCGAAGTCTTCTAGCTTCCTCTTGTTGGAGAGGAGCTCCTTCAAGAACTTGCCATAAGCCGGCATACCTACAATAGCATCAATGAAGGGTATATTAATATGCAGCTTACTCATGGGTTCTATGAACTTACCGAATTGTTTATCTAGGCGCGCTCGCGCTCTAGATTGAGGGAATGGTAGGGGAGGTTTGTAAGCTAGAGGAGGAACATAGACATCTTCCTTCTCCTTCCCCTTCTCCTTGTCTTTCTCTACGGGGACTTCAACGAACGTAGGCTGCGGATCGGTAGTAGTCACTCCGCTCCTAGTTGTTATTGTCATCACCCTTCCCTTAGGGTTGTCCTCCGTCTTTCCTGGAAGCTTCCCTTGATTCCTAGGAACTTCCTCCGCATGGTTGAACATTTGGTTTTCTAAAACCTTTTGAGCTTTATCAACCTTAGAGATTTGATCATCAACCTTTATGATGCGGTTCTCCAACCCTTGAAGCTTTCCCAAAATCGTCTCCAACATGGGATCGGGCTTCTCCTTTCCCGAAGTGTTTCCTCCATTTGATGTTTGCCCCTGGCTTCTCAAAGGAGTAGAGGAAGAGGAAGGTGGAGTTAGTGAATTAGAATTGGAAGGGTAAGAGTTACCGGAATTTTGTTGATTAGGGCGCCAATTGTTGTTGTTTGAACCCCTATTGTTGTTCCAATTGTTGTTCCGGTTGTTGTTGTTTCCATTCCAATTGTTATTCCGGTTATTGTTCCGGTTGTTGTTGTTGTTGCGGTTTGTGTTATCACCGCCATTGTTGTTGCCCAAATAACCAACATCTTTCCCTTGTTGCTTTGGGAAGTTGGTCTTGATAGCCTCCTTCAACTCTTTGATCTCATTGTTGAGGGAGAAAATCTGATTTTGAGCTTCATGTGTGAGCTTTGCTCCTTGCTCCACACGATTTCCCTCCACTTTCCGGTGGGAATATTTCTCTATGACTCTTGCTTGCTTTTCAATGAAGTCCCAAGCGTCATCTTCTCTCATGTCCACGAAAGTTCCACATGAGAGGGATTGGAGGTTGAATTGCGTTCCCGCATCCAGCCCCTTGTAGTAAATCTCCAGCAAGGCAAGTTTGGATATGTCATGATGAGGGCAATCCAAGAGCAAATCCTGAAACCTTTCCCAAGATTGAAACAAACTTTTGTTAGGTCTCATGGAAAAAGCATTAATCTTACCTCTAAGTTCCGCCGTTTTGGAAGGCGGAAAGAATTTGGTGAGGAACTCCGCGGAAAGGTCTTCCCACGTATCTAGTTTCCCACTAGGAAGAGCTTGGTACCAAGACAACGCTTTCCCCTTCAAAGAGAAGAAGAAAGGCTTGAGCTTGTAGCTGTTGGTAGTAGCATTCTTCGGTCTCATCGTCTCCATCATACACTCAAAGTTTTGCAAGTGTTGGTGTGGAGATTCAGCGCTTGTCCCGCCAAATTGGTTTTGGCGAACAAGAGTAATAACTTGAGGGTTGAAACTAAACCCTTGTACATCTTCAACATCAAAATTCACGCCCAAGCGGCGTGGTTGTTGTGTTGGATCCATCCGCTGGCCAAGAGTTCTTGGCTCATCGTCCACACGCTCTATCCTTGCGTTCCTGGGTGGAACACGGCGATTAGCAGCTCCTTGTGGATGAAAAGGATTCATATTGATCGTGGGATCAATTTCTTCTAACGGTGGCATGGAAGA
Organism: Fagopyrum esculentum; assembly: GCA_033239045.1. Lineage (NCBI taxonomy): Eukaryota > Viridiplantae > Streptophyta > Magnoliopsida > Caryophyllales > Polygonaceae > Fagopyrum > Fagopyrum esculentum. The sequence goes on from BSUD01000004.1 coordinate 54,903,174, forward strand.
GTCACTATCATCAGCGGGTGAATGACTTCTTCTTCTTCTAGATCTTGATCCCCTCCTTAAGGATTTCTTGCTTCCTTTATTCTTAAGGTTGCTTAACTCCATCCTCATTTGGAACATCGCATCCTGTAGTTTGCTAACTTCAGATTGATGACGATCCATTTCATCCCGGCGGAGGTTCTTATTCCATTGGAGTTGAGCTTCCTTTTCCGCCAACTCCGTTTGAAGATCACGTTCGTGTTCTTCAGCCATCTTCTTTTCCTTGCGCTTTTGTCTTAAAGTTTTCTCTAGCTCTTGATCAAGAGGTAAGAGATCTTCGGTGTTCCTAGACCTGCGCATGCACTCAAAGTAATATCAAATAACGAGAGCAAGCTCCCAAGCTTGACAACCGGCTACCGAATTCGGCTGAAACCAAATCCCCGGCAACGGCGCCAAAAACTTGTTCGCCCCTAAAGGTGTGTGCAAATAAGCTTTAAATTTATAAAACTAGAATCAAGTAGCGAACCCGCAGTGTACGGATCGACGTAGTTAAGCAAGAATTCCAGAGTATCGAACACAAGGATTTGGGTGGGAACAAATTCAATTGTAGATTATCAAGCGAGTAAGTATGAGAGTTTTGCAAATATTGGGAAAACAACAATCCTAAAGATCCAAGTATCCAGCTGTGGCAATCGATTCAAGATATACTTAATGATATAAAGACAGAGTTGAGATATGCAAAGGTATGCTAATGTAAGGTAATCGTACGGTGAAGTTCCAAAAACCTTATATGACTCACCTACAAGGCACTTTCTATACAGGTTGTTGAGGCTCAATATAGAAGGATTCTAAAGGTGAGAATTAATGTCAAATACCCAAACTTGTGACCCAAGGATCAAGACTAACTTAACCGATTGAGGTTGTGACACTCACAATCGAGGTAGAGGTTGTTGAGGCTTCACTACCACCTAGAAAAGACAAGTCTAAACTAAGTTAAAGCAAATCTTTAACTTTGGATTAAAGTAAAAGAAGGTTCGTAAACTTAAGGGAAATTACGGTTGGATCTTGAGATTCCACGGTCGTGGAACTCAAGAACAGCCCGTAATTTAGGGTTCGTCGACAATTCTCTCGAACTCTCAGGGTCTAATCTATTTGCGATCGATCTATCATCATCTAAGCCACAACTATCAACCCTTCACCTTAGAATTGTTAAGGGTTTTTAGCCAATAACAATCATGTTGATATCAATTCAAGAATTAAAGGATAGAAAGATGAAAACTTCCAAAAACTTCCAATAAACTTCAAACCAATCTCAAAGTCACAATCAAGAACAAGTATCGTCACCGAATTCAGAATAGAGCAAACAATCACAATCATAGGAAAGAAGGAAGAACGGGATGTCAATCCGTCTTCCAAATCAAACCTAAACAAGAAGAGAAGTCTTCTTGCAAGAAACCTTCCGAATCTTCCGTCAATCCGGGAAATATGGAAATGCCAACGATAATCTCCACCAAGTGCGAGATTAGGGCAAATCCAAGTACGAACGTCGATCTCCAACGAAATCTCCAAATACCTCCAAACGAGGATAAGCGGTCCTGTCGCAAGTATAAACCTAAAGCGAGATAGCGAGCCTTAGCGGTTGTAGCGGTGATAAACCGTAGTAGCGCCAATTGTCCTCCTAAGCGAAGATGATGGAATCTTGCTTCGTATGTCTTTTTATAGGGCAAGATAAAATATCGGCCCGGCCCAATCTTCAAAAGATCGTGGCTTCAAAGTATGGCGAAAAAGATCGCCAAGATCACGGTCGTGGAAGTTTCCACGACCGTAATTTAGAGCGTGGAATGGGTCACGGTTTGCACCATATGTTCCACGACCGTAATAGTTACTGGAATGCATCACGCTTCTCTTTGCAAGGATCCACGGCCGTGGAACTGAACGTGGTTTGTAATACGGCCGTATTTTAGAGCGTTGTTTAGGGTAAGAACGTGATTCTTCCCTAGCCTCGTGCATTCCTCAAGTTAAACTCCAATTTGCTCCTAAGAATGCCCTCAATCCATGGACATATAAAAATCAACTCTTCTTTGCTCGATTCCGTTCGGAAATAGCTCTTAAGTACCTAAAATCAACATAGAACTAGTGTAGACATCCATATTGACAATATAGGAAAACTAGCTTACTTATGCAACAATGTTCAATCAAAGACTATCAATATGAATCAAATACGTTTAGAAAACGTGCTTAAAGTATCACAATATTTCATGCTAACAGGTGGCAAGACTTGCCATAGACTAACTTGTAAGGAGTGGTGCCAATTGGTGTCTTGAAAGCGGTCCTATAAGCCCACAAAGCATCATCGAGCTTCATAGCCCAATCTTTCCTCGTCCTAGAGACCGTCTTCTCAAGTATCCCTTCAATCTCCCGGTTGGAGATCTCCACTTGACCACTTGTTTGGGGATGGTAAGGTGTTGCCACCTTATGAGTCACCCCATACTTAGCCAAAAGTGCCCCAAAATTCCTATTGGTGAAATGCTTCCCTCCATCACTTATGATCACCCTTGGTGTTCCAAACCTAGGGAAGATCACTCGGCTGAAGAACCGCACAACAACCTTGGCGTCATTTGTAGGAGAGGCGTTTGCCTCCACCCATCTTGAAACATAGTCAACCGCCAATAGGATGTAGAGGTTGCCACATGAAGAAGGGAATGGTCCCATGAAGTCCACACCCTATACATCAAATATCTCCACCTATTGTATGTTGTTCAAGGGCATCTCATTCCTCCTTGAGATGTTGCCCGTCCTTTGGCAAGCATCACAAGCTACCACAAAGCTTTGCACATCCTTGAACAAGCTTGGCCAAAAGAAGCCCGATTGCAACACTTTAGCACATGTCTTGTGTGAGCTAGCATGCCCTCCACATGGCAAGGAGTGACAATGGCGGATCACACTTTCCACTTCATCCTCCGGTATGCATCTTCTAAACATTCCATCCGGCCCTCTTTTGAACAAAAGTGGCTCACTCCAATAGTAGTGCCTCACATCCTTGAAGAACTTCTTCCTTTGGGCATATGTTAATCCGGGAGGCACTTCCTCACACACCAAGTAGTTCACAATGTCGGCATACCATGGCTCACTTCCTCTAGACACTTGGAACAAACACTCCTCCACCATTTGCAATTGCTCATCCCGGAATGAGTCATCAATCGGGATGTCATCTCTCTCAATCTCTAAAGGAGGTAGTCTACTAAGGTGATCCGCCACGGAGTTCTCGGATCCCTTCTTGTCCCGGATTTCCAAATCAAACTCTTGAAGAAGAAGGATCCACCGAATCAACCTAGGTTTGGCATCCTTCTTTGTAAGGAGGTAACGGATCGCAGCATGATCCGTATAAACAATGACCTTCGCTCCAACAAGGTATGACCGAAACTTCTCAAAGGCATACACTACCGCTAGCAAATCTTTCTCGGTTGTGGCATAGTTAAGTTGGGCATCATCTAGCGTCTTGCTAGCATAATAAATGGCATGAGTGCGCCCATCTTTCCTTTGCCCCAAAATAGCCCCAACGGCTACATCGCTTGCATCACACATGATCTCAAACGGTAGGCTCCAATCCGGAGGTTGCATGATAGGTGCGGAGATCAAAGCGTTCTTCAACCTACAAAAAGCCTCAAGGCAATCTTTGGAGAAAACAAATTCAACATCCTTCATTAGTAGGTTAGTAAGAGGCTTAGAAATTTTAGAGAAGTCTTGAATAAACCTCCGGTAAAAACCGGCATGCCCTAAGAAACTCCTTACCCCTTTCACCGAGGTAGGTGGTGGCAACTTCTCTATCGTTTCAATCTTGGCCCTATCAACCTCAATGCCACGGTTAGACACCAAGTGTCCTAACACAATACCTTCACTTACCATGAAGTGGCATTTTTCCCAATTCAAGACAAGATTTGTCTCCTCACATCTTTGCAATACTAATGACAAGTTAGCCAAGCAATTATCAAAGGAAGAACCATAAACAGAGAAATCATCCATGAACACTTCCATGATATTTTCAATGTATTCCGAAAAGATGGCCATCATACACCTTTGGAAGGTGGCGGGTGCATTACACAACCCAAATGGCATTCTCCTATATGCAAAAGTTCCCCATGGACATGTAAAGGTTGTTTTCTCTTGGTCATCGGGGTGGATAGGGATTTGGAAGAATCCACTATAGCCATCTAGGTAGCAAAAATGGGAATGTTGAGCTAACCTCTCTAGCATTTGGTCAATGAAAGGAAGAGGGAAGTGATCTTTCCTAGAGGCCATGTTAAGCTTCCTATAGTCAATGCACATCCTCCATCCCGTAACCGTTCTAGTGGGGATTAGTTCATTGTTCTCATTAGTCACTACGGTCATCCCACCCTTCTTAGGTACTACATGAACGGGACTAACCCACTTACTATCCGAGATATGGTAGATAATCCCCGCATCTAGCAACTTAATGATCTCCTTCTTAACTACCTCTTTCATTATAGGATTCAACCTTCTTTGATGTTCAATAGAGGGTTTATGATTATCTTCCATCATTATATTATGCATGCACAAAGAGGGCTTAATGCCAACAAGATCATCAATGGTGTATCCTATTGCCTTTCTATGTAGTTTCAATTCATTCAACAATCTATTAAGTTCATCATCATTCAAAGATGCATTCACAATCACCGGATAAGTAGAATTTGAACCAAGGAAAGCATACTTTAAATGAGAAGGAAGAGGTTTAAGATCAAGTTGAGGAGGACCTTTTTCGGTTGGAGACGATCCATACAATATAGGTTGAGATGATTGAAAAGCCATGGAAACCTCCTTGAAGTCCCTTGATGATTGCTCACATTCAAGTGGTTGGTGCTGAAAAGACCTAGGAAAATCGACCCAGTCAGGAAAATCGGCCAATTTTCCTGAGGATGGGTCGATCTGAGTTTCTGTTTTTGCTGAACTGGCTGAAATTTCAGCACAAGGAGAAAAATCGGCCGATCTGGACCCTCCAGTCCGATTTTTCTGCCTGTTTCTCCCTTCTTCTAGCACTTCAAATCCAACACCTGGTAGCTCGTCCAATGCATTCAAGGCCTTGATTACTTCATTGCTACTCTCCTCAACTCCTTCCTCCATCAAGCTTGAGCTAAGAACCCTCTCAAGTGGATCCTTGAGCAAGATTGAGCTCACAACCTCTCTAGACTCCTCTTCTTCAACTATGTTGAATACATCTTCATCAAGGGTTGGCCCTTTCATCATTGTGGACAGCTTGAACTTGATGTTCTCTTCTCCAATGTTGAAGGAGAGGGTTCCATTCTTGCAATCCACTAGACATCCGGAAGTAGCTAGGAAAGGCCTCCCCAAGATGATAGGAACCGGATAGTCCGCCGGGATGTCCAAAACAACGAAGTCTATGGGCACATAGAACTTCTCTAGTTGCACCGGAATGTCTTCCAAAATTCCAACCGGATGAGTGATCGAGCGGTCCGCCATGTAGAGGGTCATCTTGACCGGTTTCGGCTCTCCTAGCCCAACCTTGTTGCAAAGTGCAAGCGGGATGATGCTTACACTTGCCCCAAGATCGCATAGGGCGTCATACTTCACTTCTCCTACTCCGATTGGCACACAAAAGGATCCCGTATCCCTTAGCTTAGGAGGCATCTCCTCCTTCATCGTTTGAATCAACTCCGAGGATCTCTTTGTCATTCTTATCTCCCCATACTCTTCCAACTTCCTCTTGTTGGAGAGTATTTCCTTCAAGAACTTGCCATATGCCGGCATTCCTAAAATAGCATCCATGAACGGAATGTTAATATGCAATTTAGACATTAGTTCAAGGAACTTACCAAAATGATTGTCCAAGCGAGCTCTTGCTCGTGATTGAGGGAATGGTAGTGGTGGTTTGTATGGAGGCGGCGCCATATATGTTGGCTCTACATCCTTGCTTTTGCCTCCATCTCCTTGCAAAGTCTCTTCCTCTATCACCACTTGTTTCCCTTTAGCATTGTCCTTCGGCAAAGGCTCCTTCATACTCAACCCACTCCTTGTAGTGATAGCCAACACTTGGCCTCTTGGGTTGTCTTCGGTCCTTCCGGGAAGTTTTCCCGAATCTCTATGGGCTTCACCCGCCTTTTGGAACACTTGTGCTTCCAACACCTTTTGAGCCTTGGAAATAGAAGTCACGGTGCTCTCAAGACCACTCAACCTTCCAAGCAATTGTTCAAACATCATTTCGGTCCTATCCTTTGGAGGTTGAGTAAATCCGGGAGGAGGTTCTTATGAAGCTTTTGGTGGTGGAGTTGTGCTTGAGGAAGCGGGAGGGTTCAAGGCTCCATCCGGGTTAGAGTAGGAGAACCCCGGATGGTTGTGGTTGGGCCGGTAATTGTTGAATTGCCGGTTGTTGTTGAAGTTCCTTGGGCCTTGATAATTGTTGTAGTTGCCCCTTCCCATGTAATTTACATCTTCCTCCTTAGAAGATAAGTTAGCTTGTGGAAGCACTTGAGGAGTTGCTTGGTTCTTCAAAGTTGTAGCACATAACTCCCTCAAGGACTTTAGCTCGTTGTTGATGGCGTCAAGCTTGAAATTGCTCATGGTGACTTCACTCACCTCATATGCTCCCGCCTTTCTCCCTTCACTCTTCCTATGGGAGTATTTCTCAATCACTAGAGCTTGCTTCTCCACAAACTCCCAAGCTTCATCTACATGCTTCTCCATAAATGTCCCACCGGAAAGAGATTGGAGCTTGAATTGGCTATCTTCATCAAGTCCTTTGAAGTAGATCTCCAATAGCTCAATTTTCGGTATGCCATGGTGTGGACAATCTAAGAGAAGATCTTTGAACCTCTCCCAAGACTTGAATAAACTCTCTCTATCCTTCATCACAAAGGCATTGATCTTCCCTCTTAACTCGGTAGTCTTGGAAGGTGGGAAGAACTTAGTCAAAAACTCGGTTGTCATCTCTTCCCAAGTACCAACTCGCCCTTGTGGAATAGATTGATACCAAGCCAAGGCTTTGTCCTTAAGAGAGAAGGAAAAATCCCTAAGCTTATGGTTGTTGCTCTCCAATCTTGGCGGTCTAAGAGTCTCCATCAAAATCTCGTAATTCATCAAGTGTTGATGAGGAGACTCTCCTTCCATCCCTCCAAATTGATTATGCCGGATCATTTGTAGAACTTGAGGGCGGAGCTCATAGTTGTGGGTTGCGGGATCTCCTAAGTTCACACCCAGACGGTGTGCTCTTTGTGCCGGATCCATACGTCTCCCTAGGGTTTGTGGCTCTTCAATGGCAATGGGAACAACCCTAACATTAGCCGCCGGCTGCGGTTGTATCACCGGTGGTGGAGGAAGTGGAGGTTGTTGACGATTAAGCTCTCCTTGTACAAGGGCTTGCCTAATCTCATCAATCTCCCTCCTCGTTGCTTCTTGCCTCTCATTGGCAAGTCTCCTCTCTTCCTCCAAGAGCTCATCTCTTAGCCTTATTTGCTCTAAGGCCTCATCCAATTCAGCTTGGAGGTCTCTTCCGGCCATCTCTTTTCCCTTTTTAATGCTCTTGGATCTAGATCTAAGGGTTTTCTCCGGTTCGGGATCGAATGGAGCTAATTCCTTTCCACGGGATCTTCGCATACACCTAAAGAGTGAGAGATGTCCTGAAAAGCAAAGACACACACCAAAGAGAGATCAAAAGCAACAAGAAAGACCTACACTATAAACAATCACAAAAATGACTCAATCTAGACCTAGTCCCCGGCAACGGCGCCAAAATCTTGTTACGCTCAGGATATGTGTGATACGCAATAGGTTTTAAATTTATACTTGTTATATTTATCCTAACTCCTAGCGAACCCGCAGTGTACGGGACGTTTGTAGTAGGGATAGTATTCTGAGGTCGAACACAAAGACTAAGGTGAAATCGAGTCAAACAATGGTCATAGATAGTGTGGATCTAATCTAAGAGAAGAGAAAGAAATAAAGAAATGAAAATGATGATATTTTTGGTTGAGTTTTGTGGTGATCAAGCAAAGATCACAAATCAAACAAGGTAATAAAACAAACTAACAACTCAAGCTAGCAAAACAAACAAGTAACACAAAACACACAAAGTATATGATCAAGAGAGAAAAGTGGATTCTAGAGGTCAAGATTTCCAGTTATGGCATTGGGCTCAAGGTTCTAAGGATTCTAAGGACAAGCTGCGGCGTTCGGGGAAGAGTGTTTCACTAATGGAAGCAATTACCGGGTAGGTCTCTCACTTCACTAGTCCCACATCAAACTCCTATTACCGGGTAGGTCTCAAGGGGTTAAAGTAGGGAATTCTACACAAACCGGATACCACTTAAGGGATAACCCTCTCCTTACCGGGTAAGTCTCGGAATAGGGAAGTCTCAAGCAATAATCCTAGCACACTCGATCCAATAGTGGCTTATGAGGCTCACTACTACCTAGAATTCATCATCTAAGGTATCTAAGATCGGAAATCATCGGGTAGATCTCTTCCCTCACTTAGGTTGATAGCATTAGGTGATCCTAAGCTAAATTAGGCTTAATGAACACTAGGATTTAACAACCTAACACCCAAACATACAGATTCATCATTTAAAGAGCAACAGGAGAATAAATCGGGCTGTTCTACAGCTAAATCGGCCGATCTGGTTGATGATCAGGCCGATTTTTCTCTCTGGTTAAGGTTTTGTTCAATCAAATCATCCTAAACTAACATATAAGTCCATCCTATCATCACCCAAGCCATAACCATCAATCCATCACTCCAGAATCACAATAAACTAGCCAATAGTATGCATATTAAGATCCAAAATCATCACACAAGCATACATGGTGTTCATAGATGGATAGTGAAAGATAAGCAAGTAAAATCAATAAATCTCAACTGAATCTAAGTTGTAGCAAGACTTACAAACTCTAAAATGAAGATCCAAAACGTTCCTAACAATCCTTGCAATAGTTCTTCAATCCAAGACTCAAAAATCACTCAAAACCTCACTATCACTCTTAGAATGGTGTTCTTCTTCTTCCTTCAATCCTTGAGAGTTTTTCTTCTCCTCAATCTTGCTTCCAATGGATGAGCTGTGAATGAGAATGTGGGAGAGGAGAGATGCTCAGCAACAGCTTGCAGGACCACTTATATTCTCCACCAAGAGCAAGGCCGGATCAAGAGTTCGTGGGACACGTGGCTTAAGCTGTTGAAGGTAGGAAAATCGACCCAGTGATAAAAATCGGCCGATTTACCTGTTACTTGGTCCGATTTTCTTCAGCAGAGACATGCTATGATCGTTTACCCATGAGTTGATCCATTGCTTGCACCAATAGTGGTCTTTGTGTCCTTTGTTGCTTCAATTATGCTCCTCAAAAGCTTAGGATGTGTACCACCATGAGGCTTGGCCCTCGAATGCATCGGTTAATGTCCAAAAGACCCCCGAAATACCTACAAAGCAACGCACAAGTCCGTGTAGACGTCTATCTCGACAAAATACGTGAATTGAGTGCAAACGTCGTGAATTAGTGCTAAACCATGCATGAATGAGTGAGAAATCTATCTAAATGATTACCTAAACCTAAGTTATAAATTGTGTTATCAGTCTACACGAGTTTTGATTGAATTGTAGGTAAAACGATGGATTTAGAAGCAATAATGGAGCAAGGAGTATCTCAAGTTGATAAGGAAGCATTAGAGACCATTGAGGAGTCATGAGAAGCAAGGAAAGTGCGTAGAAGAGTCACACAAGGAAGTGGCAAATAAGCCAAAAGACGAGCACTCTCAGATAAAGGAAAATCGGTGATTTATTCTTCGGTGAGTCAATTTTCCTGTACAAAAATCAAACGAAATATGGAGAAAAATCGACCGATTTTTCCCTTTAACCGTCTAAAAAATATAACGTTCGAAAGCCCAAATTATTGGGCCAGAAGGGGGACATGTTTTGCAGCCCATTAGTAATTTTGGGTTATGTTGGAACCCTAGGAGATGGGAAGGGAGGTGGAAACAGATTGGAGATTGATGGCTGACTGAAGAGGATTGGAGATCAATTCTTGGAGAGAAAGAAAGTTGCGGAAAGAAGATAGAGTTCAAGATTCAAGAATGTTGTGAGATCTTTGATTATTGTTCGGTATTGTGGTTTGTGAACACATTCTATTGAGTTCTTTACTAGATTTTGTTGAAGTTTTGAAGGATTGATTACATATTTTGAAGATTTGTCAAGTTTTATACAAAGTTTGGTTCTTTATTGGTTTTCTTTATTCAATCTTGATTTTGATTCAAAAATGAAAATGATTGGGTAAAAACCTTGTGATTCTGGGGAGAATACTCGATGATTGAGGCATAGATGATGATAGACTGAACTCATTTAACCTTTTGGACCTTGAGAGTTGAGATTTAACCTTTGCGAGTGTGAAAAATCGTTGTGTTCTTAACGATAAATATGCCGATTTTTCCTCAAGAACTGTCCGATATTCTAGGTTGACGTACCTTAATGCTTATCCTTTAACCAAAGTTCCACCTTGCCTAAATCCTAACATTGATTAACCTTTTTAACCCTTATCCAAGTGTGAGAAGAGATTTCATCATTGATTCTTCACTTGGTAACTAAAGTTTACAAGATTCGGGTAATAGAGAGATTCAACATCCTCTATTAAGGTTTGAGTGTGCCTTTCATCCTTTCCTTCGAGAGTCATATCCTTGGGTTCTAGTGAGTGGTTGTAGTGTTAATCCTTACCTTGAGTACTCTTCTTGATGAGACTCAACATCCTTCGAGTTAAGAGCTTCTATGTTGGAATAAGTAAATAGTAGAACTTCGCCGTACATTATTCCTTTTTTCGAAACACATAACCTTGGCAATACCAGCTCTGTCCTATGATGTTTAGAGTGCTTGAATCGAAAGCCGCATTTTGATACTTGAATCCTTGGAATCATTTGTCTGTTAACATCTTTATAAAAGCTTTTACTTCTTGCCAAACGATATTTGAACGGATTTTATTCTCACCAAATCGCTGATTTCGACTCTGAAATTTCTTGCCTTACTACAGCTAATCCGTACACTGTGGGTTCGCTTTTTCTTAAGTTCTAGATATAAATTTAAGACTTTGACGCACATACTTTTGAGCGAACAATAATCAAAGGGAAAATCTCTTTCATACTAGATGTCTTGTTTAAAGGGAAGGTGTGTAACATTATTATTGATGGAGGTAGTTGTTTAAATATTTCTAGCACCGATTTGGTTAATAAATTGCAAATTACTACGTTTTATCATCCTATACCATATAAGTTGCATTAGATGAATGATTGTGGTGAATTGAAAGTGAACAAGCAAGCTAGAGTTACCATCACCTTAGGTAGTTTTGAGGATACTATTACTTGTGATGTTGTACCCATGCATCCATGTCATATTCTATTAGGATGTCCGTGGAAATATGATAGAAGGACTAAGCATGATGGATATACTAATAGACATTCATTTGAGTTTAATGGTCAAACAATCACCCTTAAACTCATGACTCCATTGCAGATTGTTGAATGCTATGAGAAAAAGAGGGAAAAGAGCAAGGTGCAAGAATTTGGCAACAAAAAGGAAGGAGAAACTCAATCCAATGAAAAAGCTCACCCCTAGTGCAGCCATATCTCGTCCCAGTGCAGAGGTTCCTTGCCCCGATGAAGAATCTCGCCCTAGTGCAGGTTTTCCTCGCCCCATTGAAGAATCTTGTCTCTCGCCCCAGTGAAGGAAAATCTCATCCCCAATGTAGAACCTCGCCCCAATGAAGGATTATCTCGCCCAATTGAAGGAATTTCTCACCTAGTGCAAAATCTCGCCCAAGTGCAAGTACATATCGCAACAATGCATAAATCTCGTCCTAGTCAACAAGAGTCCTTCTAGCATCCAAGAAAAGTACATCCATGATTATACTCCATTGGATGTCATTCTCATTGTAACGCCCTTAATCCTAGAGGATTCGGAATGCTACGAGCTGGGACCTCACAATGGGTCCCGACCCTTAGCCTAGCAACAACTTCACCGGACCTTACAACACGGCACAAATAAAAAGGCAAAACATAGAGTTTTATATCATGAGCGAAAGGACAAGTACAAATCTGAAAAACAATACAACGAAGTCTCAAAACCAAAATAGCTCCAATCCTAAACGCCTCCTCTACTCGGCGTACATAATCATCAAACACTATAGCTCCAATCGATGCTCCCCCAGTCCTAGCAGATGGGGAACTATGTGCCCCGGACCTCACAGTAGTCCTATACCCTACTTCGGGAATAACGCTCTCTTCCACGTCCTCAACGGGATCCTCAGCTGCTGGCGGATCCACAACGGGTGGGTCCGCAATGGGGATATGTCCCCGACCTCTCGGGCCTAGAGATCTCCCTACTTGTCCCCATCTCGGAACGGTAGGAGGTAGAGGTGGTCTACCCCTGGCGGGTCCCACATATGCGGTAGCTCTCGTACGTGCCATCTGATATCGTTTCGCGTTTTTTCATATTTAATTAAGTCGGTATATATATATAGTACTCGCATTACTTAGTATAAAAGGTACTTATAAAACTTAAAAGAAAGGTGCCGAAATCAAGAATACAACCAAGGCATAAAAGCCCACTCATCCTAGAGTCACATGCATGTCTAAGTACATACAAATCCAACAACAACCCTAAGGTCATAATATAGATAACTAGGTAATTATACATACTTACATACGTAAAGTCAAGAAATCTATGTCACCAAGGTTTCCGTGAGGAGTGGAGGTCCCGTACATTCTAACGCAATCCCGACTCATGCAGATGAATTTTGAAAACAAAAAGTCAAAACCCAAAGGGATCTGTTTATGCCTCATTCGGCCTTTAGAAGGTTGCGAGTGCCATTGTTGTCAATCCTAGGGCTCTGATACCACTTTTTAACACCCCGAATCCGCGGGATATCGAAATGCTATGGGAGAGACCACACAAGGGTCCCGACCCTTAGCCTTACAACAATCTCACCGGACCTTTCCAACATGGCACAAATAAAGGCTCAAAAACTCGAAAACGTTTATAATATATGCAAGACGGAAAAGTAAAGAGTACAACGTGGAAACTCAGCCAAGTCCTCAAAGCGACACAAAACATAAGTCCGAAAGCGTACATAATCCATAATCCAACATAAGGGTAAAACGACAACAACAATCCGAAAAACGCCCCCGTCCTACAATGTACCGCGACCCTCGGCTGTCCACTCCTCCACCTCACTCGGCGGCTTCCCTAACCTACGGGGCATCTACAGAAGCGGTTTAAAACCGTTAGCTACATTCGAAGCATTGAAGACATGGTGAAGGCACAAACACAATCATATATAATCACAACACACAAACATGCTCAACAAACAATCCTGTTATTTATCTTTATTTATTAGGTCGTATCCTGTTCTAGTTCAACTTCTTTTGGGACACGAGAATCTCCCGAAACTCACCTCGGTCGCTTCTTCCGGCAATGGAACGGTTCGGATGCCTCCGAGCGTCTAACAAACACGGGCCAGTCGCCGAGAATCTCCTAGCTCTGGCGAGAGCTAGGTAGTGATGTCACCGCCCGTTATCATACACTTGGGTCAAATCATATAAAGGTCGGTGGTCCTAATACCGGTTTATAAGTTATAACAAAAGCGATAAAACACACACCACCAAGCACGCAATGAATCTAATACAATGAATATGGCTAAGTAATTCCGGAGACTTACCTCGTCTCTCAACTCACAACACTCTAGCTTCCTTAGTGAAGAAGTACACAACCTGCTCATACACGAATACAATCATCAACACAATTCCACACTCATGAAGTCATAGACTCCATTCTAGTTATCTAAGCAAGATCCCACAACTCTCAAACTAGGAATGCATCCTAGGGTCCAAGGTACTCATGATACTCTCAACAAGTAAGGGAACCTTACAGCAGCCTATACAACTTAAGGATATGATCAACAACAACAGCCTAGGAGAAGCAACTAGCTTAGGAAGATCAACATGCTCAACACTCAAGATCATCATTCACACCAAGCCATAAGGGCTCCAAGGCTAGCAACCACTATATGGCATTCTCACAAGTCCTAGGTCCATCCTAAGCATTCTTATAACTATATACATCAAGGGTCTAAGGAAGGAACGAATGGAAAGGAAGTGAGGAACCTACTGATGAAGAAAATGCAGCCGCGGAAGCAAGCTGACGCTCCCGGCGGACCCTATTGCCGCCCTTGCGGATGCTTGGCGTCGCCCCTGTGGATGCCTGGCGCCGCCCCTGCGCCCTGGTGGTTGCCCCTACGGTGGCCCTGGCCGCCCCTGCGGTGGCCTTGATCCGCCCCGCGCCTCTGTAGATCCGCCCCCGCGGTCGAGTAGGAGAAACTTTGTCTCCTTCGTTTCTTCGACTGGTTCTTTGCTCTTACTGCCTCCTTCTCTTGCTCGGCCTTCTCCAAACCTTCACCACAGGTCTTAGCTTCCTCACCACGACCTAAACGAGCTCAAGAAAAGGACATGCAAGGATTTACTAGATCTCCCTTCAAAAGCTTCCTCCATAGCCATGGAGGTGAAGAGAAGGGGAAAGAAGAGGATACAAGTAGCAAGAGGAAGAGGGAAGAAGGCTATTTACCACTACAGATCCGGAAAGCTCAAGTTGCAGCTCCCACACACCACTCTTCCAAGGTGAAAGAGAAGAGAAGCATCAAGGAAGGAGAAGAGAAGCAGTAGAGGGGAAAAGAACGTAAAAGTGAAATGGGGAATAGAGAGGAGAGAGTAAATGGCTGACAAAGGAGGCGGCATATCCCAAGGGTCAGCCTCCTTGTCCCCTCACTCCTCTTCCCAAGGTCAGAAAGTAAAAAGGCACCGACGAATGAAAACTAAAACACAATATAAAACCAAAGGTTTAAACAAAGGAAATCGTAAAAAAAACTCGCAGCTGAGTTCAAAACAAAAGGGAAACAACAAAAGAAACATAAACCCGATCCCGTCCTATAATGTACAAGAACCCCGATTGACCACACCATCTGGATCACTCAGCAGCATCCTGAACCTGCGGAACATCTACAACGACGGTATAAACCGTTAGCTAACATTCTAGATACTAGCAAGAGCGTAAAGGCACAAACGCACATAAGGTAACGTAAACATATAGCATGCTCACACATAACCGGTTATTATCTTTCTTAAAGTTATTTATTACTAATTCAAATTTTTTTGTCACACGAGAATCCTTTCGAAACTCGCTTCCACTTCCGTCTACCAACTGGAATAGATTACTACTATCCGTTTCGTGCAAGCCTGAGTCGCAAGAGCACTTTCCAGTTTCCCCAATTTTGAACTGGACAAGCGGTCACCGCCCGGTTATAATACACTTGGGGCAATTAAGGTTATAAGGGTGAATCCTAGTCCGGTTATCCATTAACAAGAAAAACAACACAAACAAGCCAATACAATCCAACTAATACGCGGAATGAAGCTATGTAAGTCCCAGAAACTTAGCTCACTCGAAGGTAACTCAAAGCTCACGAAAAACTCAGGAACAACTCAGTTTCCCTCAAGAAAGGAGCAAGGGAAAGCCTGTTCAAACAAGCATCACGAATCAGGAACGGAACTGTTGCTAGAAGTCTATAACTTCTAGTCTCAATGATCTCTAAGAGATCTCCACAAGCTAAGGACTAAACCCTAGTCTTAAAACACTCACTGGAGGTAAACAACGTCCAAAAGATGTAAGGAAAGGAACGAGGAAAGCAAGGAAGGAAGTAACTCACAAGAACGGGAGTTACTGCAGAGGAAACCGCAGGGGCGGCTTACAGGGACGCACTGGTGGATTCCCGCAGGGGCGGGGATGTGCAGGCGCGGGGGCGGCTACATGACAGAAAGCGTTGTTGGCTTTCTCTTCGACAAAATTCACACCAAGGGCATCCAAATCTCGAACCTTTGGCTCACACACCTCAAGACTCAACTCCAAAGAGCCTGAGAACAACGATACAACAACAACGAGAAGCCAACAAGAATCAAGGTTCAAGCTTGATTCTTGGAGGGCAAGAAAAGGAGAGAAGAAGAAGAAAACGAAAAGAAAGAGGGAAGCATGCTGCAGTACATGAACGTAAGGAAGAACAAAGAATGATGAACTTATACGTTTAGCAAGGTCGCAGGAAGCAAGGTGACAGCTGCAACTCTCAACGGTTTGAAGAAACGTAAGCAAGAATGGGAAGAAGGAGGAAAAGGCAGGAATGTATAGAGAAGGGCTGGAAAGATAGTAGAAAGGACGTCTAGGTTTAAGAATAAGATAAGGAAGCCGGCCCATAAGATAGAAGATCGGATCTTTTATCTATGAAAAGAAGATAAATGAACGAAAAAAGATCGGTGCGATCTGTCGTTAATCCGCAGGGACGGATCACCTCAGCCGCAGGGGCGGCCTTCTTCACCGCGGGAGCGGTGAATCCAAAGCTGGGGTCTTACATCAGATCCCCCTAAAAAGAAGTTTTGTCCCGAAACTTGCAAAAGCCGAACTATCACATAACAACACACAGAACAAAACAAAACTCATATATTCCCACTCGGGGCACGTAACTCAAAACGTCACACAAAAGCGTACGCAATGCAACAAAGGAAAAACCAAACAGCTGACTATGCTAATGGTGCATCCAGCCCAACGTAAAACTCCGGATAGTTCCTTTGGATACTAACCTCTGTCTCCCAAGTCGCCTCATCAGCTCCTTGCATCGACCACTGAATCTTCATCATCGGTATGTCTTTTGAACACAAGCGTCTCGTACTACGCTCCAAGATAGTCACCCGGTGCTCCACGAACATGTGGTCTGGCTCAATCACTAGAATCTCGAAAGCAAGTTTGTATGCTGCCTCCCCAACTCGCTCAAGAATCTCAAAAGGTCCGACGTATCAAGGGCTCAGCTTCCCCTTGACACCGAAATGTCTGAGGCCTCGTGTCGGGGAAACTCTCAACCAAACATGAGTTCCAACTCTGAACTCTATAGGTCTACGCCTCTTACCAGCATAAGACTTTTGTCGACTATGTGCTGCTAACATCCTCTCTTGGATCACTGCTACTCGAGCCATGTCATCCTGTATCTACTCAGGTGCTACTCCGCTAGCACTACTCGGCTCATCCCAACATAACGGTGTACGACATCTCTGTCCGTATAAAGCCTCATAAGGAGCCATCCTGATCGATGCGTGCCAACTGTTGTTATACGAAAACTCCACTAAGGGAAGGTGATCTCGCCACACTTGTCCCCAGTCTAGCACACAGGCTCTCAACATGTCCTCTAGAGTCTAGATGGTCAGCTTAGACTGACCATCGGTCTGAGGATGATAAGCGGTCGTAAACTATAGACTCGTACCTAGGGCGGCATAAACTTTCTGCTAGAACTTGATGTGAACCATCCGTCTCTATTAGAGACTATAGTCCTAGGTACTCCATGAAGTCTCACTATCTGCCTAGTGAACTCCTCTGTCAATCGACTCGCCGGTCATGTTTCCTTGATCGGAATTGTAACAGCCCAGTTGATGAGTTGCTGAGAGTGTGTGTTGAGGACCGGGATCTAGCCTAGATCGCCCCTGCGTGACCTACAGGCCGCCCATGCGGTTTGCCTAGGTCGCACCTGTACCTCACAAGGTCCGCCTCTGCGTCTCTATGTGGCTGCAGCCGTCTTTGTTGACCCCTTGACCCATGCTTTACACTTTTCCTTCCTTTATAAGCTTCTTATCTTTCCTTCTGATGAGGGTTCTTCAGTTGCAGCTCCTTCTCTCTCTCTCCCTATGTTCTTCCTTTTCTCTTCTCCCTTTGGACCTTTTCTTGAGTTTGGTTTGAGTTTGTGTGAGTTTGGAAGCTTTTGAGCTTGGCTTTCCTTGAGTTTGATGCTTGTTGTTGTTGCTGTGCTTGGGATTGGGCCATCCTTGAGGTGTTGATGGTGTCCTACTTCTGTTGGGTTCAGCTTGGTGAGCATTAATCCATCTCTTCATATCTTTCTTCTTTCTTTCTTCCTTTCTTCTTTTCCTTCCATTCTAGCTTAGGTTCCACAAGTTGATTTTGTGGCAGCCTTGATTGGCTTCTATTGATGTATATATGTATGTTTGTGTATGTGTATGGTTGGTGGATGAAAAAGGAGTAAAGAAGATTGAGTGAAGAAGCAAAGGGCAACCGGAGGTGCATCTTCTACACACCATCCTCCCTTGTGCCCTTCTGGACCGCCCCAACACCGGCTGTGATCCGCCCCTGCGCCACCTCCTCGCCGCCCCTGTAGCCACCTGCATCCGCTTGGCTTTACCCTTGGTTCTGCAAGTGTGTCTTGCTTCTAGGTTTGTCTATGGTTGGCTTTGCCTCTTCCTTTCCTAGTATGAAAGTTTAGTGCCATGCTAGGGTTATATGAGAGTGTTTGGATAATGTTATGATCATGTTATGCCGGATATGGCTTTCGAGGAATATAGGTTGTTAGGTTGAGTTTGAGGATGATCATATGGATCCCTTGGGTTTAGGTGTGACCCCTTTGATTGATAGGAGATTTACATATCTTTATGCCTTGTTGTTGGGCACTATACCTCTCAGGATTGGGGGTTGATCGTGTTTCAGGATTGTACGACGTTGAGGTATGTCCGTAGGACGCACTTAGCTCTCATCTTTATATTGGGTATTTGCATGAGTGGTGTGTGAGTTGTATGCTTGATATGATAGCATGTGATGACGTTTATGACCGACTTATGTTTTATTAACCGCCCTGTTGCATGGCTATGATAACCTTTCCCTTTCATCCCGTCATGGAGTCTGAGAGGTTCTCTGACGTCAGACCAGACTGGTTTACAAGAAGGGCGCAATCCACTCCCATAAGGTACACGGGTTGTGTGACCGATACTAGTATAGCTGGATATAGCACTCAGAGGCGGGGATGATATGGTCCTCGTGTCACATATTTTCATCTATCTATATATATACGATTTGAGTGTTTTAATAATATATAAAGATAATAAATGGGTAAAAGTGTGATAGCATGCTGATGTGTTTATCTTTCATGATTGTGCTTGTGCTTATGCATTACCCTTTATATATGTATGGTTGGCTAACGATTTCATATCATGTTGTAGATGCCCTACAGGATAGGCGCACTGATGAGTGATCTAGTAGGGTGGCAGGCCGAGGACCTCTCGTACATAGGATGGTTGTGGTCTTTTGGGTTGTTTATGCTTCCCTCCTGCGTGAGGATGATCTTTTGTTACCTCCTGTGTGAGGGTGTTGTTTTTTATACTAGGCTATGATGTTTTTACATTTTGGTTGTACAGTTTTTACAGTTTTATGCATTTTTTTATATCTATCAGTGCCATGTTGTAAGGTCGAGTGAACTTGTTGTCAAGTTAGGGTCACGATCCATTGTGAGATCTTAGCCCAATGTGACACTCCGAGTCCCGCGGATTCGGGGTGTTACAGAGTTGGTATCAGAGCCTTAGGTTGAAAACAATGGCACTTGCTACCTGACTGAAGGTATTTCTATGGTCGTCTATACCCAATCAAAAGTAAATCCTGACTTAGCACTAAAACAAGTATAGTAGTTAAGTAAGGGTCGAACCCAAGAGAGTTAAGGTGTTTTATTAGATGCAATTATCGATTATAGAACAAGTAACAAAGGGGGAGGGGGTTTTGGTTAAATTGATGCACAAAAACTTATGAAAACGCAACAAGTAAGACAATATTAGGTGAATCTACACTAGGTTGATTCTAAGCATGCAATTGCTACTTTGGTGGGTTCCTTTTACAAGTTTTCAATACAACTTAACAGGTTAATGTCCCGTAAACCTACAAGAACAATAACAAGTTAGCTTTCAAACAAAGACTAAGGGATATAAAAAAAAGATTAAAACCGTTAAGCTTATCTTTATATTTGTGTTCCTTTTCTTTAAGTAATTACAACCCGTTATTACTTAAAGTTTACTACTAGATTAAAGACCCAAACCCGGAACCTATTAACCCTAGTTGTTTGCATGCACTTTAGAACCTAAGGTGATCAATCTCAAGTAATAGTAAAAGATGAAATTAGGCAATGGAGATCAAGGAAACACAAAGCATTACTGAATGAAAACTTATATTAAAGAAAACTTACAACCAAAGTAACAACGCAGCTTCAAACCAACCCAATGTAGCAAGGGAGTTAGGAACTCATTACAAAGGTAGGAAGATAATCTAAATGGGAAAAGTGGATAATTTGCTGGCTAATAGGATATGATTCTAACAACCAACCAAGGACTATTTATACTACAAAAGACACTAAATAGGAGTAAATGGCCGGCCCAAAACAGCCACATTTAATGCCATAAAGGTGGTGTAAATAGCCGGAGTAAAGCTTCTGATGTTAAACCGCAGGGGCGGCCTTCAGCTCCGCATGGGCGGTAAAGGCAAAAATACTTGATCTTCTTCATGACCGCAGGGGCGGCTAGGCAATCCCGCAGGGGCGGATCTTTAATGCTCTTCAAACGCTTGACCCTTCAACTTCTTGCCGTTTCTGAAGCCAAGCCGCCGGGGCGTCCCTATGTCAACACAGGGGCAGTGACACAACCTCTTCATCTTCCAACTCCCAGGTTGAGGCGCCGGCAGAGATGCTGGAGAGGCGCAGGGGCGCTGATCTTTGCTTTCTTAGGGGCAAGTCACCGCAGGGGCGCCAGGGGTTGACGCAGGGGCGGTGACAGCCTTCATGACTGGCGCTGGCGAAGACGTAGGGAGCGCTCCGGAGTAAAGTGTCACCCGCAGGGGCGGTGACAAGGCTCCATTGGGGCGGTGAGGCAACAGAAGCTTTGCTTCGTGAACGATCTTCACTCCTTAGTGCTTATAACTCCTTCTTTAGCTTCTTTTAGTCTTCTTCTTCTGGACCAAGGAGTTAGTACCATAAACCGACACAATTGCAATAAAAAAAGACTCTAAAAACTATCCTAAATGATAGTGATTCCATCACCTATCAAACTCCCCCATACTTAGACCTTTTACTCGTCCCAAGTAAAACAAATGACAACAACTAAACTCGAAGGCCTCAGGAAGCATGGGCAAGCAGAAAAGACAATGAAAACAAAAGAAAAGCCAAGAAAGAAAAAAGGAAAAGAGAGGAAATGTGAGAAAAAGGTGAGAAACTACCATCCTTATTGCTCCAAGAGTGGCCTACCTGGACAACCTCCTTATGACTCCCCTTCATATATCGCGAAACGCCGGAAGGGAAACCTACACTCGGTGTCGCTCATTTTGCCAAAGCTCCTTTTCAGGTTTTCACCTTGCCACTCTTCTTCTTTTGATGATCTCACTTTAATCACATCCCTCAAGTCCAATTTTGCACCAACCTAAGGTTGGTCGGACTACCTTCTTTTTGCCTAAACCGTCCTTTCAGGTTTTTGGTTTATCCAAGGATTTTCATGCCTTTTTTTTTCTTTGGATTTTTCTTCTTCTTTTTTTTTTGTGAATTTCATACTGAATTCAAAAGCAAAAACTCAAAAACAACTCAAATGAAACTATACAAGCGATGATATGTCCCACCCCTATACTTGAAGTACACTTTGTCCTCAAAGTGGAAATGAGGCAAAGATAAATGTGGGAAAAGGGAAAAAATGTACCCCTCAGTGGGATGGTCCGGATGGACCACCTGGACCCTCCTCCGGTGAGTAAGCAAAATGACGGAAGAAGTGCTCCTGTCGGCGGTAGAGCGTGTCGATGCGGCCCTCCTGAGCCTCTATCCTCTCTCTAAATGAAGTCTCGTGGGTAGCTTGCCAAGCCAGCTGCTGAGTCTCCAACTGTTGTTGATGAGCCGCCTGCCAAGCATCCTGTCGGCGGTCGAAGTGAGTGGTCATGGAGGAGGCGAAGCTTGACTGCCAAGCCTGCTGCTGGTCAAGCATGGACCGTTGGTACTCGGTTAGCCATGCTTGATGTTGTGTGGTCAAGGCTACCATCTCAGCCTGAAGACTCTCCATGACCTGACCTTCGTCCCGTACTGCAGTAGGCATCTCCTCATTAGTAACATGGGCCCGGCTGGAGCCTGCAGCATATCGCCTAACAATGTCCTCTTGAGGCCTTCTCGGAGGAACGGGGTCAGCTGGTACGTACAACTTGGAGAGCTCGTCTCCCAGTGGAAGTCGTCGGGGGAGGTATGTAATGTGACTCCCGTCTGCTAAAGAGAGCCAAAAGAGGTTATCTCCGTCTCTCCTAAGGAGCATACACCTCCTCAACATACCCTCCGTATACAGTGGGGCCTCTAGTCCGTCCTCCAAGGCAAGGAGATCCATCACCTCTGCAGCTAACAAGGAGATGATCCCACCTTCCACAATGTCTCGTGGCTCATTCTTCCTAATCCGCTTCAAAGCGGTAAGGAAGAGGTATGGTCAATCTGGTACCTAGTCGTTCGTGGGAAGGCAGGCGTATAGCAGTGGAAGGTCCTTGAGAGCGACGTTATTCTCCTCCTTGTGTCCACAGAAGACACTCATGAAGATCTTCGAGATGAGCCTCAAACAAGGGTGAGTGAATTTTTTGGAATACTCACCCCCTGCATGGAACTCAGATCTGGTGGTGGCATGCCAAAACTCCATCAAGTCGGGTGTCGGGATGGGTTCCCACCAGTCGTCGGAGGCGGCAATGGTCACCCCTAGTGCCTCTTGCAGCTTGGTGTAGTCCAATGTATACTTCCGTTTATTGAACTTGAATGAAAGTCCAATGCAATTGTGGTCCACCGTTTCCATTTTGAATATGGCGATGAATTGGCGGCTGAGCTCGGGGTGAGTTGGAGCGTTCCTTATCAGAAAATCACCGAGCCCAACATTGTTGAGGAATTCCTGCATGCTCTCCAGCATGCCCAAATTTTCCAAGGTAGGAACGTCCAGAAATAGGGTTGCATACACATCCCGACGTTGTACTATACCGTTCCTTCTCTGCTTCCGACAACTTATATTTCCTCTGGTCTTCCATTACTTGCACTTGAATAAGCCAAGGAATTAGAAATTTCAGAAATTTGAGGAAGAGACGGACCCTCTGTTGCGTTTTCCGCAGGGGCGGCTGAAGCAGGCTTAGGAGCGGCAAGGCGCAAGTGCGAGAGCTTGCAGGCGCAGGGGCGGGAGAAGAGCAGAGGGCGATTCTGGGAGTCTACGAAGGTCGTGGTGCTAGGGCTCTTCCGGCGTCTTCTTTGTTGGTGTAGGCTTCGCCGGAGGTGGGGCAGTGGAGGGGCGAGGGTGTTGGTGAGTGAGAGGTTTTGTGTGGTGGTGGTGAGGCTGGTGTCGCAAGGGTGAGGTTGAGGCTGGGTCGCCGGAGGTAAGTGAGAGCGTTTGCACAGGGCGGTATGAGAGCTTCCGGAGGGCGCAGGGGCGTGGGAGGCTAGGTGGACAAGGGTTCGAAGAGTGAATGGAGAGGGAAGGAAAAGGGCGGTAGTTGTAGGTTATTTTTGGGAA
Source organism: Fagopyrum esculentum (assembly GCA_033239045.1). Classification (NCBI taxonomy): domain Eukaryota; kingdom Viridiplantae; phylum Streptophyta; class Magnoliopsida; order Caryophyllales; family Polygonaceae; genus Fagopyrum; species Fagopyrum esculentum. The sequence continues at coordinate 54,926,563 of BSUD01000004.1, forward strand.
GTGTATTTTTTTTCTTTCCTAAATAAAACCGCAGAGGCGACGTTTGTCAACGCGGGGGCGGTGACAAGGAAGAGGGGGTACGCAGCCTTGCGCCGGGGGCGGCGCCGAGGATGTGTGTCAAGGATGGCCGCCGCAGGGGCGTAGGGGAGTCACCGCAAGGGCGGTGACTTGCATGTTGCAGGCGCTGGCCTAGCGCCGGGGGCGATGCCGAGCATAGGTGTCACCGCAGGGGCGGCTTTCTTGACAGAGTTTCCTCTTCTTATTCCTTCGGGTTGCCTCCCGAGCAGCGCCTTTGTTTTACGTCGTTGGCTCGACGTAAGGGCTTTACCTCTATGATTGAGCCTCCTCCAGCATCACCTTTGGGTTTATAACCGTCTATGAAGGTAATCCTCCGGAGGACCTAGTTTCAATCCTTGTAATGGCTTCTGCCATTTGACCAACCTGTTTTTCAAGGTTCTTGATGTTGGATTCTGTTATTTGGACATGAGTAGCAAAGTGTTTAGTCAAAACCTGCAACATATCTTCAATTGTTTGATACTTACCTTGACGGGGTTGTTGTTGTTGGTTTTGTTGATCCCTCCAACAAAAGTTCTTTTGGTCACGCCAGTTTGACATGAAATTTTGTGCATAGGGATCGTTCCTAGGCCTTTGCTGCTGTGGTTTTCCATAACCCATTGCGTTCACCTCAGCATCGTCATCCTGGACTTGTGGACACATGTCCATTGGATGATATGGGTCAGCACACACTCCACAAGCTTTGAGCTGTTGTGGGGTTCCCATAAGTGTTAGCCTTTTCACCATTTCCTTCAGCTCCGCGAGCTCAGTGGAGATCTCACTCTTCCCGGTATTCACAGCATGAACTCCCTTCTTGGACGGGGTTCTTCCAAAGTACTGAGTTCCTTCCGCTAGTTCCTGTATCTTTTCCAAAGAAAGGTCAAGAGTAGAGTTAAGAATATTACCTCCGCAAGCCGCATCGACGATCCTCCTTTTATTGTCTAGAAAGCCATTGTACAAGTACAAGACTAGATCTTGAGTTGAATATCCGTGAAAAGGACAACTGGATCGGAGGCGTGCAAACCTTTCGAACTACTCGTAGAGAGTTTCGTTCGCCTCTTGCTCGATGTTGCTTATAGCTTTTTTCAAGCTATTGGCCTTCTTGGCTGGGAAGTATTTCTCCAAAAACGCCTTGTGAAGGTTCTCCCAAGTGTCGATGCTCCTGGATGGAAGGTGGTAATACCAATCATCAGCTGAATCTTTGAGTGTGAAGCTGAATGCCCTCATCTTGATTTGTTCTTCGGTAATGTTGGCTGGCTTCATGCTCTTACACACGGTATGGAACTTCCCAAGGTGTTTGATGGGGTCTTCAGCACTTAACCCATGGAATGATGGAAGCAAGTGAATGAGACCCGGCTTGATCTCAAAATTGACTCCTTCCCCTAATGCCGGTATAGTGACCGCAAGGGGGTTTTGAGCCAAGGTGGGCTGCGTGAGTTGACGAAGTGTACGGTCAGCCATCTCTTGTTGAAGTTGTTGTTGTCTTTGTTGCCGGATGTGCGTCCTCTCAATTTCTGGAACAAAGGTAGCAAGATCGGGGTTAGTAGCACGGGTTTTAACCATAAAAATAGTTCAAACCAATAATCAATAACAACAATAAAACACTAAACTCCCCGGCAACGGCGTCAAAATTTGACTGAAGGTATTTCTATGGTCGTCTATACCCAATCAAAAGTAAATCCTGACTTAGCACAAAAGCAAGTATAGTAGTTAAGTAAGGGTCGAACCCAAGAGAGTTAAGGTGTTTTATTAGATGAAATTATCGATTATAGAACAAGTAACAAGGGGGGGGGGGGGCTTGGTTAAATTGATGCACAAAAACTTATGAAAACGCAACAAGTAAGACAATATTGGGTGAATCTACACTAGGTTGATTCTAAGCATGCAATTGCTACTTTGGTGGGTTCCTTTTACAAGTTTTCAAGTAATGTCCCGTCTCGAATATATATATGTATTGAGCCAACCGGCATCAAGACAACTTAACAGGTTAATGTCCCGTAAACCTACAAGAACAAATAACAAGTTAGCTTTCAAATAAAGACTATGGGATATAAAGAAAAGATTAAAACCGTTAAACTTATCTTTATATTTGTGTTCCTTTTCTTTAAGTAATTACAACCCGTTATTACTTAAAGTTTACTACTAGATTAAAGACCCGAACCCGGAACCTATTAACCCTACTTGTTTGCATGCACTTTAGAACCTAACGTGATCAATCTCAAGTAATAGTAAAACAGGCAATTAGGCAATGGAGATCAAGGAAACACAAAGCATTACTGAATGAAAACTTATATTAAAGAAAACTTACAACCAAAGTAACAACGCAGCTTCAAACCAACCCAATGTAGCAAGGGAGTTAGCAACTCATTACAAAGGTAGCAAGATAATCTAAATGGGAAAAGTGGATAATTTGTTGGCTAATAAGATATGATTCTAACAACCAACCAAGGACTATTTATACTACAAAAGACACTAAATAGGAATAAATGGCCGGCCCAAAACAACCACCTTTAATGCCATAAGGGTGGTGCAAAGAGCCGGAGTAAAGCTTCTAATGTTAAACTGTAGGGATGGCCTTCAACTGTGCAGGGGCCATGAAGGCAAAAACGCTTGATCTTCTTCATGGCCGCAGGGGCGGCAAGGCAATCCCGCAGGGGCGGATCTTTAATGCTCTTCAAACGTCTGACCCTTCAACTTCCTGCCGTTTCTGATGCCAAGCCGCCGGGGCGTCCCTATGTCAACGCAAGGGCGGTGACACAGCCTCTTCATCTTCCAGCTCCCAGGTTGAGGCGCCGGCAGAGACGCAAGGGAGGCGCAGGGGCGCTGATCTTTGCTTTTCTATAGGGCAAGTCACCGCAGGGGCGCCAGGGGTCGACGCAGGGGCGGTGACAACCTTCATGACTGGCGCTGGCAAAGACGCAGGGAGCGCTCCAGAGTAAAGTGTCACCCGCAGGGGTGGTGACAAGGCTCCGCTGGGGCGGTGAGGCAACAGAAGCTTTGCTTCGTGAACGATCTTCACTCCTAAGTGCTTATAACTCCTTCTTTAGCTTGTTTTAGTCTTCTTCTTCTTCTTGACCAAGGAGTTTGTAGCATAAACTGACACAATTGCAATAAAAAAGACTCTAAAAACTATCCTAAATGATAGTGATTCCATCACCTATCACTACCTGCAATGAGGTTGGATAGGTAAAATAAACAAAACTCGAAAGGGGTCTGATGTTTTCAAAAGGTCTTTGTTTTAAGTGTAGTTTTGGGTTAGAATGTACGTGAAGTCGCCACCTCGGCCATTGATCTCTGCACCATAGATATGTATACATATGTGTATAATGGATTATGTGGATGTGTTATATACATATATACTGATACATATGACATATATATAGCCTTATAAGATTAGGTGCGTATACTCTACAGATGGCTCAGACTAGAGCAACATCTGTAGAGGGACGAGGTGGGGATATGCCCCCTCTTCTTCCAATAGCAATAGGTCAGGGACCAGTTTCAGCTGTTGTATCGCCTATAGTAGAGGACGACCATGAAGAGCTTGATTACGTCTCAATGAGTGGACTCGAGTTTCGAGAATATATATACGCCAAGTATATGAAGCTGCAAGAGCGGCTAAACCTACACCGAGCTGACCAACATATGTGGGATCAACTGAAGCTTCCAAATCAAAGAAGAAACAACGGATCGAGTTAGTGAATGTGGAAGTAGACCTTTCAAGAGGTAGACAGAGTTTGGCACATGGACATTCGAGTGATCCCCGTTCTACACGCACTGCTGGTGGGATGAGAGCTTGTTACAACTGTGGGAAGTCTGGATATTTGCAACTAAAGTGTACGAGACCACCAATGACTTACTACACCTGTGGTAGACCAGGTCATAGAGTTGCCTTCTGTAGGCTTGGTGGAGTTGTATCACAACAGGGTTCTTCTCCGGCTAGCGTGATGGGAGGTGGTCAGAGGACACCTCAGCACCAAATACAGGGACAGCAGAGAGCCCCAGATTGTCCTTCTACTCAGGGATTTATTCCCGGGCCGAGTAGAGGTAGAGGTCGTCGTAGGAGTACCATTGACACTAGAGGAGCTCAAGGTAGAGCCTTTGAGCTGAGAAGTGCAGAGGAGTCACCCGTTTCAGTGGCAGAGATGGGACGTCTATGTCTCAACTGTGGCGATCGAGATCATTTGCGCCCTGAGTGTCCCTTGGCACTGATAGCTTGCTTTACATATGGTGAACTAGGCCATTTCGCCCCTTTTTGTCAATAAGATAGTGTTTCTTCTCAGCAAGACCTTCCTCTTTCCGGTGCAGAAAGAGTGGAAGTGGAGGTTATGGCGATGACCTGACCTCAGTGATACATGAGGAGCATAGGTCCGAGGTTTGAATGATGATATACAATGGAGCTGATGGCTTTAGCTCTTACAGGTACCATCCATGTGAATGGTTTACCTAGTGGAGTTTTGTTTGATTTGGGTGTTATGTACTCTTTGCTTTCTAATGAATATGTTATTAGTTTGACCTTAGATGTAGTAGGATTTAGACCTTCTTTGATAGAGTTACCTGATGTTAGTAGGGTCTAGAGTACCCGTGAGATGCGTGATTGTCCTCTTTATGGCGGGACTTGTGTGTTGCTTGGAGACTTCTTTATCATGCCATGGGTGCCTGAGAGAGTCATTTCGGATGTGGATTGGATGCGTAGACATCGCGCTGCATTAGATATTAGTACGATGACCATGACGGCTTCTAACGAGATGGATTAGATAGAGGTCTTCCGAGTCTTAGACCTTTGGAGAGACGGGTTCTGTCACTAGTGCCATACGGGCAGCAAGGCATATAGCACAACCAAGTGATACCTTCTGACGTTATGCCATGAAGGAGGAAGAGAGTCCAACCTTGAAGGATATTCTAGTGGTCTGCGAGTTTACAAACGTGTTTTTTGAACCGTCTAGTCTATTGTCTCCGAAGAGTGTAGGCTTCAACACTGATAGCATGAATTATTGTCTATATTTTGGGACTTGTTTAGACGTTTTATCTTCAATAATCTGTATGTTTGGATGTATATTATGTGATTATATTGTCATTTCATCTACCTTTGCGGGAATCGAGGTCTACACCTAGTTTCGCTGTAATCATTGGTAAAATGGCACGTTTTGCATCAAAATGGAGCTAAAGGAGTGAAGGAGTCATTGAAGCTACATTCAGGAGCCTAAGGAAGAATCCAGGAAGCATGGAAATGGATTAGAGATTTACTTTGGACAAGATTTGAGAGATTTCACCTTCAGTTGAGGTTCACCTCGGTCAGCTACAGTACCATCTCGACCGAGGTGATTTTGAGGAACGTCGCGACCGATGCGAATATTCTGACGTGGCGAGATATATTTTATTCTTGGTTGAGATATTTTATTTTTGGAAGGAGAGATCTTATATTTTTGGGCTGGATTTCTGGAAGGAAGATCATATATTTTATGGATCTATTTATGAGATATGGATATATTTTATTAAGAAAATTTTTTTTCAAGATATTTTATCTTTGGAGGGTAATTTTCCTATATAAAGGGTTGGATTTTTCACAAGTTCAACCATGCTTATACAAGCCTAGAGGGCTGATAGCATCCATCAATTGAAGGACTTTTGGAAGGAAGGAAGATTGAAGATCAATCTAGGAAGGATTGATAGCTTGGTATAGCTTTTGTGAAGGGTTTTGTAAGACTTTCTTAGATTCCCTTCTTGTTGATTTGTCTTGTTGGATTTGTGATCCAAGGAACGCTTGTTTGTTTGATATTTATTCAGTTATTGAAGCCTTGTTTTTAAGGTTTTTGTGTTCAAACATTTACTTTCTTCCCATATATTTGATTATTGCTTTCATGATGATGTGTGGCTAATTTCTTTGTGTGATTCTAGGGTGATTGGCTGAAAGTTGTGGGAAGAACAATGATAAAATAATCTTAAATTTCAGTAGGACCCTGAAAGCTCGAGTCTTTATCCTTAACCTTAGAACATCTCGTTCAGTCGATGGACATCTCGGCCGGGGTGGAACTTGACTGACCGAGGTGACCTTTCTGATCCGAAACTGAGAGTTAAGTGTTAGAGTTTGCCAAACTCCTATTCTTATTACACCTTTCCTGGTTCAATGCAAGCCTAGGATGAGACTTACCTGATAATTCCTTTGTTTGTTTACCAAAGATCATAAGTGTAGGTAATAAAGGTTTATCCTTTATTGGGGTTTGAGTGTGCTTTCATTCCATCTTTGTGAGTTAGCCTGAGACTTACCCGGTAAAGGTTGATTCTATTCCCTTAGGTGGTGTGTTGGTTTGAGGTTATAGTTCTTTTCCTTAATTCCTTGAGACTTACCCGGTAATAGGAGTTACGGGTTGGAATTGAGAGTAGTGAGACTTACCCGGTAATCTATTCCACTTTAGTAACACCTTCCCTTTGCAAAACCTCAGCTTTGTCCGCTTATCTTGAGATCTTGAGTTGGAAGCACAAGTGGATGCTTTAATCCCTAGAATTTGCATATTTCCTTAATTGACTATATTATCATCTTTGATTGCTTTAATTGCTTTTGTGGTTAGTTGCAATATTGACAACCTATACTTGTTTTGTTTCACCTAAGTCCTTGAGATCGACACCCCGGAATTCTTGCTTTTACTACGATTGACCCGTACACTGCGGGTTCGCATCCTTATTTTAAGCATACATCTTTGGTTATAAATTTAAAGCTTGCACACACCATTTAGAGCAAACAAGTTTTTGGCGCCGTTGTCGGGGACTTGGTCTACACCGAGCCGGTTGCGGGTGTCTTTCAGGGCACTTGCCCCTGTTTCTACTAACCACTCTACTTGAGTGACTTTCGCAGGTTCTTTCTTGTAGGTTTATGCGAAGAACCCACGTTGGGAAGGAAATCGTTCCTTACGATCCCGAACCAGAAAAGACATACAAAAGACGCTTGAAAGAAGCTAAGATGGCCAATCAAGAGAATCGCGATCTTGAGGCCGAATTGAAGGAGGCATTGGAACAACTACGCCTCAGCAAAGAAGAACTGCGACTGTAAAAGGAGGAAACTCGCGCAATAACGGAAGCGATCGAAGCAGATATGACGACTTTACGGGACCAATATCTACCTCGACCAGCTCCAACTCCTCGACCGAGGCACGACGACCCAGTTCCAGCTGCACCGGCCGAGATACTTCCACCTCGGATGCCAGTCCGAGATGCTCTTTTTGCAGGTATTCCACAGACCCTAGGGCAGAGGATGGACCCCAACCAGCAACTGAGGCGTCCACGAGTCATCCTAGGTGATCCAGCAGACCATGATTATGAGCTTCGACCGCAAGTTCTTTCCATGATTCGCCAATGCCAGTTTGGAGGGTTAGAGAGGGAGTCTCCGCATCAACATCTACAAAACTATGAGATCTTGATGGAGACCTTGAGACCTTCAAGGTTGGAAAACAACAATTACAAGCTAAGGCCTTTCTACTTCTCTTTGAAAGATAGGGCGCTTACTTGGTATCAATCTCTCGCTCCAGGAAAAATTAACACTTGGGAAGAGATGACGACGGAGTTCTTGACTAAATTCTTTCCCCCCTCAAAGACCGCTGAAATGAGTGGGAAAATCAATGCATTCATCATGAAGGACAAGGAGAGTTTGTCCAAGTCATGGGAGAGATTTAAAGACATCCTTTTGGATTGCCCACATCATGGGATTCCAAAGATAGAGTTGTTGGAGATATATACTTCAAGGGACTGGACGGAAACACCCAGTTCAACCTCCAACTACTATCCGTCGGCACGTTCATGGACATGCCGATTGACGAAGTTTAGGAGTTCATAGAGATACAAGCTTTGCACATGGAGAAATACTCCCACCAAGGAGCTGAAGGTGGAGTTAAAAGAGTTAACTTTCAAGAAGCTCCACCAAACAATGATCAACTCACCTCTTTGAAGAATGATGTGAAACAACTGAAGGAACTTTTGGTTGCTCAAACCAAGAAAGAAGATGAAGGATATCAAGGATCAAGGAACAACAATGGTTACCGGAACAATAACAACGGTTCCCGGAACAACAACTACAACAACAATAGAGGATCCAACAACAACAGTTGGAGGACAAACAATCAAAATTCGGGTAACCCTTACTCTAACTCCAATTCGAATGACTCTTCTAATCCTTTCCTCTCTTCTTCTTCTTCTTCTTCTTCTACTCCATTGAAGAGCCAGGAGCCTGGATCAAGTTCGTCCCAACCGGAAAAGAAAGATGCGGTGTTGGAGGCCATTTTGATCAAGCTCAACTCTATGGAGACATCCATGACTTCATTTTCGAAGGCACAAAAAGCCTTAGAACATGTAACACCCCAAATCCGCGGGACTCGGGGCGCTACGGGTTGGGACCTCACAATGGGTCCCGACCCTTAGCTTGACAACAATTTCACCGGATCTTGCAACAAGGCACAAATATAGGCCAAAACCGAAATACATTTTATGCAATGTAAGAAAACCTAAAAGAAAACAAACAACGGACTTCAGCCGAAAACAACTACAAAGACCAAACGCCATACATGCGGCATACAATAATACAATATACAAAACTCCAAACGTGACTCCAAACAAAACCCTTCCAAAAATGTACGGGCCCCGGCTGCCCACCCTTCCGGATCTCTCGGAGCATGCCTAACCTGCAAGGCAAACTACAAAATTCGGTATAAAACCGTTAGCTCACATTCGAAGCATTAGATTTAAAGGGAAAGGCACAAACACAATTAATTGAACATAGTCACACAACATACTCAAAACACACAAATCCGGTTTATTATCTTTATTTATTAAGTCATATCCCGTTCTAGTTCAACTTCTTTTGTGACACGAGAATCCTCCGAAACTCGCCTCGGTCCCTTCTTCCGGCAATGGAACGGTCGGATGCCTCCGACCGTCTAACCAGCACGGGCCAGTCGCCGAGATCCCCCTAGCTCTCACGGGGAGCCGGGCAGGGATGTCACCGCCCGTTATCATACACTTGGGCCAAATAATATAAAGGTCGGTAATCCTATTTCCGGTTTAGTTGTTATAAACAGTAAAATAATAACACACACCACCCAACACACAATAATGCTAATACAAAGAATACGAGCTAAGTAAGTCCGAAGACTTACCTCGTCCCAAAGATAATCCCGCTAACCACCGCTCTCAACTTCCCGTAGGAAGGCACTCAACGCCTGGTCAAAACAAGGCACACAATCAACATCTCTCTGACATGCTAGAAGTCCTTAGACTTCTAGTCCCAATGATCTCGCAAGATCACAACCCATAACCATGATAGCATAACGGCTCCTAATCCTCACGATATCACAAGGTCATAACCAGCACAACACATGCTAGGATACTCTCGTCCTAGTTTCCACAATCTCAACAAGATCAGACAACTATAGTCTCAATCCTCATAAGCTCACAAGATCAACGCAAACACTCAACGCCCTACAACAATCGACAATCCTCAAAACTCACCTAAGGTTCAAACCACTACTTGGTATTCACTCTAAGTTCTGCTAGATCCAACCTAACATGATACTAATACTAAACATAACTAAATCGAGGCGAAAGAATACTCACACGACGTCAAAAGACGGAAGTCATTCAACGGATGTCGACTTGGACTCGTTAGGCCTTTATCGGGGCGCTTCCGAACCTAGCACCAAACTAAACAAATTTAGCTTATAAGCTAAATTTGAACGGAATAACGAACATATATAATCTAAGGAAAACTCGTTTTCAAAAGTCAATGTTAAAAACCCGAGATTAAATCTTTGAGCCATAACCGTATTAATCCAACAAAGACATAATATACCGTGTATAAATATAAAAAAATATAAGAATATCTCGTAATCAAAATCCAAGGTTCCAAACCATTAATTCATTTTCCGGGGCAAAATATATCGTTCCAAAACTATGGGTCATAATCCATAATTAAAAACAACAAGGGCACACTTGATAATTTGCAAAAAGCTGGGTCACAAACTGCAATTTATAAATATGGCCCAAAATTATAATTAATTTACTGCAGGGGCATATTAGTTCATTTCTATAGTTCTTAGGTCACAAGAGTAGTTATCAACAAAAATGGGGCCAAAACCGGATTTATTACAAAAGAAGGGCAAAAATTAAAATAATACAAAACTCCTTCTTCAACCTACTGTTACTCTCGACAGAAGAAGAAGGAAAGGGGGAGAGGGCTCCCGGCGGTTGCCCAGGCGAAGGAGAGGATAAGCGGCCGGCGTTCGGGCGGCGAATCCAGCAGCGGTTAGCGGCGGCCCAGTCTCCGGCTAGAGGCTGCCTACTCCGGCGGCGGTGGCGTCCCTCCTCGCGACAGGATAGAACAAAGAGCAGGGGGGAAAAGAGGGGCGGCGCGTCTCGGCCTGCTGGTGCTCTAGCAGCGAGGGCGACGAGGAGCAGACAGAAAGGTAAGTAGACCGGCGGCCTTGTTTGGCTCTAGGCGGAAGGTGAGGGAAGCCCACAGCAGCGTTGGAGATCCGATAGCTCTCCGGCGGTGTGAGAAGGAGAGGCAAACAGAGAGGGCGGGATTGAGTGAAAGAGGTGAAGAGAGATCAAAGTAAGGCTGTGGTTGTCTCAACTTCCAAGAGGGAAAGAAGACCTTGCGTGAGAGAGGACAAGGAACAGAAAAGGAGGAAGAAGAACGAGGGGTCGTACTGCAGAAGCTCTCATCAGCCAGCAAGGAGAGAGAAAGTGCTAAAAAAAATAAAAGAAAAGGAAAAGAATAATGAAAGGAAAAGGGTAAAACACTAGATTTGTTCAAAAGCATTCAGAACGGAATTTCCGGATCAGGAAATTTACTCGAACTTTTTCCGTAAAATAAAAGACGAGATTTTAAATAATAATAATAAAAAAACGTTAACATATTAATAAAACATATACTCGTAAAATAATATTCACGACTTAAAATACTCGTAAAACGCACTTAAGGTATTAAAAGAAAATATCGGTAACCGTCGGAAGAAATATCGAGAACGCTCCAAATAAACGGGGCGTTACATCAGATCCCCCTAAAAACAAATTTCGTCCCGAAACTTGCCACACGCAAAACTTCTCGGTCCTTAAAGTCGAGGTACAACTCACAACTCACAACTAGGAAGGCTTAGACCTTCAATCTATATGCCCAAACTGCCCCAACCACCATCGCAATGTATATAACCGGTCATAAAACACATCCCCTCACGGGGCACGAACAACTTATAAAAAAACACACATATACAACTAAACTAAGGGAAGAACTAGTCTAACCCGTCGATTCTATCGATACTACTAGCTCGGCATAAAACTCAACCCAAGATACTATCCTCCGTCTTCCTATTAGCCTCCTAGGTTCCTCCTCTGACACTAGATCAACAAGTCTGACCACACGTCTCGAATCATGCATGTACTCCCCCGACTGATACGCATGAAACGTCGGGTGAACACCCTTTACTTTTGGTGGTAACGCCCACTTGTAAGTCACTTCTCCAACTCGCACTAAGATCTCAAAAAGGTCGATATATCGGAACTCGACCTCATTCACGGGTATTTCTCAATGCAACATTTCCATTATTTTCCTTTCGATTTCTCTAGCAAAGAAGGTCGAACTTTCAATTTACACTGTTGGCTTTGGTTCTTGTCAAACCAAACTTTGATGTTACGTTTCTTCAATTCGTGATGTAAGTCCCAAGTGATGAAGGAAGTACATTACTTCACACTACTTCTACTAACAAGACACGTATGCTATTACTTTTATATCGTTCTTCAATACTCAACAAAGACCTTGTCTTCGAGAATCACTTGAACACTTCTAACCATCATACATCGAGGCAAATTCAAAACAGTTGCCCCAATGAATCTCCTCTTAACTCTCAACAACTCCATTGTCAATTTTCATTCCACTCAATACTTCATTGTCATCCGGAGTAGGTTAGCCATAGATGGTGTTACTTGGAGAATCTCTTCACAAATCCGGTAATGACCAACACATCCAAGAAAACTGGTAACTTCTTCCACATCCTTTGGGAGTTGTCATCCCGAGACAACTTGTCATACAACTTCTCTCTTCTTAGAGAGTAGACCAAAACATCTTATCCGGGCATTAGTAAGCATGTATGGAATTACTACAACTCGTAGTGACCATGATTTTTCTGGAATTCCGTATTCGCAATATCCCAGTCTCGAATTCTCAATTGTTGGCAATCAACCCTTAAATAAACTTTAGAAGAGACTACCAACCCTTGCAACCGATCAAGTAGATCATCTATCCGTGGTGAGGGATACTCGTTCTTTATTGCTATCTTGTTCGGCTATCGGTAATTGATGTATAAGCGGAGATAATTGTCTCCCTTTCACAAACTGGTGTTCTTCATAATCACTTCAAATCAGGAGTTTAAGATATATTCTAATATGAACTTCAAATCAAGAGTTCAAGATAACATTCAGAGTTCTCCATAGCATTTCACTAAATCTAATGAACTCTTTTCAATAAGTTCTTACAATTGCTCATTCTCTCGCTTCCACAACCCATGTTTCTTCACAAGTGTCATTCTATACAATGCCTTGGATATCGGAGGTGCGTCAAACTCAACCTTAGTGGCAAAATTCACGTTCCGATGCATTAAAATCCATGATATCTCGATTTTTGTCTTTTCTTATTTCGTCTCACAACCTAAGACCGACACAACCTTGTCTTAACACTTGACAAGTAGTCATGGTATTAATGATATCTGTTGGGGTGACGTCCTTCAAACACGTGTATTACTCCATCTTTAGCTACAATGTTAACCGTCCTCTTTCAAATATTCGTCTTTTCTTGAATTGGAAAGATTTGCTTGCCTCTTTAGACTCTTGTATTCTAATATAAGTATTGTTTTAACTTAATCCCATTTCCCCCCTTGAATGGCATGATTGTAAAAATCTTCTAATATTTCTCACATATGTGCAACCATAAGGGTCCAATCGGTAGGACTTAACCGTGTTTCAAAACAATTGACCTTATCTTCTTCACTTTCCGCGACATCCCGACGTATGGGAGGAGCTCTTCGTATTCTGCATAAGCTTTCACCATAGACATCCTTTCTTCAATTAGGTGTAAAAATTTATACTTCACTTTATTTTGCAACAATAATCCGACAAGGAGGTTCTCAATTTAAAACTTCCATATACCTCTCGTACACCTCAGGTCGACATCAAATTTCCAAACTTCGGTCTTCTCTTTCTCTTGTTGGTCACCTTAGGCATCTATTGGTATTCCATGAACAACGTTCACAACCGTACTAGTATGTCCCGCAAGATCCACACATTACTTTACCATGCACTCACATCATAAACTCTAAGCTTGCAGCGTTTCCCTCATCTAGGTCCCCCCTTTCACGCCATAGCCACCATGGCTCTTCCGTGTGATTCTGAGACATCTGACTCAACTTTTTCTTATGAAAACATACCATCCATTTCATACCATGCATCCTCTATATAATCCCGTTTACGTATACCACCTCTATGAAACCTTACCTTCTTCTTGATTCACTACTTCCCCTTTGATGTGGTCAAACTTTAAAACCTCTAATCCGTGTCGTTCTCCCATATGTCAATTCCATGACCTACAAAGGTAGGATAAGGTCATCCCAATCCCTCTCTAAACGGTCCGCTAAAGTTACTTACTTGACTTCATTCAACATTATTTGATTTAAGACAAATGCCCTTCCGTTGACGTCCTTCCTTACCATAGACATCGATCTACCGCGAATACTTTAAGCTCTTGTTGTCGATTCTCTCAATGCCCATAATCTTGTTTACTCACCCCCTCTACACTCACCAATAGACAACTCGCACATGTGCGTTTTAGTTGTCACAGCTTAACTTGTAATTGACCTACTCCGAAGTCAACGACTTATTATTCTACTACACTTCTCATGTTACCATTCTCATGAAGGCTACCCTCCTCGGGGTACTTTACTTTAAACTCCGTTAGTTCTTTCCCCATTCCATGCTTTCTTCCTCTTCCATAAGGTAACTATACTCTTTTAGGCCTTGGTGTTTCATATAACTCCCTTTCATAGGCTTAACCATTTTTTTTATTTTTTTAATTTTTAATTTTTTTTATTTTTTTATTTTTTTTATTTTTTTTTCCATGAGGTCCTTCTAGTGCACCTTCTCAAGTATATTGACCTTAGTTAGCATCCACCCGCGTTCCCGTTGGTTGGTATCTTAAGTCTTTCGATTAAAGTCCTTGTTTCATCTTTCATCTTCCAAAGATCATCGTCCTCACACACTTCCTCCTCTTAGCGTTGCTCAATCTCATCTCAATGACGGAAAACAATTGACTCCACAAGGTAATTATACCTTGTGAACTTCCTCTATGTAGTCCTCCTCGTAACCCTCGTATTTTTGACTCTTCACTTCTTGGTACCTCGCAAGTTTAACTTACGGTATTTTAAATCTTTTCCACATGTTTCGTTCACTTCTCTCATCTTAACTCCAAGGCTTAGGAACGTCTAAGCAAAATCTTTGCATCTTAAAGGGATACCACCTTTACCTTGCTAGAACGTACTCATCTTCTCCTTGATTTACATCTTTAGTTGTCCACGCTTCTGCTCGGAGAACTTAAGTTCGCTCTCTCCCATGGTCTCGTCGTCGTTCGATCATGGCCTCTTTAGAACCGCTTCTACACTTTAATGTCGCTCCCTTTTCTTGTATTGCTCCCATCTTGATCCCCCTTAAGTCGTCTCGAGTTTTCTTTTACTTGGTTGCCCTTTGTTTACATCTCCTCTTCGACAACCTCTTCAAGGAATACAAGAACTCCAAGGTGTTCACCCGAACGTAGCTCTCAACTCGATACTTGAGCATATTCGTCCTCGTATGTACACTACCCTATGTAAAACGGCGGCGTCCAAGGGCGGTGATAGCTTCCTATCATCTTAAATATAATGTCTACTACTACTAATATAATACTAGCATATCATATGTGTATGTATATATAACTATATATATAAGTCCTATGTTCACATTACTATTAATATATCACATCCGTAAATCCATTACAACAAAACAAGGTCTAACACGTATAATAGTCCACATATAACTATACATATACATCAAGTACGTCATGCAACTACAATCCACATATAATAATAGTCCAAAACATCCTAAGTTCACGATACATATCTACATATATACATATATATACACATATATATACTAAATATCCAATAAACTATGCTGCCGAGATCCGCGGAAGGAGTGGTGGTCCGTAGATTCTACCCCGACTCATGCATGTGATTTTGAAAACGAAAACTCAAAACCTGCGGGTTCTGTTTATTCCTTATTCGGCCTTTAGAAGATTGCGAGTGACATTGTTGTCAACCTAGGGCTCTGATACCACTTTTGTAACACCCCAAATCCGCGGGACTCGGGGCGCTACGGGTTGGGACCTCACAATGGGTCCCGACCCTAATCTTGACAACAATTTTACCGGATCTTGCAACAAGGCACAAATATAGGCCAAAACCGAAATACATTTTATGCAATGTAAGAAAACCCAAAAGAAAACAAACAACGGACTTCTGCCGAAAACAACTACAAAGACCAAACGCCATACATGCGGCATACAATAATACAATATACAAAACTCCAAACGTGACTCCAAACAAAACCCTTCCTAAAATGTACGGGCCCCGGCTGCCCACCCTTCCGGATCTCTCGGAGCATGCCTAACCTGCAAGGCAAACTACAAAATTCGGTATAAAACCGTTAGCTCACATTCGAAGCATTAAAATTAAAGGGAAAGGCACAAACACAATTAATTCAACATAGTCACACAACATACTCAAAGCACACAAATCCGGTTTATTATCTTTATTTATTAAGTCATATCCCGTTCTAGTTCAACTTCTTTTGTGACACGAGAATCCTCTGAAACTCGCCTCGGTCCCTTCTTTCGGCAATGGAACGGTCGGATGCCTCCGACCGTCTAACCAGCACGGGCCAGTCGCCGAGATCCCTCTATCTCTCACGGGGAGCCAGGCAGTGATGTCACTGCCCGTTATCATACACTTGGGCCAAATAATATAAAGGTCGGTAATCCTATTTCCGGTTTAGTTGTTATAAACAGTAAAATAATAACACACACCACCCAACACACAATAATGCTAATACAAAGAATACGAGCTAAGTAAGTCCGAAGACTTACCTCGTCCCAAAGATAATCCCGCTAACCACCGCTCTCAACTTCCCGTAGGAAGGCACTCAACGCCTGGTCAAAACAAGGCACACAATCAACATCTCTCTGACATGCTAGAAGTCCTTAGACTTCTAGTCCCAATGATCTCGCAAGATCATAACCCATAACCATGATAACATAACGGCTCTTAATCCTCACGATCTCACAAGGTCATAACCATCACAACACATGCTAGGATACTCTCGTCCTAGTTTCCACAATCTCAACAAGATCATACAACTATAGTCTCAATCCTCATAAGCTCACAAGATCAACGCAAACACTCAACGCCCTACAACAATCGACAATCCTCAAAACTCACCTAAGGTTCAAACCACTACTTGGTTTTCACTCTAAGTTATGCTAGATCCAACCTAACATGATACTAATACTAAAAATAACTAAATCGAGGCGAAAGAATACTCACACGACGTCAAAAGACGGAAGTCGTTCAACGGATGTCGACTTGGACTCGTTAGGCCTTTATCGGGGCGCTTCCGAACCTAGCACCAAAATAAACAAATTTAGCTTATAAGCTAAATTTGAACGGAATAACGAACATATATAATCTAAGGAAAACTCGTTTTCAAAAGTCAATGTTAAAAACCCGATATTAAATCTTTGAGCCATAACCGTATTAATCCAACAAAGACATAATATACCGTGTATAAATATATAAAAATATAAGAATATCTCGTAATCAAAATCCAAGGTTCCAAACCATTAATTCATTTTCCGGGGCAAAATATATCGTTCCAAAACTATGGGTCATAATCCATAATTAAAAACAACAAGGGCACACTTGATAATTTGCAAAAAGCAGGGTCACCAACTGCAATTTATAAATATGGCCCAAAATTATAATTAATTTACTGCAGGGGCATATTAGTTCATTTCTATAGTTCTTAGGTCACAAGAGTAGTTATCAACAAAAATGGGGCCAAAACCGGATTTATTACAAAAAAAGGGCAAAAATTAAAATAATACAAAACTCCTTCTTCAACCTACTGTTACTCTCGACAGAAGAAGAAGGAAAGGGGGAGAGGGCTCCCGGCGGCTGCCCAGGCGAAGGAGAGGATAAGCGGCCGGTGTTCGGGCGGCGAATCCAGCGGCGGTTAGCGGCGGCCCAATCTCCGGCTAGAGGCGCCCTACTCCGGCGGCGGTGGCGTCACTCCTCGCGACAGGATAGAACAGAGAGCAAGGGGAAAAGAGGGGCGGCGCGTCTCGGCCTGCTGGTGCTCTGGCAGCGAGGGCGACGAGGAGCAGACAGAAAGGTAAGTAGACCGGCGGCCTTGGTTGGCTCCAGGCGGAAGGTGAGGGAAGCCCACAGCAGCGTTGGAGAACCGATAGCTCTCCGGCGGTGTGAGAAGGAGAGGCAAACAGAGAGGGCGGGATTGAGTGAAAGAGGTGAAGAGAGATCAAAGTAAGGTTGTGGTTGTCTCAACTTCCAAGAGGGAAAGAAGACCTTGCGTGAGAGAGGGCAAGGAACAGAAAAGGAGGTAGAAGAACGAGGGGTCGTACTGCAGAAGCTCTCATCAGCCAGCAAGGAGAGAGAAAGTGCTAAAAAAAATAAAAGAAAAGGAAAAGAATAATGAAAGGAAAAGGGTAAAACACTAGATTTGTTCAAAAGCATTCAGAACGGGATTTCCGGATCAGGAAATTTACTCGAACTTTTTCCGTAAAATAAAAGACAAGATTTTAAATAATAATAATAAAAAAAACGTTAACATATTAATAAAACATATACTCGTAAAATAACATTCACGACTTAAAATACTCGTAAAACGCACTTAAGGTATTAAAAGAAAATATCGGTAACCGTCGGAAGAAATATCGAGAACGCTCCAAATAAATGGGGCGTTACATCAGATCCCCCTAAAAACAAGTTTCGTCCCGAAACTTGCCACACGCAAAACTTCTCGGTCCTTAAAGTCGAGTTACAACTCACAACTAGGAAGGCTTAGGCCTTCAATATATATGCCCAAACTGCCCCAACCACCATCGCAATATACATAACCGGTCATAAAACACATCCCCTCACGGGGCACAAACAACTTATAAAAAAACACACATATACAACTAAACTAAGGGAAGAACTAGTCTAACCCATCAATTCTATCGATACTACTAGCTCGGCATAAAACTCAACCCAAGATACTATCCTCCGTCTTCCTATTAGCCTCCTAGGTTCCTCCTCTGACACTAGATCAACAAGTCTGACCACACGTCTCGAATCATGCATGTACTCCCCCGACTGATACGCATGAAACGTCGGGTGAACACCCTCTACTTTTGGTGGTAACGCCCACTTGTAAGTCACCTCTCCAGCTCGCACTAAGATCTCAAAAAGGTCGATATATCGTAACTCGACCTCATTCACGGGTATTTCTCAATGCAACATTTCCATTATTTTCCTTTCGATTTCTCTAGCAAAGACGGTCGAACTTTCAATTTACACTGTTGGCTTTGGTTCTTGTCAAACCAAACATTGATGTTACGTTTCTTCAATTCGTGATGTAAGTCCCAAGTAATGAAGGAAGTACATTACTTCACACTACTTCTACTAACAAGACACGTATGCTATTACTTTTATATTGTTCTTCAATACTCAACAAAGACCTTGTCTTCGAGAATCACTTGTACACTTCAAACCATCATACATCGAGGCAAATTCAAAACAGTTGCCCCAATGAATCTCCTCTTAACTCTCAACAACTCCATTGTCAATTTTCATTCCACTCAATACTTCATTGTCATCCGGAGTAGGTTAGCCATAGATGGTGTTACTTGGAGAATCTCTTCACAAATTTGGTAATGACCAACACATCCATCAAAACTGGTAACTTCTTCCACATCCTTCGGGAGTTGTCATCCCGAGACAACTTGTCATACAACTTCTCTCTTCTTAGAGAGTAGACCAAAACATCTTATCCAGGCATTAGTAAGCATGTATGGAATTACTACAACTCGTAGTGACCATGATTTTTCCGGAATTCCGTATTCGCAATATCCCAGTCTCGAATTCTCAATTGTTGGCAATCAACCCTTAAATCAACTTTAGAAGAGACTACCAACCCTTGCAACCGATCAAGTAGATCATCTATCCGTGGTGAGGGATACTCGTTCTTTATTGTTATCTTGTTCGGCTATCGGTAATTGATGTATAAGCGGAGATAATTGTCTCCCTTTCGCAAACTGGTGTTCTTCATAATCACTTCAAATCAGGAGTTTAAGATATATTCTAATATGCACTTCAAATCAAGAGTTCAAGATAACATTCAGAGTTCTCCATAGCATTTCACTAAATCTAATGAACTCTTTTCAATAAGTTCTTACAATTGCTCATTCTCTCGCTTCCACAACTCATGTTTCTTCACAAGTGTCATTCTATACAATGCCTTGGATATCGGAGGTGCGTCAAGCTCAACCTTAGTGGCAAAATTCACGTTCCGGTGCATTAAAATCCGTGATATCTCGGTTTTTGTCTTTTCTTATTTCGTCTCACAACCTAAGACCGACACAACCTTGTCTTAACACTTGACAAGTAGTCATGGTATTAATGATATCTGTTGGGGTGACGTCCTTCAAACACGTGTATTACTCCATCTTTAGCTACAATGTTAACCGTCCTCTTTCAAATATTCGTCTTTTCTTGAATTGGAAAGATTTGCTTGCCTCTTTAGACTCTTTTATTCTAATATAAGTATTGTTTTAACTTAATCCCATTTCCCCCTTGAATGGCATGATTGTAAAAATCTTCTAATATTTCTCACATATGTGCAACCATAAGGGTCCAATCGGTAGGACTTAACCGTGTTTCAAAACAATTGAACTTATCTTCTTCACTTTCCGCGACATCCCGACATATGGGAGGAGCTCTTCGTATTCTGCATAAGCTTTCACCATAGACATCCTTTCTTCAATTAGGTGTAAAAATTTATACTTCACTTTCTTTTGCAACAATAATCCGACAAGGAGGTTCTCAATTTAAAACTTCCATATACCTCTCGTACATCTCAGGTCGACATCAAATTTCCAAACTTCGGTCTTCTCTTTCTCTTGTTGGTCACCTTAGGCATCTATTGGTATTCCATGAACAACGTTCACAACCGTACTAGCATGTCCCGCAAGATCCACACATTACTTCACCATGCACTCACATCATAAACTCTAAGCTTGCAGCGTTTCCCTCATCTAGGTCCCCCCTTTCACGCCATAGCCACCATGGCTCTTCCGTGTGAGTCTAAGACATCTGACTCAGCTTTTTCTTATGAAAACATACCATCCATTTCATACCATGCATCCTCTATATAACCCGTTTACGTACCACCTCTATGAAACCTTACCTTCTTCTTAATTCACTACTTCCCCTTTGACGTGGTCAAACTTTAAAAACTCTAATCCGTGTCGTTTTCCCATATGTCAATTCCATGACCTACAAAGGTAGGATAAGGTTATCCCAATCCCTCTCTAAACGGTCCGCTAGAGTTACTTACTTGACTTCATTCAACATTATTTGATTTAAGACAAATGCCCTTCCGTTGACGTCCTTCCTTACCATAGACATTGATCCACCGCGAATACTTTAAGTTCTTGTTGTCGATTCTCTCAATGCCCATAATCTTGTTTACTCACCCCCTCTACACTCACCAATAGACAACTCGCACATGTGCGTTCTTAGTTGTCACAGCTTAACTTGTAATTGACCTACTCCGAAGTCAACGACTTATTATTCTACTACACTTCTCATGTTACCATTCTCATGAAGGCTACCCTCCTCGGGATACTTTACTTTAAACTACGTTAGTTCTTTCCCCATTTCATGCTTTCTTCCTCTTCCATAAGGTAACTATACTCTTTTAGGCCTTGGTGTTTCATATAACTCCCTTTCATAGGCTTAACCATTTTTTTTAATTTTTTAAATTTTTAATTTTTTAATTTTATTTTTTATTTTATTTTTTTTCCATGATGTCCTTCTAGTGCACCTTCTCAAGTATATTGACCTTAGTTAGCATCCACCCGCGTTCCCGTTGGTTGGTATCTTAAGTCTTTCGATTAAAGCCCTTGTTTCATCTTTCATCTTCCAAAGATCATCGTCCTCACACACTTCCTCCTCTTAGCGTTGCTCAGTCTCATCTCAATGACGGAAAACAATTGACTCCACAAGGTAATTCTACCTTGTGAACTTCCTCCATGTAGTCCTCCTCGTAACCCTCGTATTTTTGACTCTTCACTTCTTGGTACCTCGCAAGTTTAACTTACGGTATTTTAAATCCTTTCCACATGTTTCGTTCACTTCTCTCATCTTAACTCCAAGGCTTAGGAACGTCTAAGCAAAAGCTTTGCATCTTAAAGGGATACCACCTTTACCTTGCTAGAACGTACTCATCTCCTCCTTGATTTACATCTTTAGTTGTCCACGCTTCTGCTCGGAGAACTTAAGTTCGCTCTCTCCCATGGTCTCGTCGTCGTTCGATCATGGCCTCTTTAGAACCGCTTCTACACTTTAATGTCGCTCCCTTTTCTTGTATTGCTCCCATCTTGATCCCCCTTAAGTCGTCTCGAGTTTTCTTTTACTTGGTTGCCCTTTGTTTACATCTCCTCTTCGACAACCTCTTCAAGGAATACAAGAACTCCAAGGTGTTCACCCGAACGTAGCTCTCAACTCGATACTTGAGCATATTCGTCCTCGTATGTACACTACCCTATGTAAAACG
>BSUD01000004.1:54948580-55149376 GCA_033239045.1 Fagopyrum esculentum
CTTATCTTCTTCACTTTCCGCGACATCCCGACATATGGGAGGAGCTCTTCGTATTCTGCATAAGCTTTCACCATAGACATCCTTTCTTCAATTAGGTGTAAAAATTTATACTTCACTTTCTTTTGCAACAATAATCCGACAAGGAGGTTCTCAATTTAAAACTTCCATATACCTCTCGTACATCTCAGGTCGACATCAAATTTCCAAACTTCGGTCTTCTCTTTCTCTTGTTGGTCACCTTAGGCATCTATTGGTATTCCATGAACAACGTTCACAACCGTACTAGCATGTCCCGCAAGATCCACACATTACTTCACCATGCACTCACATCATAAACTCTAAGCTTGCAGCGTTTCCCTCATCTAGGTCCCCCCTTTCACGCCATAGCCACCATGGCTCTTCCGTGTGAGTCTAAGACATCTGACTCAGCTTTTTCTTATGAAAACATACCATCCATTTCATACCATGCATCCTCTATATAACCCGTTTACGTACCACCTCTATGAAACCTTACCTTCTTCTTAATTCACTACTTCCCCTTTGACGTGGTCAAACTTTAAAAACTCTAATCCGTGTCGTTTTCCCATATGTCAATTCCATGACCTACAAAGGTAGGATAAGGTCATCCCAATCCCTCTCTAAACGGTCCGCTAGAGTCACTTACTTGACTTCATTCAACATTATTTGATTTAAGACAAATGCCCTTCCGTTGACGTCCTTCCTTACCATAGACATTGATCCA
Source organism: Fagopyrum esculentum (assembly GCA_033239045.1). Taxonomy (NCBI): domain Eukaryota; kingdom Viridiplantae; phylum Streptophyta; class Magnoliopsida; order Caryophyllales; family Polygonaceae; genus Fagopyrum; species Fagopyrum esculentum. The sequence continues at coordinate 54,949,323 of BSUD01000004.1, forward strand.
CCGCGAATACTTTAAGTTCTTGTTGTCGATTCTCTCAATGCCCATAATCTTGTTTACTCACCCCCTCTACACTCACCAATAGACAACTCGCACATGTGCGTTCTTAGTTGTCACAGCTTAACTTGTAATTGACGTACTCCGAAGTCAACGACTTATATTCTACTACACTTCTCATGTTACCATTTTCATGAAGGCTACCCTCCTCGGGGTACTTTACTTTAAACTCCGTTAGTTCTTTCCCCATTCCATGCTTTCTTCCTCTTCCATAAGGTAACTATACTCTTTTAGGCCTTGGTGTTTCATATAACTCCCTTTCATAGGCTTAACCATTTTTTTTAATTTTTTAAATTTTTAATTTTTTAATTTTTTTTATTTTTTTAATTTTTTTTTCCCATGATGTCCTTCTAGTGCACCTTCTCAAGTATATTGACCTTAGTTAGCATCCACCCGCGTTCCCGTTGGTTGGTATCTTAAGTCTTTCGATTAAAGCCCTTGTTTCATCTTTCATCTTCCAAAGATCATCGTCCTCACACACTTCCTCCTCTTAGCGTTGCTCAGTCTCATCTCAATGACGGAAAACAATTGACTCCACAAGGTAATTCTACCTTGTGAACATCCTCCATGTAGTCCTCCTCGTAACCCTCGTATTTTTGACTCTTCACTTTTTGGTACCTCGCAAGTTTAACTTACGGTATTTTAAATCCTTTCCACATGTTTCGTTCACTTCTCTCATCTTAACTCCAAGGCTTAGGAACGTCTAAGCAAAAGCTTTGCATCTTAAAGGGATACCACCTTTACCTTGCTAGAACGTACTCATCTTCTCCTTGATTTACATCTTTAGTTGTCCACCCTTCTGCTCGGAGAACTTAAGTTCGCTCTCTCCCATGGTCTCGTCGTCGTTCGATCATGGCCTCTTTAGAACCGCTTCTACACTTTAATGTCGCTCCCTTTTCTTGTATTGCTCCCATCTTGATCCCCCTTAAGTCGTCTCGAGTTTTCTTTTACTTGGTTGCCCTTTGTTTACATCTCCTCTTCGACAACCTCTTCAAGGAATACAAGAACTCCAAGGTGTTCACCCGAACGTAGCTCTCAACTCGATACTTGAGCATATTCGTCCTCGTATGTACACTACCCTATGTAAAACGACGGCGTCCAAGGGCGGTGATAGCTTCCTATCATCTTAAATATAATGTCTACTACTACTAATATAATACTAGCATATCATATGTGTATGTATATATAACTATACATATACATCAAGTCCATCATGCAACTACAATCCACATATAATAATAGTCCAAAACATCCTAAGTTCACGATACATATCTACATATATACATATATATACACATATATATATACTAAAAATCCAATAAACTATGCTGCCGAGATCCGCGGAAGGAGTGGTGGTCCGTACATTCTACCCCGACTCATGCATGTGATTTTGAAAACGAAAACTCAAAACCTGCGGGGTTCTGTTTATTCCTTATTCGGCCTTTAGAAGATTGCGAGTGACATTGTTGTCAACCTAGGGCTCTGATACCACTTTTGTAACACCCCAAATCCGCGGGACTCGGGGCGCTACAGGTTGGGACCTCACAATGGGTCCTGACCCTTAGCTTGACAACAATTTCACCGGATCTTGCAACAAGGCACAAATATAGCCAAAACCGAAATACTTTTTATGCAATGTAAGAAAACCCAAAAGAAAACAAACAACGGACTTCTGCCGAAAACAACTACAAAGACCAAACGCTATACATGCGGCATACAATAATACAATATACAAAACTCCAAACGTGACTCCAAACAAAACCCTTCCTAAAATGTACGGGCCCCGGCTGCCCACCCTTCCGGATCTCTCGGAGCATGCCTAACCTGCAATTCGTGATGTAAGTCCCAAGTAATGAAGGAAGTACATTACTTCACACTACTTCTACTAACAAGACACGTATGCTATTACTTTTATATCGTTCTTCAATACTCAACAAAGACCTTGTCTTCGAGAATCACTTGTACACTTCAAACCATCATACATCGAGGCAAATTCAAAACAGTTGCCCCAATGAATCTCCTCTTAACTCTCAACAACTCCATTGTCAATTTTCATTCCACTCAATACTTCATTGTCATCCGGAGTAGGTTAGCCATAGATGGTGTTACTTGGAGAATCTCTCCACAAATCCGGCTAGAGGCGGCCTACTCCGACGGCGGTGGCGTCCCTCCTCGCGACAGGATAGAATAGAGAGCAGGGGGAAAAGAGGGGCGGCGCGTCTCGGCCTGCTGGTGCTCTGGCAGCGAGGGCGACGAGGAGCAGACAGAAAGGTAAGTAGATCGGCGGCCTTGGTTGGCTCCAGGCGGAAGGTGAGGGAAGCACACAACAGCGTTGGAGATCCGATAGCTCTCCGGCGGTGTGAGAAGGAGAGGCAAACAGAGAGGGCGGGATTGAGTGAAAGAGGTGAAGAGAGATCAAAGTAAGGCTGTGGTTGTCTCAACTTCCAAGAGGGAAAGAAGACCTTGCGTGAGAGAGGGCAAGGAACAGAAAAGGAGGTAGAAGAACGAGGGGTCGTACTGCAGAAGCTCTCATCAGCCAGCAAGGAGAGAGAAAGTGCTAAAAAAATAAAAGAAAAGGAAAAGAATAATGAAAGGAAAAGGGTAAAACACTAGATTTGTTCAAAAGCATTCAGAACGGGATTTCCGGATCAGGAAATTTACTCGAACTTTTTCCGTAATATAAAAGACAAAATTTTAAATAATAATAATAAAAAAAACGTTAACATATTAATAAAACATATACTCGTAAAATAACATTCACGACTTAAAATACTCGTAAAACGCACTTAAGGTATTAAAAGAAAATATCGGTAACCGTCGGAAGAAATATCGAGAACGCTCCAAATAAGCGGGGCGTTACATCAGATCCCCCTAAAAACAAGTTTCGTCCCGAAACTTGCCACACGCAAAACTTCTCGGTCCCTAAAGTCGAGGTACAACTCACAACTAGGACGGCTTAGACCTTCAATCTATATGCCCAAACTGCCCCAACCACCATCGCAATATATATAACCGGTCATAAAACACATCCCCTCACGGGGCACGAACAACTTATAAAAAAACACACATATACAACTAAACTAAGGGAAGAACTAGTCTAACCTGTCGATTCTATCGATACTACTAGCTCGGCATAAAACTCAACCCAAGATACTATCCTCCGTCTTCCTATTAGCCTCCTAGGTTCCTCCTCTGACACTAGATAAACAAGTCTGACCACACGTCTCGAATCATGCATGTACTCCCCCGACTGATACGCATGAAACGTCGGGTGAACACCCTCTACTTTTGGTGGTAACGCCCACTTGTAAGTCACTTCTCCAACTCGCACTAAGATCTCAAAAAGGTCGATATATCGGAACTCGACCTCATTCACGGGTACTTCTGAATGCAGCATTTCCATTATTTTCCTTTCGATTTCTCTAGCAAAGAAGGTCGAACTTTCAATTTACACTGTTGGATTTGGTTCTTGTCAAACCAAACTTTGATGTTACGTTTCTTCAATTCGTGATGTAAGTCCCAAGTAATGAAGGAAGTACATTACTTCACACTACTTCTACTAACAAGACACGTATGCTATTACTTTTATATCGTTCTTCAATACTCAACAAAGACCTTGTCTTCGAGAATCACTTGTACACTTCAAACCATCATACATCGAGGCAAATTCAAAACAGTTGCCCCAATGAATCTCCTCTTAACTCTCAACAACTCCATTGTCAATTTTCATTCCACTCGATACTTCATTGTCATCCGGAGTAGGTTAGCCATAGATGGTGTTACTTGGAGAATCTCTTCACAAATACGGCTAGAGGCGGCCTACTCCGGCGGCGGTGGCGTCCCTCCTCGCGATAGGATAGAACAGAGAGCAGGGGGAAAAGAGGGGCGGCGCGTCTCAGCCTGCTGGTGCTCTGGCAGCGAGGGCGACGAGGAGCAGACAGAAAGGTAAGTAGACCGGCGGCCTTGGTTGGCTCCAGGCGGAAGGTGAGGGAAGCCCACAACAGCGTTGGAGATCCGATAGCTCTCCGGCGGTGTCAGAAGGAGAGGCAAACAGAGAGGGCGGGATTGAGTGAAAGAGGTGAAGAGAGATCAAAGTAAGGCTGTGGTTGTCTCAACTTCCAAGAGGGAAAGAAGACCTTGCGTGAGAGAGGGCAAGGAACAGAAAAGGAGGTAGAAGAACGAGGGGTCGTACTGCAGAAGCTCTCATCAGCCAGCAAGGAGAGAGAAAGTGCTAAAAAAAAATAAAAGAAAAGGAAAAGAATAATGAAAGGAAAAGGGTAAAACACTAGATTTGTTCAAAAGCATTCAGAACGGGATTCCCGGATCAGGAAATTTACTCGAACTTTTTCCGTAAAATAAAAGACGAGATTTTAAATAATAATAATAAAAAAAACGTTAACATATTAATAAAACATATACTCATAAAATAACATTCACGACTTAAAATACTCGTAAAACGCACTTAAGGTATTAAAAGAAAATATTGGTAACCGTCGGAAGAAAATCGAGAACGCTCCAAATAAACGGGGCGTTACAGAACAACAATTCTTTAACAAGGCGAATAAAGCGCCAAGAGATCCATGGAACCTTCCAGCAAGGACGGAAAGCAACCCCAAGGGACAGATGATGGCAATAACGACGAGAAGTGGACTAAAGACTACACATCCAGTGCCTGGGTCGATGCCAGTACAGACGAAGAACACCTCGGTCCAGGCACATTCGAAGAACACTTCGGCCGAGATGCCAACCGAGGTCGAACCTCAGAGAGTGTCGGACAAAACTGAAGTTTATGTCCCACCTCTTGTATATAAACCACCACTTCCATTCCCCCAGTCAAGGGCCAGAGCACATCTAGACAAGCATTTTGGTAAGTTCCTTGACTTGATGAATAAACTACATATTAATATCTCTTTCCTTGATGCTATTCTAGGGATGCCCGCATATGGGAAGTTTTTAAAAGAGATTCTATCAAGGAAGAGGAAGTTGGAAGACTTTGGTGAAGTAAGGATGACATCTAAATCCTCGGAGCTTATTCAAATCATGAAGGAGAAGATGCCGCCCAAATTAAGAGATCCCGGCTCATTTTGCATTCCCATTCAAGTCGGGGATGTCACTTGTGAAGCATTGTGTGATCTAGGAGCCAGCGTTAGTATTATCCCGCTGGAGCTATGTGTTAGGATCGGACTTGGAGAGCCCAAGCCGGTGAAGATGCGGTTATACATGGCGGACCGCTCCATTACCCATCCCGTGGGCATTTTGGAAGACGTTCCGGTTAAGTTAGGTAACTTCTATTTACCTATAGACTTTGTTGTGCTTGATATTCCCGCAGATTATCCTGTTCTTATCATTCTCGGGAGACCATTTCTAGCAACTTCGGGGTGCAATGTGGATTGTAAGAACGCCAAGTTAAAATTCAACATTGGCGGAGATGAAGTGGAGTTTGCATTGCTTGCGGCAATGAAGGGAAAGCAGCTACGAGATGATATCTTCAACATCTATGATGAAGAAGAATCAAGAGAATTGGTGAGCTCTATCCTTATTAAAGATCCACTTGAAAAAGTTATTAGCTTTAGCTTAATGGAGGAAGATATAGATGCTTCTTGTGATGCAGATATACGGAGCTTAAAGGCGCTGGAAGAAGATCCAGGAGCTAAATTTGAAAGGATAATCCAGGAGAAGAAAATCTCCAGATTCGGTCCCAGTTGCAGTACCTCGACCGAGGCACCTTCTGGACCAAGAGAGGTGTTCTTGACTGAAGAACATCTCGGTCACTCACTGGAAGGAGGAAGCAAAGATCCACCTCAGAAAGCACCCCCAGTTGTGGAGCTTAAACAACTCCCAAGTCACTTGAGGTATGTCTTTCTTGGACCGGTTTCTACTTATCCCGTCATCGTTAGTGCTTCCCTCTCCGAATCTGAATTATCTAAACTAATGCATGTCCTGAGGAAGCATCAAAAGGCTTTGGGTTATACCATTGATGATCTTATTGGTGTTCGCTCCAAACGGTGTGTGCAAGCTTTAAATTTATAACCCAAGATGTAAGCTTAAAACAAGGATGCGAACCCGCAGTGTACGGGTCAATCGTAGTAAAAAGCAAGGAATTCCAGGGGTCGATCACAGGGACTTAGTGAAACAAAGTCGGAATAGGTAAGCTTTAGCAATTACTAACCACAAGCAATTAAAACAATCAAAGATGATAAAAAGTCAATAAAGGAAACATGCAATTCTAGGGATTAAAGCATCTAGTTGTGGTTCCAACTCAAGATCTAAAGATAAGCGGACAAAGCTGGGGTTTTTGCAAAGGGAAGGTGTTTCTAAAGTGGAATAGATCACCGGGTAAGTCTCACTACTCACTAATCCAAAAACCGTAACTCCTATTACCGGGTAAGTCTCAAGGAATTAAGATAAAGAACTATAACCTCGAACCAACACACCACCTAAGGGAATAGAATCAACCTTTACCGTGTAAGTCTCAGGATAACTCACAAAGATGGGATGAAAGCACACTCAAACCCCAATAAAGGATAAACCTTTATTACCTACACTTATGATCTTATGTAAACAAACAAAGGAATTACCGGGTAAGTCTCATCCTAGGCTTGCATTGAATCAGGAAAGGTGTAATAAGAATAGGATTTGGCAAACTCTAACACTTAACTCTCAGTTTCAGATCAGATAAGTCACCTCGGTCAGCCAAATTCCACCCCGGCCGAGATGTTCATCGACTGAGCGAGATGCTTAGGGTTAAGGTAAAGACTCGAACTTTCAGGGTCCTACTATGATTAAGATTATTCTATCATTGTTTTTCCCACAACCTTCAGCCAATCACCTACACAAAGAGATTAGCCACTCATCTTCATGAAAGTATTAATCAAATATATGGGAAGAAAGAGAATAACTGAACAAGAAAACCTTAAGAGAAAGGCTTCAATAACTGAATCAATTATCAAACAAACAAGCGTTCCTTGGATAAACATCCAACAAGACAACAATGAGGAAGGGAATCTAAGATGATCTTACAAAAACCCTTCAAAAGCTATAAAAGCTATAGACTTTCTTCCTTCAACCTTCAAAAAAGTTCTTCAAATCTCCCAACTAGAGTATGGCTGTAGCGGATCTTCGATGTATGTAGCGTGTATAGCATGATATGGATTTGTGGAAAATCCAACCCTTTTTATAGGAAAATTACTCTCCAAAGATAAGATATCTTAGAAAGATCTCTTCCCATAAAAATAGGTAAAATATATGATCTATCATATCTTCTTCCTTCCAGGAGCCAAGCCCAAAAATATAAGATCCTCTTTCCAAAGATAAAAGATCTCAGCCAAGAATAAAATATTCTCGCCGCGTCCCAGGTGTTCGTCTCGGTCGAGTCGACTTCTCTGGATCACCTCGGTCGAGGTGACTCTGTAGTCAACCGAGGTGAATCACAACTGAATGTGAAATCTCTCAAATCTGGTCCAAAGTGAATCTCTAATCCATGGCTATGCTTCCTTGATGTTTCCTTATGTTCCTGAATGTAGCTCTAATGACTCCATAGCTCCTTTTGCTCCTTTTTGATGCAAAACGTGCCATTTTACCTACAATTACAACAAAACTAGGTGTAGACCTCGATTCCCGCAAAGGTAGATGAAACGACAATATAATCACATAATATACATACAAACATGCAGATTATTGAAGATAAAACGTCTAAACAAACCCCAAAATATAGACAATAATTCATGCTATCAAAATACCCCATATTTATCCCTTGCTTGTCCCCAAGCAAGTTCCGCATATAAAATACAAGATAGAATGGATTATAAGTCATAAAGGTCAATGAAAAAGTCTTTCAAAAACATTTTAATAGTGTGCTACAATCATAGATCACGCTAAGAGAATACTTCATGGAATTTAAAATCAAAACATGATCAAAATATTTTATAAATATAAGAATGTTGTTCATCTTTGCATAAAATCATAGAATGCATAATACGTCATAATTATCGAAATTAATCATGCATAATCCAGTTTAAACCACTAAGTCAATCAACAAGTTCGAGGTCTCAAGGGCTTCCCAAAAGAAAGGCCAGGAAACGTGTAGGGTAGGGATGTATGTAAGGTAATGTGGTGCTAGAATCCGGGAAAAGGATATACTTCACTTTCACTTTGACTTTCAACATCTTCCACCAATAAGCTTTGCTTATTTCACACTTTTTCTTTTTTACTTTACTTTTTGGGATGCATGGACAGAGGTGCACAATAACCGAAGTCTAGGAAATCAACAATCATCAATTTCTTGAGATGCATCAAACCCTTGATGCACATACCATGACCCGTTAGGAATATCGCTCAATCCGACTTTGGCAAGACACAAACACCCGGCTATGTGAATGGTGCCGAGTTACTCATCATCATGATTGACTTCCCCAAACCTATTTATTGCTTTCTAACACTTACACTTCCAGCCAATTTCTCAACTTTAACTTCACTTGCTTTCACCACTTCGCTTGCTTCCAAATTCCCGGATAGGTAAAGGGAGGCAAAAATGTATATGAGGGGCTAAGCATGATCAAGAAGAAGAAGAGAGAAGAATGAATTGCCTTGGTCTTTCTAGGAAGAAAGTGAGAGAACTCATAATATGGTGTCAACCTTCAAATTCAACATAATTTGGATAAAAACAAAGTATTAAACATGCCAAAAAATTTCAAACAAAGCATTTAGCAACTTAAACATATCATAAAACCTTTCAAACATATAAGGATTTCAAAACCAGTCAGCAAACAAGATCTTCACTGAGATCATATCCAGATAAGAAGCACAAAAAATCGTTTCGAAAACTCTCAGTTAAACCACCTCGGTCGAGGTGTTCTTAGGTCAACCGAGGTGAAGTACCTCGTTTGGCCAGAACTGCTCCGGTCGAGGTCAAAACTTTTTTTTTTCTGTCCAGTTTTGACGTTTTTCTCAATCAAATAACCTGTATGTATGCATGTAATCTCAGATAAAACCATAGAAGCAAAATGAAGCATAAATATCTGATAATGTCGAGTCATACATCACATAAGTCAAATAATACATAAACACCCCATACTTGGGACACACTGTCCCAGTGGGTCAAAATATGTCTACAGAAATAAAGTACTCACCGGACATAAAGCTGAGCTGCATAATAAATAAGAAAGAAAATCCTGCAAGCTCTCAATAATCCTGATCCGGTGGTGGTGGTGGTGGTGGCATGTACGGATACTGGGATGAGTCAAATGGATAACCCATAGTCTGCTGAAACTGGATCTCCATCATCCGACGTTGATAATGCTGGCTCTCTAGCATCTAATGAGTCATGCGGTGGAGCTCTCGGCGCTGGTCAGCAAATCTCTCATGGATGTCCACAGTAAGGGCAGCATAAGAGTCTATCATCTGATCCGTCAGATCATCGATCCGACGGTGAGCCTCTGGATCTCTATGTCGGCGTACCCTACGCCTAGCAGGTCTCACTGGTGATGCAGCCGGCGCGGTCTCAGTATCGTCATCGTCTAAGTCAATGACCGGCGCACTCGTCCCAGCAGTATCAGTCCCTGTATCCATAGGAACTCCACCATCCCTGTCATCATCAGCATTCTAACTCATCCTCCTCAGCTGGTGCAGCTGCTGCCTCTCTAGCATCCTCCATCAATGGGATCCAAGCAGTCTGCCAATAGTGAGGATCATAAACTGAAAACTGGGGTTACCATCTGATCCCTTGTGGTGTAGTCGGCTCCCATGGCATAGCTACATACGGCGTGGTGAGTCCTCGGGGAACCATGATCCGCCGAGTGATCATCTCCTGAAGTCCTAGCGGCTTGGCAGCCGCCACCATGGTACATGCGCTGAGATCCATATCCTGGTAGCTCGCAATGTGAGTCACGATGCCTCCGCAGCAGATATCCCCCTTCGCCTTGGCCTTGATCTTGTGCAGATCCTCTGCCAGCATCAAGCCAAAGTCTGGGATCTCTCCAGTCACCATGCCGTAAAGGCTGAAAAGCTCCCCCTGTCTGACCTTCTGGGGCGTCTCAGTACGCGCCAGAAGAGTCTCACTGAAAATACGGTGAGCTAACCAAAAGGCTAGGTGAAAAACAATACGCTCCCTGGAGTCTCTAAGGCGCCATCTGTCTGCGTGCTCAACTACATGAGCAATCTGACCCCAGAACTCCCTAGCTACAGCTCGGGAGGGAAAATCAACAGCAGTCGGAGCCAGGAAACCAAAAATGTCTCTCCAGTACTCTAAGGGAACTAAGAAGTTCCGGTTCATCAACCGGTACTTCACAGAACGCTCTTTGAGGAGGTAGGTGAAGGAGGTAATGAACTCCAAAGTAGGCTCTAAGTAGGCAGGTGCACGGATCTCGGTAAACTGATCTAGCCCTACCATCGAAATCATCCGCCTCAAATCTCCATCCACATGAAGACAATCAAAAGCTGAAATGTCCAAGAAGCGCGATGCAATTACTAGACGGGCCGCGATGCGGTCATAGTCGACCTGGTGTCTCTCGTGGATCACCGGTCTATAAGGTCTAGAGGAAGAAGAAGAAGGGGAAGGAGAGGATCTGTCCCTTAGGACAAGCTGTCTATCTGAACTCATTTCTCAAACACTTTGTCAGATCACCTCGGTCAACCTGACACAACTCAAGAACACCTCGGCCGAGGCACAGGCCGACTGGACCGAGGCGAATAACTGCGCGAACGAATCTCTCAAAAATCCAGTTCTTTTCCCCCAAAATCACTACAACTGGTTCCTATGGGGTACTTAATCTGTTCCTCAGCAAATGCAGGGGCAACCAAAGCCCAATTCGAAGCAAAACAGTGAAGAGAACGAGATTAGGGTTTTTTTTTTCTGATTTTACCTCTAATCGGTCGATTCGGTTCGTTTTTCTTGCAGATAGACGTTTGCACTGGGATCCTCTATCCTTTCTTTGCAATTTGGAAGCAAGAATCGTCGGACACAAGCGAAGAACTGCGAAGCGAGGAGAGGGTAAAGGAGGAGAGAGAAATTCAGCCCCCCTTTTATACCCTTTTCTGGAACTGTTGTCACCTCGGTCGAGGTGGTCTCGACTGGACCGAGGTGGTACGGACCGAGGTGGTTCTTCAGAAACCCTAGTCGCCTCGGTTGCTCAATAATCATCTCGGTCGAGGTGCTTTGACAGCAACCGAGATGTGCCTCAACCAAACTCCGTCTTCTCAAATTCTCGAACTTCTGTCATTCCAGTTATGCTCCTGGTATGTACTCCTCCCTTAGATGTCACCTGTTGTCTGTCTAGGACGCCAAAAACAAAGCAAAGCAAAAGCAAACTATCTAAGCTAGACTAGAAAAAAGGAAAAGAAAGCAATACCTTGGGTTGCCTCCCAAGAAGCGCTTGATTTAAGGACGCTAGCTGGACCATATGACATCTCTATACTTGATGGGAGGTGCCCTCACCCCATACTTCACCTCCATCATGGGGTGAAGTAAGTAAGTCTATCAAACACTCCAACAAGTGCAAGTGCTCATCGGGGAATGAATCGTCTATGGGTGGGCTGTCCTCGCGTGAAGATGCAGGTAGCCGGCTGAGGTGATCCGCAATAGAATGTTCGGATCCCTTCTTATCGCGGATCTCTAAGTCAAACTCTTGAAGCAAGAGAATCCATCGAATAAGGCGTGGCTTGGCATCTTTCTTAGCAAGCAAGTAACGGATGGCTGCATGGTCGGTGTAGACAATGACTTTCGCCCCTACTAAGTAAGAACGAAATTTCTCGAAAGCATATACAACCGCCAATAGCTCCTTCTCGGTGGTAGCGTAGTTGCGTTGTGCTACATCTAGCGTCTTACTAGCATAGTAAATGACAGTGGTCCGGCCATCATTCTTCTGTCCAAGCACCGCTCCTACGGCTACATCACCAACATCACACATGGTCTCAAAGGACAAGGTCCAATCCGGAGGTTGGATAATGGGAGCGGAGATCAACGCTTCCTTAATCTTGTAAAATGCATCAAGACACTCCTGCAAAAACTCAAAAACAACATCCTTATTCAAAAGGTTAGTTAGAGGTTTAGAAATCTTAGAGAAGTCCTTGATGAATCTCTTGTAGAAACCTGCATGCCCGAGAAAATGCCCTCACACCTTTAACAGAACAAGGGGGAGGGAGTTTCTCAATAGTCTCGATCTTAGCGCGATCGACCTCAATGCCTCGATTAGAAACGAGGTGTCCTAGCACAATGCCTTCATTAACCATAAAATGACACTTCTCCCAATTCAAGATAAGATTAGTGTCCTCACATCTTTGTAGCACTAGAGAAAGGTTAGATAGGCAATCATCAAAAGAGGAACCATATACTGAAAAATCATCCATAAATACCTCCATGATCTCCTCTATGTACTCGGAAAAGATAGCCATCATGCATCGCTGGAAGGTAGCGGGTGCATTGCATAATCCAAATGGCATCCTCCTATAAGCAAATGTCCCCCATGGACAAGTGAAAGTGGTCTTCTCCTGATCATCCGGATGGATAGGAATCTGGAAGAATCCACTATAGCCGTCTAAGTAGCAAAAGTGTGAATGCTGGGCCAACCGTTCGAGCATTTGATCAATGAAGGAAAGTGGAAAATGGTCCTTCCGAGTGGACGTGTTCAGCTTCCTATAATCAATGCAAACCCTCCAGCCCGTGACGGGCCTGGTTGGGATTAAATCGTTGTTCTTATTCGTCACAACGGTCATCTCTCCTTTCTTCGGAACTACATGCACCGGACTAACCCATTTGCTGTCCGAGATAGGATATATGATACCTGCATCCAACAACTTAAGAATTTCTTTCTTCACAACCTCTTTCATGATCGGATTTAACCGTCTTTGAGGTTCCCGTGAAGTCTTATGATCGTCCTCCATTAGAATTCTATGCATGCAGAAAGAGGGCTTAATGCCAATAAGATCATCTATGGTATAACCCAAAGCCTTTTGATGCTTTCTCAGGACATGCATTAGTTTAGACAATTCAGATTCGGAGAGGGAAGCACTAACAATAACGGGATAAGTGGAATCCGGTCCAAGAAAGACATACCTCAAGTGATTTGGGAGTTGTTTAAGCTCCACAACAGGGGGTGCTTTCTGAGGGGAATCCTGGCTTCCTCCTTGCAGTGGAGTAGATCCAGAAACTAGACTTTCGGAAGTCTCAGTTGAAGTCGTCTCGCCTTCGACCTCGGTCGAGGCGCAGAGGCGTTGACCGAGATGTTCTTCAGTCGCCTCGCTCAGTCCAGAAAGTGCCTCGGTCGAGGTACTGTAACTGGAACCGAAATTGGAGATCCTCGTCTCCTGGATTAGCTTCTCAGTTTTAGCTCCTGGATCTTCTTCCAGTGCTTTTATGCTCCGTATATCTGCATCACAAGAAGCATCTATACCTTCCTCCATTAAACTGAAACTAATAACTCTTTCAAGTGGATCGTTAGTAAGGATAGAGCTTGATAACACGATTTATAGCATAGTTTTAGGTGTACATTTAGGTAGAATTCTCGCTCAATCGTGCATTGTCTAGCACTAGTCCAATACGTTTTGCACTCAAAACATGTATTTTGTCGAGATAGACGTCTACACGGACTTGTGTGCGTTTTGTAGGTATTTCGGGAAAGTTTCGAGCCAAAACGACGCGTTTGAAGGTCGCTCATTCAGAGGACGCGTTTCCAACTCATTAGAGCACAAAGAATGACTCAAGGAACCTTGCCAACACAAGCCATACACCAAACCACAGCCTATTGAGCGTAAACAAAGTTTCTGTTAGAAATCACGGGTTTCTGAAGAATCACGGCCGTGGAAATGGCCGTGGTTTTTGCCAGATTCTCGTGACAGCTGTGCCACGACTCTCATGGCCAGCTCATGAAGAAATTGGTTATAAAAGTGGTCCTTGAATGTTGTTAGAGGCAGCTGGGATTTTTGGGGTAGTTTTGGGAGCAGCTCACAGATTCTCTATTGCTCTTGAACAAAATATATTCCAAGGAGAAGAAGGATTTTTCTAGGTAGGAAAGTGCAAGAAGAAGAAGAAAGGAGCCATTGCCATTGAAGAGGAGAGGAGAAGACACACCTAACTCTTGTATTTCGGATTTATTTCTAGAAGTTTTTGAACCCTTGAACCTTCCTTTGGAAGGGTTGTAAGTCATCCTAAATTCAATCTTCAGATTTGGATCCTATTTGGAGTTTATTTGTTCATCTTCTTTCTCTTATTTGTCTTGCTATGGAGACCATGAATCTATGCTTGTTTGTTTTGAATTCCAATATGAATGTTGTAGGCTAGATTGATGTGATTCTAGGATTAGGAAAGGAAGGTTATGGCTAGATCTATGATAGGATGAACTTAAATTTGCCTTTGGATGATTTTTGTTTATGGACGTAGCTACTGTTAGGAATCACGGGTAGTTCTTGAAGAACCACGGCCGTGGTTTCTGTAGAACGAACCGTGATTTTCCTGGACTCGAAGGATTTCACCTTAAGTTCATAAAATTGTTGAAACCCTAAGTTTTTGCTAAGTTTAACCTACCCTAGGGTGTCCTAGTGTAGAGACTAAGTGTTAGGAGAGACTTACCCGGTAATCCTTGCCCTTAGAATCCAAATAGTAAAGCCTTAGGTAATGGTGAGCCTAATAAGCCTCCATTGGATTTAGTGTGCTAGGATAGTTGCTTAGAACTTCCCTTTCCGAGACTTACCCGGTAAGGATAGGTTAGACCTCTAGGTAAAAATCCGGTTTGTGTTAAAATCCTATCCTTAGGTTCTTAGAAACTTAACCGGTAATGAGAACTTAGGTGTGGACTAGTTGATCATGAGACTTACCCGGTACTTGATCCCATTTTAGAAACACTAAATCCCAACATATCATAATCAATCCAAAGAATGAATAGATAACTAGAGATTATGCCATAACCGGAATTTCCAACCCCTAGAATCCGTTTTCTTTCTCTCTTGATCACACATTGTTCGATTCGTTTATTTGTGCCGATTGTTCCGATTGAGTTTGATTTGATTGTTTGCATGAGTTTTTGATCCTTGATTTGATCATCTAAAACCAACAAAAACAAATTGCGATTTCTTCCTTTCTTGCTTAGATTAGACCTTGCTAAATTCAATCACAACTTAGTTCGATTTCACCTTAGTCTTTGCGTTCGACCTTGGAGTACTTATCTTTCTACATTCGTCCCGTACACTGCGGGTGCGCTAAGAATTAGGATAATTATAACAAGTATAAATTTAAGACTTATTGCGTAAACACCTTCTAGCGTGAC
The DNA here is from genome assembly GCA_033239045.1 of Fagopyrum esculentum. Classification (NCBI taxonomy): domain Eukaryota; kingdom Viridiplantae; phylum Streptophyta; class Magnoliopsida; order Caryophyllales; family Polygonaceae; genus Fagopyrum; species Fagopyrum esculentum. The sequence continues at coordinate 54,964,631 of BSUD01000004.1, forward strand.
AAGTTTTTGGCGCCGTTGCCGGGGACTAGGTCTAGATTGAGTCTATTTTGTGATTGATTGTAGTATAGATCTTTCTTGTTTCTTTTGATCTCTTTTTGGTTTGTGTCTTTGCTTTTCAGGACATCTACTTCTCTTTAGGTGTATGCGAAGATCTCGTGGCAAGGATCTAGCTCCATTCGATCCCGAACCGGAGAAAACCCTTCGATCTAGATCTAAGAACATCCGAAAAGAGAGAGAGATGGCCGGTAGGAATCTTCAAGCTGAATTGGATGAAGCCTTAGAGCAAATAAGGCTAAGAGATGAGCTCTTAGAGGAAGAGAGGAGACTTGCCAATGAGAGGCAAGAGGAAACAAGGAGGGAGATTGAAGAGATTAGGCAAGCCCTTGTTCAAGGAGAGCTTAATCGCCGACAACCTCCACCACCCCCACCACAACCGCAACCGGCGGCCAATATTAGGGTTGTTCCCATTGCTATTGAGGAGCCACAAACCCTAGGGAGACGTATGGATCCGGCACAAAGAGCACACCGACCGGGTGTGAATCTAGGAGATCCCGCAACCCACAACTATGAGCTCCGCCCTCAAGTTCTTCAAATGATCCGGCACAATCAATTTGGAGGGATGGAAGGAGAGTACCCTCATCAACACTTGATGAATTATGAGATCTTGATGGAGACTCTTAGACCACCAAGATTGGAGAGCAACAACCATAAGCTAAGGGCCTTTTCCTTCTCTCTTAAGGACAAAGCCTTAGCTTGGTATCAATCTATTCCACAAGGAAGAGTTGGAACATGGGAAGAGATGACAACCGAGTTCTTGACCAAGTTCTTCCCACCTTCCAAGACCACCGAGTTAAGAGGGAAGATCAATGCCTTCGTGATGAGGGATAGAGAGAGTTTGTTCAAGTCTTGGGAGAGATTCAAAGACCTTCTTCTAGATTGTCCGCACCATGGCATACCAAAGATTGAGCTATTGGAAATCTACTTCAAGGGGCTTGATGAAGATAGCCAATTCAAACTTCAATCACTTTCCGGTGGGACGTTTATGGAAAAACATGTGGATGATGCTTGGGAGTTTGTGGAGAAGCAAGCTCTAGTGATTGAGAAGTACTCGCATAGGAAGAGTGAAGGGAGAAAGGCGGGAGCATATGAGGTGAGCACCGTCACTTCAAATTCTAAGGCTCAAAAGGTCTTGGAAGCACAAGTCTTTCAAAAGGCGGGTGAAGCACATAGAGATCCGGGGAAGCTTCCCGGAAGAACCGAAGACAACCCAAGAGGTCAAGTTTTGGCTATCACAACAAGGAGCGGGTTGAGGATGAAGGATCCTTTGCCCAAGGACCAAGCTAAGGGAAGTCAAGTAGTGGTAGAAGAGGGAAGAAAGCATGAAGATGGAGGGAAGAGCAAGGATGTAGAGCCAACTTATGTGGCACCGCCTCCATACAAGCCACCACTACCGTTCCCGCAATCAAGAGCGAGAGCTCGATTAGACAATCACTTTGGTAAGTTCCTTGAACTAATGTCCAAGTTACATATTAACATTCCGTTCATGGATGCCATCTTAGGAATGCCGGCATACGGAAAGTTCTTGAAGGAAATACTCTCCAACAAAAGGAAGTTGGAAGAGTATGGGGAGATTAGGATGACCAAGAGATCCTCGGAGTTGATCCAAACAATGAAGGAGGAGATGCCTCCCAAGCTAAGGGATCCGGGCTCTTTTTGTGTTCCAATTGGAGTAGGAAATGTGAAGTACGAAGCCCTTTGTGATCTTGGGGCGAGCGTAAGCATCATACCGCTTGCGCTTAGTAACAAGGTCGGGCTAGGAGAGCCAAAACCGGTCAAGATGACCCTCTATATGGCGGACCGATCCATCACTCACCCGGTTGGGATTCTTGAAGACATTCCGGTGCAATTGGGAGGATTCTATGTACCTATCGACTTTGTAGTGTTGGACATTCCGGCGGATTACCCGGTTCCCATCATCCTAGGAAGACCTTTCCTAGCCACATCCGGATGTTTAGTGGATTGCAAGAACGGGACTCTCTCCTTCAACATTGGAGAGGAGAACATCAAGTTCAAGCTGTCCACAATGATGAAAGGGCCAACCCTAGATGAGGATATCTTCAACATAGTCGAGCAAGAAGAATCTAGAGAAATGGTGAGCTCGATTTTGATCAAGGATCCCTTGGAAAAGGTTCTCACCTTGAGTATGATGGAGGAAGACATTGAGGAGGATTGCAATGAAGAGATCAAAGCCTTGGAGGCATTGGAAGAGGAGCCAAGAGTTGGATTTGAGAGCCATGAAGAAATTGTGAACAGCTGCAAGTTCCACGGTCGAGATTTAGGAACCACGGCCGTCAAACTCTCTGGACAACTCCGAGAAACAAGCCTGGAAGGAACCACGGTCGTGGAAGTTGAGCCAACCGTAATTCCAACCGTGGTTTCCCCTGAATCAGCTCTTAATGATGATCAAACTTCTAGAAGCCAAGGGGAGTCTTCATTTGCTTTGGATTCATCTCATCCAATCTTATTTGGATCGTCTTCAACCGAAAAAGGTCCTCCCTCACTTGAACTCAAACCCCTTCCCTCTCATTTAAAGTATGCATTCCTTGGTGATAATTCTACATATCCGGTGATTGTTAATGCATGTTTGAGTGATGATGAACTTGCTAAATTGCTACATGAATTGAGATTGCATAGGAAAGCCATTGGTTATACTATTGATGATTTGGTTGGTATTAAGCCATCTTTGTGCATGCATAAGATAATGATGGAAGATAACCACAAACCCTCTATAGAGCATCAAAGGAGATTGAACCCTATAATGAAAGAGGTGGTCAAAAAGGAAATCATTAAGTTGCTAGATGCGGGAATTATCTACCCTATCTCGGATAGTAAGTGGGTTAGTCCCGTTCATGTAGTACCTAAGAAGGGTGGAATGACGGTAGTAACTAATGAGAACAATGAATTAATACCAACTAGGACGGTCACGGGATGGAGAATGTGTATAGACTATAGGAAATTGAACATGGCCTCTAGGAAAGACCACTTTCCCCTCCCCTTCATCGACCAAATGCTAGAAAGATTAGCTCAACATTCTCACTTTTGTTACCTAGATGGGTATAGTGGGTTTTTCCAAATCCCTATCCACCCCGATGACCAAGAGAAAACAACTTTTACATGTCCATGGGGTACATTTGCATATAGAAGAATGCCATTTGGGTTGTGTAATGCACCCGCCACCTTTTAAAGGTGTATGATGGCTATCTTTTCGGAATACATAGAAAATATCATGGAGGTGTTCATGGATGATTTCTCTGTTTATGGTTCTTCTTTTGATGATTGCTTGGCTAACTTGTCATTAGTATTACAAAGATGTGAGGAGACAAATCTTGTTTTAAATTGGGAAAAATGCCACTTCATGGTAAGTGAAGGGATTGTGTTAGGACACTTGGTGTCTAACCGTGGCATTGAGGTTGATAGGGCTAAGATTGAAACAATAGAGAAGTTGCCACCACCTACCTCGGTGAAAGGGGTGAGGAGTTTCTTAGGGCATGCCGGTTTTTACCGGAGATTCATCCAAGATTTCTCTAAAATCTCTAAGCCTCTCACTAACCTACTAATGAAAGATGTTGATTTTGTCTTTTCCAAGGATTGTCTTGAAGCGTTTTGTAGGTTGAAGAACGCCTTGATCTCCGCACCCATCATGCAACCTCCGGATTGGAGTTTACCGTTTGAAATCATGTGCGATGCAAGTGATGTAGCCGTAGGGGCTGTTTTGGGGCAAAGGAAAGAAGGGCGCACTCATGCTATTTACTATGCTAGCAAGACGCTAGATGATGCCCAACTCAATTATGCTACCACCGAAAAGGAGTTGTTAGCGGTAGTATATGCATTTGAGAAGTTCCGCTCGTACCTTGTTGGAGCGAAGGTCATAGTTTACACGGATCATGCGGCGATCCGTTATCTACTTACGAAGAAGGATGCCAAGCCAAGGTTGATTCGGTGGATCCTTCTTCTTCAAGAGTTTGATTTGGAGATAAGAGATAAGAAGGGATCCGAGAACTCGGTAGCGGATCACCTTAGTAGACTCCCACCATTGGAGCTTGGGAAAGACAACATCCCGATAGATGATTCATTCCGGGATGAACAATTGCAATTGGTTGAAGAATGCTTATTCCAAGTGGCTAGAGGAAGTGAACCGTGGTATGCCGACATTGTGAATTACTTAGTGTGTGAAGAGGTGCCTCCCGGACTAACGTATGCGCAAAGGAAGAAGTTCTTCAACGATGTAAGGCATTACTATTGGAGCGAGCCACTTCTATTCAAGAGAGGCCCGGATGGGGTGCTTAGGAGATGCATACCCGAAGATGAAATGGAGAGTGTGATCCGGCATTGTCACTCCTTACCATGTGGAGGCCATGCTAGCTCACACAAAACGTGTGCCAAGGTATTGCAATCCGGTTTTTATTGGCCTAACTTGTTTAGAGATGTGCAAGGTTTTGTAGCGGCATGTGATGCTTGCCAAAGAACGGGGAACATCTCAAGGAGGAATGAAATGCCCTTGAACAACATCCAAGAAGTTGAGATTTTTGATGTGTGGGGTGTAGACTTCATGGGGCCATTCCCTTCTTCATGTGGCAATCTATTCATCCTATTAGCGGTGGACTATGTGTCAAGATGGGTAGAGGCAATCGCCTCTCCTACGAATGATGCCAAGGTGGTGGTGCGGTTCTTCAACCGAGTGATCTTCCCTAGGTTTGGAACACCAAGGGTGATCATTAGTGATGGAGGGAAGCACTTCACAAATAGGAACTTTGGAGCACTTTTGGCCAAGTATGGGGTGACTCACAAAGTGGCAACACCCTACCACCCTCAAACTAGTGGTCAAGTGGAGATCTCCAACCGTGAGATTAAAGCCATACTCGAGAAAACGGTGTCTAGAACAAGGAAGGATTGGGCCATGAAGCTCAATGACGCACTATGGGCATATAGAACCGCTTTCAAGACACCTATTGGCACCACTCCCTACAAGTTGGTCTATGGCAAGTCTTGCCATCTTCCGGTGGAAATGGAGCATAGAGCTTATTGGGCCATTAAGTGGCTAAACTTTGACCTCAAGGAGGCGGGAGAAAAGAGATTGCTTGATATCAATGCACTTGAGGAACTCCGTTTGGAAGCTTATGAGAATGCCCGGATCTACAAGGAGAGAACCAAAAGGTGGCATGACAAGAGGATCATTCCAAAGGAGTTGAGTGAAAGAGATCTTGTCCTTCTCTTCAACTCAAGGCTAAGACTCTTTCCCGGAAAGCTCAAATCAAGATGGACCGGGCCATATGTGCTGAAGAAGATCTTTCCCCATGGAGCAATTGAAATAGGAGGGGAGCATTGTGGAAATTTCAAAGTGAATGGGCATCGCTTGAAGAAATACATCCCGGGAGCACCGATAGACATGATTGCCCCACTTCACCTTGCATAAACACTCCCGAGTTTGGTCAAGCTAATGACCTTAAAGAAGCGCTTGGTGGGAGGCAACCCATCGGTAACATTTTTCCTTCATTTTAGCTTAGATTTTTCTGTTTTTGTGTGCTTTGTGTGTTTTGTCTATTTTATGTGTGCTAGAACAATTAGTGGCATTGGAAGCCTTTCTTGGAAATGATGATGGTGAAACCCTCACCAATTATGGGTGGAGCGGACGCGGAACTTGGACGGCTAGCGGTGCCTAGCGCGGGTTTCAAGGCTTGACTGATGCTTAGAGCTCCCTACCATGATTGAAAGGATCATCCAACATCAATCCTCTTGAGAATTCCCAAATACCAAAGAAAACCATTTTACATTGTGAGAACCTTCTTTCACTCTCTTTACTTGTATACCACATTGGGGACAATGTGTTTCTAAGTATGGGGTGGGGTTTGCATGATGAGCATCTAGGATAGTTTAATATTTGCACATGTCCCGCATTGTACATACTTAAATCGAAAATCCCATAAAAAATTCAGAAAATTTAAAAAATTTTGTGCTTTCTAGGCTTGGATATGACCCTAATGATGAAACTTGTCTTGTGATTGGCTATGAATGGCCTTATGTGTTAAATTGATAAATGCATATGTGGACTTGAACTACTTTTCTTGAATTCCATGAATGACTTGAGAGCATGATGATTGCCTAGAATGGATTGAGTATTGAAAATCGAAATTACATGATAGTTCTTGCATACCATCTAGGAATGAATAAGGCATTTCATCTTTCTCTACTTCTCATCTTGATCATGATTGCTTGAGCACCTCAATTGATATAAATTTGACCTCCTTTTAAACCCATCCGGGAATAGGAGCATGCTAGTGTGTTTGAATGTGTGAAAAGCAAGTGCGGGGTGAAGGTGTAATGAAAAGAATGTCATGAATAGAATGCTGAAATTATTGTGGAAGTGTAGCCAAAATAGGTTTGGGGGCGTTGGTTTAAATGACAAGTAACTCGGTACACTTCACATGATCGGGTGTTGGTGCCTTGCCAAAGTCAAATGAACCAATAGCCCTAACGAGCTTTGGTATGTGTGCCCGGTGTGGATGCACCTCGAAAAAGAGAAAAAGCCCGAGGATGGCTAATCACCGAGGTTTCGGCTATTGTACACCAATGCCATTGTCTCAAAAATGAATCAAAGAAAAAGAAAAGAAAGAAAGATAGGGAAAAATATGCACTTGGGGAAGTTGATCGAGGACAAGGAGTGAAGTTAGTTCCATTCCCGGATTAGCATCACATACCTAGAAAATTCCCCTCCCAATTACAACGTTTCTTGGCCTTTTATGTCACAAGCCCTTATGACCTACTTGCATGTTTGTAAGACTTAGTAGTCCAGATTGGATAGACTCTTGATCTTCTTGACATCTCCGTCCTCCCAACTCATGCATATTTTTGAGTTAAGTACAATTGTCTTTCCATGACTTTATCATTTGATACATAATTGCTTATTCGATTGCCATGAAACATGACTATGAAGGTGATCCAATAGTAGAAGCACAAAACCAAAAAGATTTTGCCATTTTTCTGCATACATAAATCATGTCATCTCGTAGTCTATAGTTGGGAATTTGCTCGGGGACGAGCAAACCTTAAGTATGGGGTATTTTGATAACACGATTTATAGCATAGTTTTAGGTGTACATTTAGGTAGAATTCTCGCTCAATCGTGCATTGTCTAGCACTAGTCCAATACGTTTTGCACTCAAAACATGTATTTTGTCGAGATAGACGTCTACACGGACTTGTGTGCGTTTTGTAGGTATTTCGGGAAAGTTTCGAGCCAAAACGACGCGTTTGAAGGTCGCTCATTCAGAGGACGCGTTTCCAACTCATTAGAGCACAAAGAATGACTCAAGGAACCTTGCCAACACAAGCCATACACCAAACCACAGCCTATTGAGCGTAAACAAAGTTTCTGTTAGAAATCACGGGTTTCTGAAGAATCACGGCCGTGGAAATGGCCGTGGTTTTTGCCAGATTCTCGTGACAGCTGTGCCACGACTCTCATGGCCAGCTCATGAAGAAATTGGTTATAAAAGTGGTCCTTGAATGTTGTTAGAGGCAGCTGGGATTTTTGGGGTAGTTTTGGGAGCAGCTCACAGATTCTCTATTGCTCTTGAACAAAATATATTCCAAGGAGAAGAAGGATTTTTCTAGGTAGGAAAGTGCAAGAAGAAGAAGAAAGGAGCCATTGCCATTGAAGAGGAGAGGAGAAGACACACCTAACTCTTGTATTTCGGATTTATTTCTAGAAGTTTTTGAACCCTTGAACCTTCCTTTGGAAGGGTTGTAAGTCATCCTAAATTCAATCTTCAGATTTGGATCCTATTTGGAGTTTATTTGTTCATCTTCTTTCTCTTATTTGTCTTGCTATGGAGACCATGAATCTATGCTTGTTTGTTTTGAATTCCAATATGAATGTTGTAGGCTAGATTGATGTGATTCTAGGATTAGGAAAGGAAGGTTATGGCTAGATCTATGATAGGATGAACTTAAATTTGCCTTTGGATGATTTTTGTTTATGGACGTAGCTACTGTTAGGAATCACGGGTAGTTCTTGAAGAACCACGGCCGTGGTTTCTGTAGAACGAACCGTGATTTTCCTGGACTCGAAGGATTTCACCTTAAGTTCATAAAATTGTTGAAACCCTAAGTTTTTGCTAAGTTTAACCTACCCTAGGGTGTCCTAGTGTAGAGACTAAGTGTTAGGAGAGACTTACCCGGTAATCCTTGCCCTTAGAATCCAAATAGTAAAGCCTTAGGTAATGGTGAGCCTAATAAGCCTCCATTGGATTTAGTGTGCTAGGATAGTTGCTTAGAACTTCCCTTTCCGAGACTTACCCGGTAAGGATAGGTTAGACCTCTAGGTAAAAATCCGGTTTGTGTTAAAATCCTATCCTTAGGTTCTTAGAAACTTAACCGGTAATGAGAACTTAGGTGTGGACTAGTTGATCATGAGACTTACCCGGTACTTGATCCCATTTTAGAAACACTAAATCCCAACATATCATAATCAATCCAAAGAATGAATAGATAACTAGAGATTATGCCATAACCGGAATTTCCAACCCCTAGAATCCGTTTTCTTTCTCTCTTGATCACACTTTGTTCGATTCGTTTATTAGTGCCGATTGTTCCGATTGAGTTTGATTTGATTGTTTGCTTGAGTTTTTGATCCTTGATTTGATCATCTAAAACCAACAAAAACAAATTGCGATTTCTTCCTTTCTTGCTTAGATTAGACCTTGCTAAATTCAATCACAACTTAGTTCGATTTCACCTTAGTCTTTGCGTTCGACCTTGGAGTACTTATCTTTCTACATTCGTCCCGTACACTGCGGGTGCGCTAAGAATTAGGATAATTATAACAAGTATAAATTTAAGACTTATTGCGTAAACACCTTCTAGCGTGACAGAGCTCACCAATTCTCTTGATTCTTCTTCATTATAGATGTTGAAGATATCATCTCCTAGCTGCTCTCCCTTCATGGCCGCAAGTAATGCGAACTCCACTTCATCGCCACCAATGTTGAATTTCAACTTGGCGTTCTTACAATCCACGTTGCAACCCGAAGTTGCTACAAATGGCCTCCCGAGAATGATAGGAACAGGATAATCGGCGGGATTATCAAGTACAACAAACTCTATAGATAAATAGAAGTTACCTAACTTGACCGGAACGTCTTCCAAAATTCCCACGGGATGGGTAATGGAGCGATCCGCCATGTATAATCGAATCTTCTCCGGCTTGGGCTCTCCAAGTCCGATCTTCACACATAGCTCCAGCGGAATGATGCTCACGCTGGCTCCTAGATCACATAAGGCTTCACAAGTGATATCCCCAAATTGAATGGGAATGCAAAATGAGCCGGGATCTCTCAATTTGGGTGGCATCTTCTCCTTCATGATTTGAATAAGCTCCGAGGATTTAGATGTCATCCTTACTTCACCAAAGTCTTCCAGTTTCCTCTTCCTTGATAGGATTTCTTTTAAGAACTTCCCATAGGCGGGCATCCCTAGAATAGCATCAAGGAAAGGAATATTAATGTGCAGTTTATTCATCAAGTCAAGGAACTTACCAAAGTGCTTGTCTAGATGTGCTCTGGCCCTTGACAGGGGGAATGGAAGTGGTGGTTTATATGCAGGAGCTGGAACATAAACTTCAGTTTTCCCCTCCGCTTTGTGTGGCTCCACCTCGGTTGGCATCTCGGCCGAAGTGTTCTTCGTCTGCACCTGGACCGAGGTGGTCTTCGTCGGTAGTGACACCGACCGAGGCACTGGATCTGCAGTTTTCAGTCCACTCCTCGTTGTTATGGCCATGATCTGGCCCTTAGGGTTGCTTTCCGTCCTTGTTGGAAGCTTCCCTAGATCTCTTGGCATTTCATTCGCCCTACTAGCAAGTTGTTGTTCAAAGGCTTTTTGGGCCTTCGAAAATGAAGTCATAGAAGTCTCCATAGCACTAAGCTTGATCAAGATGGCCTCCAACATTGCGTCTTTCTTTTCCGGCTGAGACGAACTTGATCCTTGCCCCTGACTCTTTAATGGAGTAGAAGAAGAAGAAGGGGAAGAGAGGAAAGGATTAGAGGAATCGTTAGAATTGGAGTTAGAATGATTGTTACCAGAATTTTGGTTGTTCGCCCTCCAGTTATTGTTATTGGATCCTCTATTGTTGTTGTAGTTGTTGTTCCGGGAACCGTTGTTGTTGTTACGGTATCCATTGTTGTTATTCCTTGATCCTTGATCTTCCTTCTTGTTTTGAGCAACCAAGAGTTCCTTCAATTGCTTCACGTCATTCTTCAAAGACGTGAGTTGATTGTTGTTGGGCGGAGCATCTTGAAAGTTAACTCTTTTGACTCCACCTTCAGCCCTTGGTGGGTATATTTCTCCATATGCAAAGCTTGCTTCTCTATAAAGACCCAAGCTTCGTCAATCGCCATGTCGATGAAGGTACCGGCGGAAACTAGTTGGAGGTTGAACTGGGTGCTTCCGTCCAGTCCCTTGAAGTATATCTCCAACAACTCTATCTTTGGAATCCCATGATGATGGGCAATCCAAAAGAATGTCTTTAAACCTCTCCCATGACTTGGACAAGCTCTCCTTGTCCGTCATAATGAATGCATTGATCTTCCCTCTCATTTCAGCGGTCTTAGAGGGGGGAAAGAATTTAGTCAAGAATTCCGTAGTCATATCCTCCCAAGTGCTGATTTTTCCTGGAGGAAGAGATTGTTACCATGAAAGAGCTCTATCTTTTAAAGAAAAGTAAAAAGGTCTTAGCTTGTAGTTGTTGTTTTCTATTCTTGAGGGTCTCAAGGTCTCCATCAAGATCTCATAGTTTTGAAGATGTTGATGTGGGGATTCCTTCTCTAGCCCTCCAAACTGCCATTGGCGAATCATGGAAAGAACTTGCGGTCGAAGTTCGTAGTCATGGTCCGCCGGATCTCCTCGGTTAACTCCTGGACGCCTCAGTTGTTGATTGGGGTCCATCCTTTGACCTAGGGTTCGCGGGATTCCTACAAAAAGAGCGCCTCGGACTGGCAGCCGAGGTGGAAGTACCTCGGCCGGGGCGTCAGGTACTGGGACCTGCCTCGGTCGAGGGTCTGCGACTGGGACCTGCATCCGTCCAGCATCGTGAACTAGGTCTTCCCTTGGTCGAAGTAGATATTGCTCTCGTAAGGCCGCCATATCTGCTTCGATCGCTTCAGTCCTGGTGCGAGTTTCTTCTTTCTCTTGCCTCAGTTCTTCTCTGCTGAGGCGTAGCTGTTCAAACGCCTCTTTCAATTCGGCCTCAAGATCGCGATTGTCTTGGTTGGCCATCTTCGCTTCTCTTAAGCGTCGTTTATATGTCTTTTTTGGTTCGGGATCGTAAGGAACGATTTCCTTCCCAGTGCGGGTTCTTCGCATAAACCTAAGAAAGAACCTACGAAAATCACTCAAGTAGAGTGGTTAGTAGACACGGGGGCAAGTGCCCCAAAAGCAAACCGTAACCGGCTCGGTCTAGACCAAGTCCCTGGCAACGGCGCCAAAAACTTGTTCGCTCCAAACGGTGTGTGCAAGTTTTAAATTTATAACCCTAGATGTAAGCATAAAACAAGGATGCGAACCCGCAGTGTACGGGTCAATCGTAGTAAAAAGCAAAGAATTCCAGGGGTCGATCACAGGGACTTAGTGAAACAAAGTCGGAATAGGTAAGCTTTAGCAATTACTAACCACAAGCAATTAAAACAATCAAAGATGATAAAAAGTCAATAAAGGAAATATGCAATTCTAGGGATTAAAGCATCTAGTTGTGGTTCCAACTCAAGATCTAAAGATAAGCGGACAAAGCTGAGGTTTTTGCAAAGGGAAGGTGTTTTTAAAGTGTAATAGATCACCGGGTAAGTCTCACTACTCACTAATCCAAAACCGTAACTCCTATTACCGGGTAAGTCTCAAGGAATTAAGATAAAGAACTATAACCTCGAACCAACACACCACCTAAGGGAATAGAATCAACCTTTACCGGGTAAGTCTCAGGCTAACTCACAAAGATGGGATGAAAGCACTCAAACCCCAATAAAGGATAAACCTTTATTACCTACACTTATGATCTTAGGTAAACAAACAAAGGAATTACCGGGTAAGTCTCATCCTAGGCTTGCATTGAACCAGGAAAGGTGTAATAAGAATAGGATTTGGCAAACTCTAACACTTAACTCTCAGTTTCAGATCAAATAAGTCACCTCGGTCAGCCAAATTCCACCCCGGCCGAGATGTTCATCGACTGAGCGAGATGCTTAGGGTTAAGGTAAAGACTCGAACTTTCAGGGTCCTACTATGATTAAGATTATTCTATCATTGTTTTTCCCACAACCTTCAGCCAATCACCCTAGAATCACACAAAGAGATTAGCCACTCATCTTCATGAAAGTATTAATCAAATATATGGGAAGAAAGAGAATAATTGAACAAGAAAACCTTAAGAGAAAGGCTTCAATAACTGAATCAATTATCAAACAAACAAGCGTTCCTTGGATAGAAATCCAACAAGACAACAATGAGGAAGGGAATCTAAGATGATCTTACAAAAACCCTTCCAAAGCTATAAAAGCTATAGACTTTCTTCCTTCAACCTTCAAAAAAGTTCTTCAAATCTCCCAACTGGAGTATGGCTGTAGCGGATCTTCGATGTATGCAGTGTGTATAGCATGATATGGATTTGTGGAAAATCCAACCCTTTTTATAGGAAAATTACTCTCCAAAAATTAGATATCATAGAAAGATCTCTTCCCATAAAAATAGGTAAAATATATGATCTATCATATCTTCTTCCTTCCAGGAGCCAAGCCCAAAAATATAAGATCCTCTTTCCAAAGATAAAAGATCTCAGCCAAGAATAAAATATTCTCGCCGCGTCCCAGGTGTTCGCCTCGGTCGAGTCGACTTCTCTGGATCACCTCGGTCGAGGTGACTCTGTAGTCAACCGAGGAGAATCACAACTGAATGTGAAATCTCTCAAATCTGGTCCAAAGTGAATCTCTAATCCATGTCTATGCTTCCTAGATGTTTCCTTATGTTCCTGAATGTAGCTCCAATGACTCCATAGCTCCTTTTGCTCCTTTTTGATGCAAAACGTGCCATTTTACCTACAATTACAACAAAACTAGGTGTAGACCTCGATTCCCGCAAAGGTAGATGAAACGACAATATAATCACATAATATACATACAAACATGCAGATTATTGAAGATAAAACGTCTAAACAAACCCCAAAATATAGACAATAATTCATGCTATCAATTGGCATTAAGCCTTCTTTCTGCATGCATAGAATACTAATGGAGGACGATCATAAGACTTCACGGGAACCTCAAAGACGGTTAAATCCGGTCATGAAAGAGGTTGTGAAGAAAGAAATTCTTAAGTTGTTGGATGCAGGTATCATATTTCCTATCTCGGACAGCAAGTGGGTGAGCCCGGTGCATGTGGTTCCGGAGAAAGGAGGGATGACCGTTGTGACGAATAAGAACAACGAGTTAATCCCAAATAGGAACATCACGGGCTGGAGGGTGTGCATCGATTATAGGAAGTTGAACGTAGCCACTCAGAAGGACCATTTTCCACTTCCCTTCATCGATCAAATGCTCGAACGGTTGGCCCAACATTCACACTTTTGCTATTTAGATGGCTACAGTGGCTTCTTTCAGATTCCTATCCACCCGGATGATCAAGAGAAGACCACTTTCACTTGTCCATGGGGGACATTCGCTTATAGGAGGATGCCATTTGGATTATGTAATACACCCACTACCTTCCAGCGATGCATGATGACTATCTTTTCCGAGTATATAGAGGAGATCATAGAGGTATTTATGGATGATTTTTCAGTATATGGTTCCTCTTTTGATGATTGCCTATCTAACCTTTCTCTAGTGCTACAAAGATGCGAAGACACTAATCTCGTTTTGAATTGGGAGAAGTGTCACTTTATGGTTAATGAAGGCATTGTGCTAGGACACCTCGTTTCCAATCGAGGTATTGAGGTCGATCGAGCTAAGATCGAGACTATTGAGAAACTTCCTCCCCCTTGTTCTGTTAAGGGTGTGCGGAGTTTTCTCGGGCATGCAGGTTTCTATAGGAGATTCATCAAGGACTTCTCGAAGATTTCTAAACCACTAACTAACCTCTTGAATAAAGATGTTGTTTTTGAGTTTTCGTAGGAGTGTCTCGATGCATTCTACATGATTAAGGAGGCGTTGATCTCCTCTCCCATTATCCAACCTCTGGATTGGACCTTGCTCTTCGAGATCATGTGCGATGCGAGTGATGGGGCGGTAGGGGCAGTGCTTGGACAAAAGAAGGATGGCCGGACCACCGCCATTTACTATGCTAGCAAGACGCTAGACGAAGCCCAGCGTGACTACGCCACCACCGAAAAGGAACTATTGGAGGTTGTATATGCATTTGAGAAATTTCGTTCTTACTTAGTAGGGGCGAAGGTTATTGTTTACACCGACCATGCAACCATTCGTTACTTGCTTGCTAAGAAGGATGCCAAGCCACGTCTTATTCGATGGATTCTCTTGATTCAAGAGTTTGACCTAGAGATCCGCGATAAGAAGGGATCCGAAAATTCTGTTGCGGATCACCTCAGCCGGCTACCACCATCCTCATGCGAGAAGGACGAACCGTCCATAGATGATTCATTCCCCGATGAGCACTTGCACTTGTTGGAACGACTGATAGACTTCCTTATCTCACCCCATGATGGAGGTGAAGTATGGGGTGAGGATATTTTCCAACATGTTTAGGGACACCGTACGGTCCAGCTAGCGACCTTAAATCAAGCGCTTCTTGGGAGGCAACCCAAGGTATGGCTTTCTTTTCCCTTTTTCTAGTCTAGCTTTAGATAGTTTGCTTTTGCTTTGCTTTTCTTTGTTTTTGGTGTCGTGGACAGACAACAGGTGACATCTAAGGAAGGAATACAACCCAGGAGCAACACTGGAAGGACAGAAGTTCGAGAATTTGAGAAGACGGAGTTTGACTGAGACACATCACGGTTGTTATCATAGCACCTCGACCAAGATGATTCTTGAGCAACCGAGGCGACTAGGGTTATTGAAGATCCACCTCGGTCCGTATCACCTCGGTCCAGTCGAGACCATCTTGACCGAGGTGACAGCAGTTCCAGAAAAGGGTATAAAAGGGGGTTGAGATTTCTCTCTCTTCCCTCTCTCATCTTCTAGACCGCGGCGCACAGATTCATCTCGCTCTCCAATCTTCTATCTTTTTCGATGATTCTTGATTCCAAACTGCAAGGAAAGGGTAGAGGATCGGTTTGCAAGCGACAATCGGCAACGAAAACGCTCCAAATCGGCGAAATCTGGGGTAATTCGAAAAAAACCTGACTCCCTCTTCTTCCACTGTTTTTGATCAATTTGGGCTTTGGTTGCCCCTACATTGTGCTGAAAAAGGATTAAGTACCCATAGGAATCATTGGTAGTGACATCAGGGGAAAATAATTGGATTTCTGAGAGTTTCGATCGAACAGCACATCGCCTCGGTCTGCCTCGGCCGAGGTGTTTTTGAGAGTTGTCAGGGCAACCGAGGTGGTCTGATAGTGAGAGAGAAAGATGAGTTCTGACAGACAGCTGGTTCTGAGAGATAGATCCTCTCCTTCTCCTTCATCTTCTTCTTCTGGCCGCTCCATACCGGTGATCCACGAGCGTCACCAGGTCGATTATGACCGTATTGCTGCACGTCCAGTGGTTGCACCACGATTTCTGGACATTTCTTCTTTTGACTGCCTCCACGTGGATGAGGACTTGAGGCGGATGATTTCCATGGTAGGGCTGGAGCAGTTTACTGAGATTAGAGCTCCAGCCTACCTCGAGCCGACTTTGGAGTTTGTTAGCTCCGTGACCTACCTGCCTACTGAGCGTGCCATCAAGTACCGGTTGATGAACCGGAACTACTTAGTTCCGAAGGACCATTGGAGGGACATATTCGGCTTCCTGGCCCTCATAGTTTCTTACTTTCCTTCTCGAGTCGTGGCTCGAGAGTTTTGGGAACAGATAACTCACGTAGTTGAGCATGCTGACAGGTGGAGACCTGGAGATTCTAGGGAGCGAATTATCTTCCACCTAGCCTTTAGACTTGCTCACCGGATTTTCAGCGAGACACTTCTTGCGCGTACTGAGACGCCCCAGAAGATTAGACAGGGGGAGCTGCTGAGTCTATATTGTATGGTGACCGGAGGAGTTCCGGACTTTGGAGTGATGCTAGCGGAGGATCTTCACAGGATCAAGGCAAAGGCAAAGGGAGATATATGCTGCGGCGGTATAGTGACTCACATCGCGAGTTACATGGACTTAGACTTGAGTGCTTGTACTATGGTGGCGGCTTCCAAGCCGCTTGGGCTGCAGGAGATGATTACGAGGAGGATCTTGGTTCCTCGCGGACTTACTACGCCGTATGTGGCGATGCCCTGGGAGTAGACTTCACCGCAGGGTATTAGATGGTCATCTCAATTCTCCTTTATGACCCACATTACTGGTACACCGCATGGATTCCTCTTACGGAGGACGCGAGAGACGCAGCAGCAGCAGCCCAGGAGCAGGATGTTGAGGAGGTTGAGGAGGAGGCGGATAAGGATGACGGTGGCGGTGCTGCCATGGACACAGGTACAGATACAACTGGTACCAGCATACCAGTCGTCGATCTAGACGACGAGGAGACAGAGGAGGAGCCAGCTACAGCACCAGCACATCTTGCCAGGCGTAGGGTACGCAGGTAGAGGGATCCAGTAGCTCACCGCCGGATTGATGATTTGACGGATCAGATGATCAACTCTTACGCCGCTCTATCCTTGGACATGTTGGAGATGAGGGAGAGCTAGCACTACCAGCGCCGGATGATGGAGATCCAGTTCCAGCACATGATGGGCTATCCTTTTGACCCATCCCAGCATCCGTACGTACCTTATCCTCCACCACCACGGCAGATCAGGATTAGAGCTTGCAGGATTTCTTTAATTTTTATTATGCAGCTCAGCGTTGTCCGGTGAGTACTCTGTTTCTTTAGACTTATTTTGAACCATTGGGATAATGTGTCCCAAGTATGGGGTATTTGGATGTATTTATATGACTTATGTGTACGCTTGTATGACTCGGTTCGGATATTTATGATTTTCTTTATGCTCTATGTGTTTATCTGAGACTACATGTATGCATACAGGTTATTTAATTGAGAAAAACGTCAAAAATTGGTTAAGAAAAAAAATTTTTTGACCTCGACCGATGTGACTCTGACCAATCGAGGTGCAGCACCTTGGTTGACTTAGAACATCTCGACCGAGGTGGTTTAACTGAAACAGTTTTCTAAACGATTTTTGTGCTTCTTATCTGGATATGACCTCAGTGACGATTTTGTTTGCTGAATGGTTTTGAAATCATTATATGTTTGAAAGGTTTTATAATATATTTAAGTTGCTAAATGATTTGTTTGAAATTTGTGGCTTGTTTAATACTTTGTTTTTATCCAAATTATGTTGAATTTGAAGGTTGACACCACATGATAAGTTCTCTCACTTTCTTCCTGGAAAGATTAAGGCAATTCATTCTCTTCTCTTCTTCTTCTTGATCATGCTTAGCCCCTCATATACATATTTGCCTCCCTTTACCTATCCGGGAATTTGGAAGCAAGCAAGTGAAAAGCAAGTGAAAGAAAAGATGAGTTGTTGGCAGGAAGTTAGAAAGAAACCACTAGGTTTGGGGAAGTCAATCATGATGATGAGTAACTCGGCACCATTCACATAGCCGGGTGTTTGTGTCTTGCCAAAGTCAGATTGAGCGATATTCCTAACGAGTCATGGTATGTGCATCAAGGGTTTGAGGCATCTCGAGAAATTAATGATTGCTGATCTCCTAGGCTTCGGTTATTGTGCACCTCTGTCCATGCATCCCAAAAAGTAAAAAAAGTAAATAAGCAAAGCTTATTGGTGGAAGATGTTGAAATTTAAAAGAAAGTGAAGTAAAGATCCTTTTCCCGGATTCTAGCACCACATTCCTTATATACATCTCACCCTCACACGTTTCTTGACCTTTCATTTGGAAAGCCCTTGAGACCTTGAGCTTGTTGATTGACTTAGTGGTTTAAACTGGATTATACATGATTAATTTCGATAATTACAATTTATTATGCATTCTATGATTTTATGCAAAGATGAACAACTTTCTTATATTTATAAAATGTTTTGAGCATATTTTGATTTTAAATGCCATGAAGCATTCTCTTAGAGTGATCTATGATTGGAGCCTACCATTAAAATATTTTGAAATACTTTTCATTGATCTTTATGACTTATAATCCATTCTATCTTGTATTTTAGATTCTGAACTTGCTTGGGGACAAGCAAGGGACAAGTATGGGGTATTTTGATAGCATGAATTATTGTCTATATTTTGGGACTTGTTAAGACGTTTTATCTTCAATAATCTGTATGTTTGGATGTATATTATGTGATTATATTGTCATTTTATCTACCTTTACGGGAATCGAGGTCTACACCTAGTTTCGTTGTAATCATAGGTAAAATGGCACGTTTTGCATTAAAATGGAGCTAAAGGAGTGAAGGAGTCATTGGAGCTACATTCAGGAGCCTAAGGAAGAATCCAGGAAGCATGGAAATGGATTAAAGATTTACTTTGGACCAGATTTGAGAGATTTCACCTTCAGTTGAGGTTCACCTCGGTCAGCTACAGTACCATCTCGACCGAGGTGATTTTGAGGAGCGTCGCGACCGAGGCGAATACTATGACGCGGCGAGATATATTTTATTCTTGGCTGAGATCTTTTATTTTTGGAAGGAGAGATCTTATATTTTTGGAAGGAAGATCATATATTTTAGGTATCTATTTATGAGATATGGATATATTTTATTAGGAAAATATCTTTTCAAGATATTTTATCTTTGGAGGGTAATTTTCCTATATAAAGCGTTGGATTTTTCACAAGTTCAACCATGCTTATACAAGCCTAGAGGGCTAATAGTATCCAGTAATTGAAGGTCTTTTGGAAGGAAGGAAGATTGAAGATCAATCTAGGAAGGATTGATAGCTTGTTATAGCTTTTGTGAAGGGTTTTGTAAGACTTTCTTTGATTCCCTTCTTGTTGATTTGTCTTGTTGGATTTGTGATCCAAGGAACGCTTGTTTGTTTGATATTTAATTCAGTTATTGAAGCCTTGTTCTTAAGGTTTTTGTGTTCAAACATTCACTTTCTTCCCATATATTTGATTATTGCTTTCATGATGATGAGTGGCTTATTTCTTTGTGTGATTCTAGGGTGATTGGATGAAAGTTGTGGGAAAAACAATGATAGAATAATCTTAAATTCCAGTAGGACCCTAAAGCTCGAGTCTTTATCCTTAACCTTATAACATCTCGTTCAGTCGATGGACATCTCGGCCGGGGTGGAACTTGACTGGCCGAGGTGACCTTTCTGATCCGAAACTGAGAGTTAAGTGTTAGAGTTTGCCAAATCCTATTCTTATTACACCTTTCCTAGTTCAATGCAACCTAGGATGAGACTTACAAGGCAATTCCTTTGTTTGTTTACCAAAGATCATAAGTGTAGGTAATAAAGGTTTATCCTTTATTGGGGTTTGAGTGTGCTTTCATTCCATCTTTGTGATTAGCCTGAGACTTACCCGGTAAAGGTTGATTCTATTCCCTTAGTTGGTGTGTTGGTTTGAGATTATAATTCCTTTCCTTAGTACCTTGAATCACAAATCTAACAAAGACAACAAACCAAAGGGAATCTAAGAAAGTCTTACAAATCCCCTCAAAAGCTATCACAAAGCTATGAACTTCCTTCCTTCAATCTTCAAACTTCCTTCAAACTTCCAAGAATCCTTCCTAATTGTAGTGTATTGTCGGCTTCCAGCCTGCGGTGATGCTGAATTATGGAAAATCCAACCCTTTTTATAGGAGAATTATCTTTCAAAGATAATAATATCTTAAAAAGATAATTTCCTAATAAAATATATTCATATCTCTAAAATAGATCTCCTAAATATATGATCTTCCTTCCAGAAATCCAGCCCAAAAATATAAGATCACTTCCTTCCAAAAATAAAAGATCTCAACCAAATAAAATATATCTCGCCGCGCCAGGGTGTTCGCTTCGGTCGGGACGCTCCTCAAGATCACCTCGGTCGAGGTGACACTGTAGGTGACCGAGGTGAATCTCAACTGAATGTGAAATCTCTCAAATCTGGTCTAAAGTAAATCTTCTTTGTTAATTCCTTGCTTCCTGAGTTCTCTTTTAAGCTCCTGAATGTAGCTCCTATGACTCCTTTGCTCCTTAGCTCCATTTCGATCCAAAATGTGCCATTTTATCTACGATTACAACGAAACTTGGTGTAGACCTCGATTCCCGTAAAGGTAAATGAAACGACAATATAATCACATAATATACATTCAAACATGCAGATTATTGAAGATAAAACATCTAAACAAGTCCCAAAATATAGACTATAATACATGCTATCAAAATACCCCATACTTGTCCCTTGTTTGTCCCCAAGCAAGTTCCAAATCTTAAGTACAAGATATAATGGATTATAAGTCATAAAGATCAATGAAAAGTATTTCAAAACATTTTTGGTGATGTGCTCCATTCATAGATCACTCTAAGAGAATGCTTCATGGTGTTTAAAATCAAAACATGATCAAAACATTTTATAAATATAGGAAAGTTGTTCATCTTTGCATAAAATCATAGAATGCATAATAAATCATAATTATCGAAATTAATCATGTATAATCTAGTTTAAACCACTAAGTCAATCAACAAGCTCGAGGTCTCAAGGGCTTTTCAAGAGAAGGTCAAGAAACGTGTGAGGGTGGGATGTATATAGAGAATGTGGTGCTAGAATCCGCGAAAAGGATCTTCACTTTACTTGCTTTGAACTTCAACATCTTCCACCAATAAGCTTTGCTTATTTACTTTTTACTTTTTGGGATGCATGGACAGAGGTGTACAATAACCGAAGCCTAGGAGAACAGCAATCATCAATTTCTCGAGATGCCTCAAACCCTTGATGCACATACCATGACCCGTTAGGAATATCGCTCAATCCGACTTTGGCAAGACACAAACACCCGACTATGTGAATGGTGCTGAGTTACCCATCATCATTATTGACTCCTCCAAAACTATTTGTTTCTTTCTAAACTTCCAGCCAACATCTCAACTTTTCTTTCACTTGCTTTTCACTTGCTTGCTTCCAAATTCCCGGATAGGTAAAGGAAGGAAAATATGAGGGGCTAAGCATCATCAAGAAGAAGAAGGGAAAAGAATGAATTGCCTTAATCATCCCAGGAAGAAAGTGAGAGAACTCATCATGTGGTGTCAACCTTCGAATTCAACATAATTTGGATAAAAACAAAGTATTAAACATGCCAAAAATTTCAAACAAAGCATTTAGAAACTTAAACATATCATAAAATTTTCAAACATATAAAGATTTCAAAACCAATTTGCAAACAAAATCATCACTGAGGTCATATCCAAAAAGGAAGCACAAAAATCGTTTCGAAAATTCTTTCAGTTATATCACCTCGGTCGAGATGTTCTAGGTCAACCGAGGTACTTGACCTCGTTTGGAAAAAGTCATCCCGGTCGAGGTCGTAAAAAAAATTTTTATAACAAGTTTTTGACGTTTTTCTCATTCAAATAGCCTGTGTGCATGCATGTAGTCTCAGATAAGAACATAGAGCATAAGAAAATCATAAATAGAAAGTCATAGTCATACAAGCATACATAATGTCAAATAAGATACATCAATACCCCATAGTTGGGACACATTGTCCCAATGGGTCAAAATAAGTCTAAAAATAGAGTACTCACCGAACATAAGCTGAGCTGCACAATAAATAAAGAAAATGAAATCCCTGCTAGCTCTAATCCTGATCTGCTGGTGGTGGTGGTGGATATGGAACGAAGGGATAGTGAGATGGGTCAAATGGGTAGCCCATGGTATGCTGGAACTATATCTCCATCATACGGCGTTAGTAGTGCTGGCTCTCTCTCTCATCTCCAACATATCCAAGGACAAGGCGGCGTAAGAGTCGATCATTTGGTCCGTCAGCTCGTCAATACGTTAATGAGCTATGGGATCCCTCTGCCTGCGGACTCTGCGCCTAGAAAGGCGTGATGGTGTTGCAGCCGCCTCCTCCTCTATCGCCTCGTCGTCTAAGTCGACAACTGGCACGCTGGGGCCGGCCGTATTTGTCCCTGTCTCAATGGCAACACCGCCATCATCATCCTCCTCCTCCTACACCTGAGTTGCTACAGCGTCTCTAGCATCCTCTATGTAAGGTATCTATGTGGTGGACCAATACTGAGGATCGTAGACTGAGAACTGCTCGATTCTAACTCTCTGATTTCCAGTTCTTTTCCCCCAATATCACTACCGATTGTTCCTATGGGGTACTTAAGCCTTTTCAAACACAAATCTATGGCAATCAAATCCACTAATCTCTAAAATTGGCGAAAATAGAGGAGTTAGGGTTTTCGATTTAATTACCCAGATTCAGTCGATTGGAAGCGTTTTTGTTGCAGTTTCTCGCTTGCAATCTGTTCCTCTAGCCTTTCCTTGCAAGATCTGAGCAAGAATCGTAGAAAACGATCGAGAAATGAAGAAAGTGAGATGGGGATGCGCCACGGTCGAGGGAGAGATCGGAGGGAAAGAGAGAGAAATTGTTCCTCTTTTATACCCCTCGCCGATTCTGCTGTCACCTCGGTCGAGGTGGTCCCGACTGAGGTGTTGTGATAGCAACCGAGATGTGTCTCAGTAAAACTCTGTCTTCTCAATTTCTAGAACTTCTATCCTTCCAGTGTTGTTCCTGAGTCGTAATCCTTCCTTAGAAAGTACCTGGTTTCTGTCTAGGACGCCAAAAACAAAGCAAAGCAAAGCAAAAGCAAACTATCTAAAGCTAGACTAGGAAAGGGAAAAAGAAAGCAATACCTTGGGTTGCCTTCCAAGAAGCGCTTGATTTAAGGTCGCTAGCTGGACCGTACGGCATCCCTAAACATGCTAGAAGGTATCCTCACCCCATACTTCACCTTCATCATGGGGTGAGATAAAGAAGTCTATCAAACGTTCAAGCAAATGCAAGTGCTCATCGGGGAATGAATCGTTTATGGGTGGTTCGTCCTTCTCGTGAGAAGAGGGAGGTAGCTGGCTGAGGTGATCCGCAACAGAGTTTTCGGATCCTTCTTATCGCGAATCTCTAGGTCAAACTCTTGAAGCAAGAGAATCCATCGAATAAGACGCGGCTTTGCATCCTTTTTAGCAAGAAAGTAACGAATAGCTTCATGGTCAGTGTAAACAATAACTTTCGCTCCCAATAAGTAAGAGCGAAATTTCTCAAAAGCATATACAACCGCCAAAAGCTCCTTTTTTGTGGTGGCGTAGTTTAGCTGGGCTTCATCTAGTGTCTTGCTAGCATAGTAAATGGTGTTGGTCCGGCCATCCTTCTTTTATCCAAGCACCGCTCCTACCGCCACATCACTCGCATCACACATGATTACAAATGGCAAGGTCCAATCCGGAGGTTGGATAATGGGAGCGGAGATCAACGCTTCCTTTATCCTGAAAAATGCATCAAGACAATCCTACGAAAACTCAAAAAAAAACATCCTTATTCAAGAGTTTAGTTAGTGGTTTAGAAATCTTCGAGTAATCCTTGATGAACCTCCTATAGAAACCTGCATGCCCGTGAAAACTCCGCACACCCTTAACAGAACAAGGGGGAGGAAGTTTCTCGTTAGTCCTAGCACAATGCCTTCATTAACCATAAAATGACACTTCTCCCAATTCAAAACGAGATTAGTGTTTTCACATCTTTGTAGAACTAGAGAAAGGTTAGATAGGCAAACATCAAAAGAGGAACCATATACTGAAAAGTCATCCATAAATACCTCCATGATCTCCTCTATGTACTCGGAAAAGATAGTCATCATGCATCGCTGGAAGGTAGCGGGTGCGTTACATAATCCAAATGGCATTCTCCTATAAGCGAATGTTCCCCATGGACAAGTGAAAGTGGTCTTATCTTGATCATCTGAATGGATAGGAATTTGAAAGAAGCCACTATAACCATCTAAATAGCAAAAATGTGAATGCTCGGCTAACCGTTCGAGCATTTGATCGATGAAGGGAAATGGAAAATGATCCTTCCGTGTGGCCACGTTAAGCTTCCTATAATCGATGCACACCCTCCATCCCGTAACGGTCCTAGTCGTGATCAACTCGTTGTTCTTATTCCTCACAACGGTCATCCCTCCTTTCTTCGGAACTACATGTACTGGGCTCACCCACTTGCTATCCGAGATAGGAAGTATGATACCAGCATCCAACAACTTAAGAATTTCTTTCTTCACAACCTCTTTCATGATCGGATTTAACCGTCTTTGAGGTTCCCGTGAAGTCTTATGATCATTCTCCATTAGTATTTTATGCATGCAGAAGGAAGGCTTAATACCAATAAGATCATCAATAGTATAACCCAAAGCCTTTTGATGTTTTCTCAGGGCATGCATCAATTTAGATAATTCAGTTTCGGAAAGGGAAGCACTAACGATAACGGGATAAGTAGAATCCGGTCCAAGGAAAACATACCTCAAGTGACTTGGAAGCGGTTTAAGCTCCACAACTAGGGGTGCTTTCGGAGGGGGATCCTTGCTTCCTCCTTCCAGTGGAGTAGATTTAGATCGAAGAACTGGACCATGAGAAGTCTCAGTTGACATCATCTCGCTTGCGACCTCGGTCGAGGTCCAGAGTGGGTGACCGAGATGTTCTTCAGATAAGAACACCTCGCTTGGTTCAGAGAGTGCCTTGGTCGAAGTACTGTAACTAGGACCGAAACTGGAGATTCTCTTCTCATGGATTAGTTTTTCAATCTTAGCTCCTGGATCTTCTTCCAGTGCCTTTAAGCTCCGTATATCTGCATCACAAGAAGCATCTATACCTTCCTCGATTAAGATAAAACTAATAACTCTTTCAAGAGGGTCATTAATATCTTCTTCATCATAGATGTTGAAGATATCATTCTCCAGCGGCTCTCCTTTCATTGCAACAAGCAATGCAAACTCCACTTGATCTCCGCCAATGTTGAATCTCAACTTGGCGTTCTTACAATCCACATTGCAACATGAAGTTGCTAGAAATGGTCTCCCGAGAATGATAGGAACGGGATAACCTGCGGGTATATCAAGTACAACAAAGTCTATAAGTAAGTAGAAGTTACCTAACTTAACTAGAACATCTTCCAAAATGCCGACGGGATGGGTAATGGAGCGGTCCGCCATGTATAACCTTATCTTCACCGGCTTGGTCTCTCCAAGTCCGATCTTCACACATAGCTTCAGCGGGATGATGCTCACGCTGGCTCCTAGATCACACAACGCCTCACAAGTTACATCCCCAACTTGAATGGGAATGCAAAATGAGCCGGGATCTCTCAACTTAGGTGGCATCTTCTCCTTCATGATTTGAATGAGCTCCGAGGATTTAGATGTCATCCTTACTCCACCAAAATCTTCCAGCTTCCACTTCCTTGATATAATCTCTTTTAAGAACTTCCCATAGGCGGGCATCCCTAGAATAGCATCAAGGAAAGGGATTTTAATATGTAGTTTATTCATCAAGTCAAGGAACTTACCAAAGTGCTTGTCTAGATGTGCTCTAGCCCTTGACTGGGGGAATGGAAGTGGTGGTTTATATGCAGGAGGTGGGACATAAGCTTCAGATTTGTCCGTCGCCTTCTGGGACTCCACCTCGGGTGGCACCTCGACCGAAGTGTTCCTCGTCTGTATCTGGACCGAGGTGTTTTTCGTCTGTACTAGCATCGACCGAGGCACTGGATTTGCAGTTTTCAGTTTACTTCTCGTCGTTATTGCCATGATCTGTCCTTTTGGGTTGCTCTCTGTCCTTGCTGGGAGCTTCCCTGGATTTCTTGGCGCTTCATTCGCCTTATTAAAGAATTATTGCTCTAAGGCTTTTTGTGCCTTCGAAAATGAAGTCATGGATGTCTCCATAGCGTTGAGCTTGATCAAGATGGCCTCCAGCACTGCATCTTTCTTCTCTGGCTGGGACGAACTTGAACCAGGCTCCTGGCTCTTCAATGGAGTAGAAGAAGAAGAAGAGGGATTAAAATAATTATTATAATTGGAATTAGAATAATGGTTACCCGGATTTTGATTGTTGGATCTCCAATTATTGTTGTTGGAGCGTCTATTGTTGTTGTAGTTGTTGTTCCGGGAACCATGATTGTTGTTCCTTAAGCCTTGATATCCTCCCTCCTCCTTTTGGTGTGAGCAACCAAAAGGACCTTCAATTGCTTCACATCATTTTTGAGGGAGATGAGTTGATTGTTGTTCGCTCAAAAGTGTATGCGTCAAAGTCTTAAATTTATATCTAGAACTCAAAGCAAAGCGAACCCGCAGTGTACGGATCGGCTGTAGTGAGGTAAGAATTCCAGAGTCGAACTCAGGGATTTGGTGAGAGTAAATCCAATATCAATTATCTAGCAAAAAGTGCGAAAAGCTTTTGTGATCAAATAAGGGTAAAATGATTCCAAGGATTCAAGTATCCGATTTCGGATTTCGATTCAAGACACTTCTATAGATATAGGACAGAGTTTATATTGCCAAGATTAAATGTTCAAAGGTAGATATCGTACGGTGAAGTTCCGAAACCTATATAACTAATCTAAAGATTCTCTCTATAAGGGTTGGTGAGGCTGCAATATAGAAAGATCTAAAGACAAGAATTATGTTCAAACTAACTATCTACAACTCCAGGATATGACTCTCCAAAGTAAAGATAGAAAGCACACTTAGGATCTTAATAAAGGATGTTGAGTCTCTTTATTACCCAAATCTTGTAACCTTAATCTATTAAATGTAGAATTAAGTTTGAAGTCTCTTCATACATTCAATTAGAGGTTAAAAAGGTGAATCAATGTTAGGATTTAGGCAAGGATTAGTTTTGGTTAAAGATTAATTCAATTAAAGTTCGTCAGAAGAATAAATCGGGCTGTTCATAAGAAAATCGGCCGATTTACTTCAAGAACAGTCCGATTTTCCTGTTGTCGCAAAACTAAAATCTAAACTCTCAGGGTCCTAATGTTTGAATGAGTTCAATCTATCATCATCTAAGCCTTAATCATCAACTATTCTCCCCAGAATCACAAGGGTTTTAGCCAACCATTTTCAAAATCGTATCAAATTAAAGATTGAGTGAAATATCGCAAAGAAAACCGAATCTTGAATAAAAATTCAATAACCTTCAAATCTGTAAACCAATTTCGAAACTAACAAATGTATCTCTCAATTAACTCAATATCGTGTTCAAAAACCACAAAGATTTCAATGGAATACAGAAATCTCACAATCAAGAATCAAGATTGGCTTCCCGGTAAAAGTTCTTCAATCCTTCTCCAAGAATCTCCAATTTTTTTCAAACGTGTAAAGATTTCCCGCTGCGGCCTCCTAATCTCCCTTTGGAGAATTTAACTCCAAGTCCCGGGGCTGTCACCGTCCGTCTTCAATGTTGAAGGCTATCGAATTTATGTAGGGATAAATCTAGGGTTTAACGATGAAACCCTAAATATTTGGGCTTAAAAGAAGTCGAGCCGCTGGTATCAGAAAATACTCTGGATCGCGTCAGACGGTATCAGAGAATACTTTGGCGCGTCAGACGGTATCAGAAGATACTTTGGGCCGCGTCAGATGGTATCAGAAGATACTTTGGGCCGCGTCAGACGGTATCAGAAGATACTTTGGCGCGTCCTAACTTCCTTTTATTGCTCCTTTTTGTCCCGCTTCAAGGCTTAATCCTTAAATATGCTATTTCGCTTCATAATTCGCCAAATTACCTACAAATGCAATAAAACTCTGTGTAGACCTCTATTCTTGCAAAGTAGGTAAATATAACCATAAATGCCATGAATGTATGTCTATGCATGCAAAATAAAGGGAAAATCTATATAAATACATGCCTAAAAATAGGTCATAATTCATGTCATCAATTGTCATTTGATGGAGCTTCCTGGAAATTAACTCTCCTCACTCCATTTTCAGCTCCTTGGTGGGAGTATTTCTCCATGTGCAAAGCTTGTTTCTCAATGAACTCCTAAGCTTCATCAATCGGCATGTCCATGAATGTGCCGGCGGATAGTAGTTGGAGGTTGAATTGGGTAGCTCCACCCAATCCCTTGAAATATATCTCCATCAACTCTATTTTTGGAAACCCATGATGTGGGCAATCCAATAGAACATCCTTAAATCTCTCCCATGACTTGGACAAACTCTCCTTGTCCTTCATGATGAATGCATTGATCTTCCCTCTCATTTCAGCGGTTTTGGAAGGGGAAAAGAATTTTGTTAAGAACTCCGTCGTCATCTCCTCCCAAGTGTTGATCTTTCCGGGGGGAAGAGACTGATATCATGTAAGCGCCCTGTCCTTCAAAGAAAAGTAAAAAGGCCTTAGCTTGTAATTATTATTTTCCAGCCTTGAAGGTCTCAAGGTCTCCATCAAAATCTCATAGTTCTGTAATTGTTGATGCGGAGACTCCCTCTCTAAACCTCCAAACTGGCATTGGCGGATCATGGATAGAACTTGCGGTCGAAGTTCATAATCATGCTCCGCTGGTTCACCTAGGTTGACTCCTGGACGCCTCACTTGCTGGTTTGGGTCCATCCTCTGTCCTAGGGTCTATGGAATACCTGCAAAAAGAACATCACGGACAAGCATCTGAGGTGGAAGTATCTCGGCTGCAGCAATTGGAGCGGGGTCCTGCCTCGGTCGAGGGTCTGGTCGATGCAGAATCTGGGCTCGTAGCTCAGCCATATCTGCTTCTATCTCTGTAGTTCTGGTGCGAGTTTGCTCCCTCTCACACTGCAGTTCTTCTCTATTGAGGCGCAAATGTTCCATTGCCTCCTTCAATTCGGCCTCAAGATTGCGATTGTCTTGGTTGGCCATTTTCGCTTCTTTCAAGCGTCTTTTGTATGTCTTTTCTGGTTCGGGATCGTAAGGAACGATTTCCTTCCCAGCACGAGTTCTTCGCATAAACCTAAGAAAAAGAACCTGCGAAAGTCACTCAAGTAGAGTGGTTAGTAGCAACAGGGGCAATTGCCCCGAAATACGACCGCAACCAGATCGGTCTAGACCAAGTCCCCGGGAACGGCGCCAAAAACTTGTTCGCTCCAAACGGTGTGTGCAAGCTTTAAATTTATATCCCAAGAAATATGCTTAAAACAAGGATGCGAACCCGCAGTGTACGGATCAATTATAGTAAAAGCAAGAATTATGGGGTGTCGATCTCAGGGACTTAGGTGAAACAAAGCAAGTATAGGTAGTCAATGTAACTAATAACCACAAAAGCGATTAAAGCAATCAAAAGAGATGATAATAAGGTCAATTAAAGGAAATATGCAAATTCTAGGGATTAAAGCATCTAGTTGTGGTTCCAACTCAAGATCTCAAGATAAGCGGACAAAGTTGAGATTTTGCAAAGGGAAGGTGTTTCTAAAGCGGAATAGATCACCGGGTAAGTCTCACTACTCACTAATCCCAAACCAAAAGCTTCTATTACCGGGTAAGTCTCAAGGTACTAAGGAAAGGAATTATAATCTCAAACCAACACACCAACTAAGGGAATAGAATCAACCTTTACCGGGTAAGTCTCAGGCTAACTCACAAAGATGGGATGAAGGCACACTCAAACCCTAATAAAGGATAAACCTTTATTACCTACACTTATGATCTTAGGTAAACAAACAAAGGAATCACCGGGTAAGTCTCATCCTAAGCTTGCATTGAACCAGGAAAGGTGTAATAAGAATAGGATTTGGCAACTCTAACACTTAAGTTTTAGTTACGGATCAGAAATGGTCACCTCAGTCAGTCAAGTTTCACCTCGGCCGAGATGTTCATCGACTGAACGAGATGTTCTAGGGTTAAGGGTAAAGACTCGAGCTTTCAGGGTCCTACTGGGATAAAGATTGTTCTATCATCGTCTTTCCCATAAATTTCAGTCAATCACCCTAGAATCACACAAGGAAATTAGCCACTCATCATCATATAAGCAATAATCAAATATATGAGGAAAGAATGAATAATTGAACACAAATACCTTAAGAACAAGGCTTCAATAACTGAATCAATTATCAAACAAATCAGAATCCTTGAATCACAAATCCAACAAAGACAACAAACCAAAGGGAATCTAAGAAAGTCTTACAAATCCCCTCAAAAGCTATGAACTTCCTTCCTTCCATCTTCAAACTTCCTTCAAACTTCCAAGAATCCTTCCTAACTATAGTCTATTGTCGGCTTCCAGCCTGCGGTGATGCTGAATTATGGAAAATCCAGCCCTTTTTATAGGAGATTTATCTTCCAAAGATAATAATATCTTAAAAAGATAATTTCCTAATAAAATATATCCATATCTCTAAAATAGATCTCCTAAATATATGATCTTCTTTGCAGAAATCCAGCCCAAAAATATAAGATCTCTTCGTTCCAAAAATAAAAGATCTCAACCAAATAAAATATATCTCGCCGCACCAGGGTGTTCGCCTCAGTCGGGACGCTCCTCAAGATCACCTCGGTCGAGGTGACACTGTAGCTGACCGAGGTGAATCTCAGCTGAATGTGAAATCTCTCAAATCTGGTCTAAAGTAAATCTTCTTTGTTAATTCCTTGCTTCCTGAGTTCTCTTTTAAGCTCCTGAATGTAGCTCCTATGACTCCTTTGCTCCTTAGCTCCATTTTGATCCAAAATGTGCCATTTTACCTACGATTACAACGAAACTTGGTGTAGACCACGATTCCCGTAAAGGTAAATGAAACGACAATATAATCACATAATATACATTCAAACATGCAGATTATTGAAGATAAAACGTCTAAACAAGTCCCAAAATATAGACTATAATACATGCTATCAAGCTTCATTTTCCCTAGCGTATTCCCATGAGGAGCATCTTCATCTTCATGTGGAGGTAGGATGAACCGTTTAGATTACATAGTGACTATAAGGATTTGAACAAGGTGATCATTAAGAACGAGTATTTACTGTCTCATAATGACGATTTATTGGACCAGCTTAAGGGAGTGACTATGTTCTCCCGGATTGATCTACGCTCTATATATCATCAATTAGGGGTGAGAAAGAGTGGAATGTGTACAAGACGAAATTTCAGACCTGATAGACAATATGAGTTGGTAATGATACCATTGGGCTTACTGAATGCCCTAGTGGTTTTCATGGAAGTTGATGAACAGTATCATCCTCGACTTCCTTGATCAGTTAAGTGGTGGTCTTCATTGATGACATAGTGGTGTACTCTCGTAGAAGAGAGAAACATACCGGTCATCTAAGGACAGTTTTGCAAATTCTGAAGGAAAGAGAAAGTTGTATGTCAAGCTCTCTAAGTGTGAGTTCTGGACATCTGAGGTTGCTCTTCTAGGCCTGGTTGCCTCCACCAATAGGACCAAGGTTAATCCGGAGAAGATCGGATATGTTACAACTTGGACGACACCGATGAATTGCAAGGAAGTGTGTAGCTTTCTTGACCTAGCCGGTTATTACCGATGCTTTGTGGAGGGATTCTCTGTGATTGCACGTCCATTGACGAGTCTTCTGAGGGACACTACCAGATTTGTATGGACTAACCAGTGTGCTTAGATTTTTGAGGAGTTGAAGAGGCGTTTGACTTTTGTTCCTATCTTGGCACAGCTAGAGGATTCTGAAGGTTTCATAGTTTACAGTGATGCATCCAAGCTAGGCTTGGGATGTGTATTGATATAGAGAGGCAGAGTGATTGCATACGCGAATAGACAGCTGAAGATGAATAAGGAGAACTACCTTACTCATGATCTGGAGTTGGCAACAGTAGTTCAGGCTTTGAAGATCTGGAGACATTACATGTATGGTGCCACATGTCAGATCTTCACAAACCATAAGAGTCTGAAGTACATTTTTACACAGCGGGAATTGAATAACCGCCAACATCGATGAGGATGCCCAGTTGTATGCTTTAGAGGTTTTACCTGGTCTGTTGGATGAGATCCAACAGAAGTAGGGGGCCTGCCCGACCTTGATGAGGATCAAAAAGAGGATACCTCGTGGAGAGGCATCACAGTTCTTCCTTGGAGCAGATGGAGTGATGAGGCGCCATGACCGCATCTGTGTACCTGCTGATGTGGAGTTGAGACAGAGGATCTTACAAGAGGCTCAATGTACAACTTACTCAGTACCTCCAGGTGCGAGTAAGATGTACTATGCTCGGAGATGCTCATATTGGTGGGGAGGGCTGAAGCCCGATGTAACCAGATTAGTCGCACAGTGCGCGACCTGTCAGCAGGTCAAGATAGAGCATTTTAGACCTGGAGGTGAGCTCCATCTACTGTCAGTACCGTAGTGGAAGTGGGAAGATGTCTCCATGGACTTTGTGACCGAATTGAGGCCCAGTAGGACTTTTGATGTTATATGGGCTGTTGTATACTGACTGACGAAGACGGCACGTTTCATTCCTATCGGAGAGACGTGGCCAATGAGTAGATTGGTTGTGAAGTAAACTAGACAGATCGTGAGACTCCATGGTGTACCAAGGACGATTGTATCTGATCGAGATGGACTGTATACCTCGAGATTTGGCAGCCAATTCAGACTAGTTTGGGGACGAGTCTACAGTTGTTACGTCTAGGAATTGATGCACGCAAAAGTCTAAAATTTATACTCGATATAGTTTTCCTAACTCCTAGCGAACCCGCAGTGTACGGGACGTTTTGTAGTAAGGATAGTATTCCGAGGTTGAACACAAAGACTGAGGTGAAATCGAGTCAAATAGTGACTAAGGATAGTGTCGATCTAGGCTAAGAAAAGATGAAAGAAACAAATAAATGAAAATCTCAATGTTTTTGAGTTGGTTTTATGGTGATCAATCAAGGATCACAAATCATGCAAGAATTAACAAACTATTAAGATGGCAACACAAACAAGCAAACACAAATAAGAGATAAGCAATCAAGAGAGAAAAGTGGATTCTAGGGGTTGGAAATTCCGGTTATGGCATATGACTCAAGCTATCCAATCATTCCTTGGATCAACTATAGTATGTTGGGAGTGAGTGTTTCTAGATTGGGATCAATCACCGGGTAGGTCTCATGGTCCACTAGTCCGTTCCTAAGGTCTCATCACCGGGTAAGTCTCAAAGAGCCTAAGGATAGGAATTCTACACAAACCGGATTGTCATCTAGGGATCTAACCTCTCTTTACCGGGTAAGTCTCGGGAATGCAAGTCCTAAACATCAATCCTAGCACACTCAGTCCAATAGCGGCTTATGAGGCTCACTACTACCTAGAGTTCATCATCTTCGGTATCTAAGAGCAAGAATCACCGGGTAGGTCTCTTCTAACACTTAGTTGCTAAAACTAGGTTACCCTAGGATAGATTTAGCTCAACAAACACTAGGATTTCAACAATCTAACATCCTAGCACTTAGATTCATCAAATAAGCAAGTCAGTCAAAATCACGGGTAGTTCATCAAGAACCACGGCCGTGGAATGTACTAGAACAGGCCGTGATTTACAACAGAGGCTAGTTTCGAGCAAACAATTCATCCAAAGGTACATATAAGTCCATTCTATCATAGTCCAAGCCATAACCATCATTTCCTTACCCTAGAATCACATCTACTTAGCAAACGACATGCATCATCACAATCAAAGTCATCAAGCATAAAATCATGGAATCCATATCAAGAGGATGAAATGAAAGGGAGATGAAGTAAGTGAAACAAAGAAAAACGAGCAGAATAAGGGTTCAAGAAAGACTTACAACCCTTCAAAAGAAGGTTCAATCGTTTCTTACAAACCCTTGCAAAACGTCTTCACAAAGCTCACTCGAAACTATGAATAACTAAGAATGGTGTGTTCTTCTCTTCTTCTCCAATGTAAATCTTTCTTCTCCTCCAAGTGTAGCTCCAATCCAATCTTCCAATGAGAGAATATGTGTTGTTGAGAGTGTGGGAGAGAATGGACTGATGGGGTCTGCCCTCAACAGCCTGCAGTACCACCTTTTATACACCATCAAGGGCAAGGATCGGTTATGGAGATCGTGGAACAGTTGTCGCAACTGTGCAGGGAGAACCACGGCCTATTTCCACGCCCGTGGAAGTCCCAGTGGCCGTGGTTTTGGTGATGCAGCTTTCTTTGGATCATCAAGCCACAATTTGGTGCAAGGCATGCACCAACAAGGTCCCATGTGTCCTCCTTAACTCCTAGCTTGATTCCCAATGAATCCGAAGGTGTGTCATCTCGAGGAACGATCCTCGAATGTATCGATTAAGATCCTAAAGGTCCCAAAATACCTACAAAACATGAAAAAGTCCGTGTAGACGTCTATCTCGACAAATATACAAGAATTGAATGCAAACGTCATGAACTAGTGCTAAACCATGCATGAATGAGCGGAAAAACTATCTAAATGAGTGCTTAAACCTACGTCATAAATCGTGTTATCAATAATACCCCATACTTAAGGTTTTCTCATCCCCGAGCAAAGTCCGACTATAGGCTAAGAGATGACATGATTTATGAATGCAAGAAAAACTGAAAATATTTTTGGGATTGTGCTTCTAATATTGGATTACCTTCATAGTCATGTTTCATGGCAAATGGACAAGCAATCATGCATCAAATGAATGAAGGCACGGAAAGACAATTATACTTAACTAGAAAGCTTGCATGAAAGGTAAAGATG
Organism: Fagopyrum esculentum; assembly: GCA_033239045.1. Taxonomy (NCBI): domain Eukaryota; kingdom Viridiplantae; phylum Streptophyta; class Magnoliopsida; order Caryophyllales; family Polygonaceae; genus Fagopyrum; species Fagopyrum esculentum. The sequence goes on from BSUD01000004.1 coordinate 54,999,463, forward strand.
AAGAAGCCAAGATGATCATGAGTATATCCAATGAAGACCACTAAGTCTTACACACATGCAAATAGGTCACAAGGACTTAGGAAAAAAGAGGCTAAGAAACGTTGTGATTGGGTGGGGATTTTTTCTAGGTCATGTGATGCTAATCCGGGAATGGAACTAACTCCACAATTTCGTTTTTTATCAATATCCCACAAGTGTATATTTTCTCCTTCTTTTCTTTCTTTTCTTTTCTTTTTCTTTCACTTATTTTTGAGACAATGGCATTGGTGTACAAAAGCCGAAACCTTGGTGATTAGTTGGCCTCGGGTTTTTTTTATTTTTCGAGATGCTCCACACCGGGCACACATACCAAAACTCGTTAGGACTATCAGTTTATTTGACTTTGGCAAGGCACAAACACCCAATTATGTGAATGGTGCCGAGTTACTCGTCATTTAAACCAACGTCCCCAAACCTATATTTTTGTCTACACATTCACAACAATTTCAGCACTTCATTCACAACATTCATTCATCAACAACTTCACCCCACACTTGCTTTTCACACACATCAACACACTAGCATGCTCCTATTCCCGGATGGGTCAAAAGAGGTCAAAATTTTCATTAATTGAGGTGCTCAAGCAACATGATCAAGATGAGAAGTAGAGGAAATGAATTGCCTTAGTCATTCCTAAATGATGTGCAAGAACTAGCATGCAATTTCGACTTTCAATCCTCAATCCAATCAAGGCAAGCATTATAATCACAAATCATTCATGTGATTCAAGATAAGTACTTCAAGTCCACATATGCATTCATCTATTCAACGCACAAGGTCATCCATAGCCAATTCACACTACAATTTCATCATAAGGGTCATTCCCAAGCTTAGAAGCACTAAAAATTTTTTAAATTTTCTGATTTTTTTGGATTTTTTGAAACATGTACGTAAAATGCAAGACATAACAAAACATGTGACTAAAAGAAACTATCCTAGATGCTAATCATGCAAGTGATCATGAAAACCCCACCCCATACTTAGAAACACATTGTCCCCAATGTGCACTTTTAGTAAAGAAGAGTGAAAGAGGGTCCTCACAATGTAAAAGTGGTTTGCTTTAGTATTTGGCATCACTCAAATGGAGTGATGGCGGATGATCCTATCAACGATGGTAGAGAGCTCAAGGTGTTCGTTATGGCGTCGGGACCCGCGCTAGGCACCGCTAGCCGTCCAAGTTCCGCGTCCTCTCCACCCACAATTGATGAGGGGCTCATCGTCATCATTCACATGCCATGCAAGGCTTCCATGCTACTTGGATTCTAGCACACCAACTCCAAACACACACAAAAACACAAAAACAGAAAAATAGAAAACAAAACAAAAACAAAAAGGGAAAGATGTCTACCAATGGGTTGCCTCCCACCAAGCGCTTCTTTAAGGTCATTAGCTTGACCAAACTCGGGGGCGTCTTACTCAAGGTGAAGTGGGGCAATCATGTCCACCGGAGCTCCCGGGATATACTTCTTCAACCGGTGCCCATTCACCTTAAAGTCTCCACAATGCTCCCCTCCTATTTCAACCGCTCCATGGGGAAAGATCTTCTTTACCACATAAGGACCCGTCCATCTTGACTTAAGCTTTCCGGGAAAGAGCCGCAGCCTTAAGTTAAAGAGAAGGACCAAGTCACCTTCACCCAACTCCTTGGGGATGAGACGCTTGTCATGCCAACGTTTGGTCCTTTCTTTGTAGATTCGGGCGTTTTCGTAGGCATCCAACCGGATCTCCTCAAGAGCGTTCATGTCTAGCAATCTCTTCTCACCGGCCTCTTTGAGGTCAAAATTTAGCCACCTAATGGCCCAATATGCTCTATGCTCCATCTCCACCGGAAGGTGGCAAGACTTGCCATAGACTAGCTTGTAGGGAGTGGTGCCAATTGGTGTCTTGAAAGCGGTTCTATATGCCCACAAGGCATCATCGAGCTTCATAGCCCAATCTTTTCTCGTCCTAGAAACTGTCTTCTCGAGAGTTCCTTTTATCTCCTTGTTGGAGATCTCCACTTGGCCACTAGTTTGGGGATGGTAAGGTGTTGCCACTTTATGAGTCACCCCATACTTAGCCAAAAGTGTCCCGAAGTTCCTATTGGTGAAGTGCTTCCCTCCATCACTTATGATCACCCTTGGTGTTCCAAACCTAGGGAAGATCACTCGGTTGAAGAATCGCACCACAACCTTGGCATCATTTGTGGGAGAAGCGATTGCTTCCACCCATCTCGAAACATCGAATAGGATGTAGAGGTTGCCACATGAAGAAGGGAATGGTCCCATGAAGTCCACACCCCAAACATCGAATATCTCAACTTCTTTTATGTTGTTCAAGGGCATCTCATTCTTCCTTGTGATGTTGCCCGTCCTTAGGCAAGCATCACAAGCTACCATAAAATTCTGCACATCTCTAAACAAGTGAGGTCAATAGAAGCCGGATTGCAACACCTTTGCACATGTCTTGTGTGAGCTAGCATGGCCTCCACATGGCAAGTAGTAACAATGGCGGATCACACTCTCCACCTCATCCTCCGGTATGCACCTCCTAAAAACTCCATCCGGTCCTCTCTTGAACAAAAGTGGCTCACTCCAATAGTAATGCCTCACATCCTTGAAGAACTTTTTCCGCTGGGCATATGACAAACCGGGTGGCACTTCTTCACACACAAGATAGTTTACAATGTCGGCATACCATGGCTCACTCCCTCTAGACACTTGAAGCAAGCACTCCTCCACCAATTGCAATTGCTCATCCCGTATACACAATGACCTTCGCTCCAACAAGATACGAGCGGAACTTCTCAAATGCATACACAACCGCTATCAACTCTTTCTCGGTGGTAGCATAATTGAGTTTGGCATCATCTAGCGTCTTGCTAGCATAATAGATGGCATGTGTAATCCCATCTTTCCTTTGTCCCAAAACAGCCCCGACGGCTACATCACTCGCGTCACACATGATCTCAAACGGTAAACTCCAATCCGGAGGTTGCATGATAGGAGCGGTGATCAAAGCATTCTTTAACCTACAAAAAGCTTCAAGGCAATCCTTGGAGAAGCAAACTCAACATCTTTCATTAGTAGGTTAGTAAGAAGCTTAGAAATCTAAGAGAAATCTTTAATGAATCTCCGGTAAAAACCGGCATGCCCTAAAAAACTCCTTACCCCCTTCACCGAGGTAGGTGGTGGCAACTTCTCTATGGTTTCTATCTTAGCCCTATCAACCTCAATGCCTCGGTTGGACACCAAGTGTCCTAACACAATACCTTCACTTACCATGAAGTGGCATTTCTCCCAATTCAAGACTAGATTAGTCTCCTCACATCTTTTCAAAACCAAAGACAAATTAGCTAGGCAATCATCAAATGAAAATCCATAAACAGAGAAATCATCCTTAAACACTTCCATGATGTTTTCAATATACTCAGAAAATATGGCCATCATACACCTTTGAAAGGTGGCGGGTGCATTACACAACCCAAATGGCATTCTCCTATATGCAAATGTACCCCAAGGACATGTGAATGTAGTTTTCTCTTGGTCATCCGGGTGGATAGGGATTTGAAAGAATCCACTATAGCCATCTAGGTAGCAAAAGTGAGAATTTTGAGCTAATCTCTCTAGCATTTGGTCAATGAAGGGAAGAGGGAAGTGATCTTTCCGAGAGGCCACATTTAGTTTCCTATAGTCTATACACATCCTCCATCCCGTAACCGTTCTAGTTGGGATTAGTTCATTATTCTCATTAGTCACTACAATCATCCCACCCTTCTTAGGAACCACATGCACGGGACTAACCCATTTACTATCCGAAATCGGGAAAATGATTCCCGCATCTAGCAATTTAAGGATCTCTTTCTTTACTACCTCTTTCATGATGGGGTTTAGTCTTCTTTGATGTTCAATTGAAGGTTTATGATTGTCTTCCATTAAGATCTTATGCATGCACAAAGAAGGTTTAATGCCAACTAAATCATCAATGGTATATCCAATAGCCTTCCTATGCAATCTCAACTCATGCAACAATCTACTCAACTCATCATCATTCAAGCATGCATTAACAATCACCGGATATGTAGAATTATCACCAAGAAAAGCATACATAAGATGAGAGGGGAGGGGTTTAAGTTCAAGTTTAGGAGGACCTTTATTGATTGGAGACGCTCCATACAATGTTGGTTGAGATGAATCCAAAGCCATGGAAGACTCCCCAATGCTCCTTGAAGCTTGATCAACAACCAATGTAGTTTCTGTAGAAACCACGGGCAAAATCACGGGCTCTGGCACAACCACGGCCATGGAACTTGCAAAGCTAGCCTTTTTTAGCACTCCAGAGAGTTCCACGGGACATTCCACGGGCGTGGTTCTTCCCCCCAGGCCGTGGTTCATACAACAATTCAGCACACCTTCGTGTACTTCAAATTCAGCTCTTGTCTCCTTTTCCAATGCATCCCAAGCCTTGATTTCTTCATTGCAAGCCTCCTCAACTCCTTCCTCCATCAAAGTCAAGCTAAGAACCTTCTCCAAGGGGTCCTTGATCAAGATCAAGCTCACAACTTCTCTAGACTCCTCTTGCTCGACAATGTTGAACACATCTTCACCAAGGACTGGCCCCTTCATCATTGTGGATAGTTTGAACTTAATATTCTATTCTCCAACGTTGAAGGAGAGAATTCCATTTTTACAATCCACCAAGCATCCGGAAGTGGCTAAGAAAGGTCTCCCCAAGATGATAGGAACCGAATAGTCCGCCGGGATGTCCAAAACAACGAAGTCTATGGGCACATAGAACTTCCCTAGTTGCACCGGTATGTCTTCCAATATTCCAACCGGGTGAGTGATCGAACGGTCCGCCATGTAATGGGTCATCTTGACCGGCTTTGGCTCTCCTAGCCCAACCTTGTTGCAAAGTGCAAGCGGGATAATGCTTACACTTGCTCCAAGATCACATAGGGCTTCATACTTCACTTCTCCCACTCCAATTGGCACACAAAAAGATCCCGGATCTCTTAGCTTAGGAGGCATCTCCTCCTTCATAGTTTGAATCAATTCTGAGGACCTCTTTGTCATCCTCACTTCTCCATATTCCTCCAACTTCCTTTTGTTGGAGAGTATTTCTTTCAAGAACTTGCCATATGCCGGCATTCCTAGTATAACATCCATGAACGGAATGTTAATATGCAATTTAGACATAAATTCAAGGAATTTACCGAAGTGTTTGTCCAAGCGTTGCTCGTGATTGTGGGAATAGTAGTGGTGGCTTGTACGGAGGTGGTGCCACATATGTTGGCTCATCATCCTTGCTCTTGCCTCCATCTTCTTGCAATGTCTCTTCTTCTATCACCACTAGCTTCCCCTTATCATTTCGCTTAGGTAAGGGATCCTTCATGCTCAGCCCACTCCTTGTAGTGATGGCCAACACTTGGCCTTTTGGGTTATCTTCGGTTCTTCCGGGAAGCTTTCCCGGATCTCTATGAGCTTCACCCGCCTTTTGGAACACTTGTGCTTCCAACACCTTTTGAGCCTTAGAAATGGAAGTCACCGTGCTCTCAAGACCACTCAACCTTCCAAGCAATTGCTCAAACATCATCTCGGTTCTATCACTTGGAGGTTGAGTAAATCCGGGTGGAGGTTCTTGTGAGGCTTTAGGCGGTGGAGCTGCGCTTGTGGAAGCGGGAGGGTTCAAGGCTCCATCCGGGTTAGAATAGGAAAACCCAGGATGGTTGTGGTTAGGCCGGTAATTGTTGAATTGCCGGTTGTTGTTGAAGTTCCTTGGGCCTTGATAGTTGTTGTAATTGCCCCTACCCATGTAGTTCACATCTTCCTCCTTGGAAGACAAGTTTGCTTGCACTTGCACTTGAGGGCTTGCTTGACTCTTCAAAGTTGTAGCACACAACTCCCTCAAAGACTTAAGCTCATTGTTGATTGCATCAAGCTTGAAATTACTCATGGTGACTTCACTCACCTCATATGCTCCCGCTTTCCTCCCATCACTCTTCCTATGGGAGTACTTTTCAATCACCAAAGCTTGTTTCTCTACAAACTCCCAAGCTTCATCCAAATTCTTTTCCATGAAAGTCCCACCGGGAAGAGATTGAAGCTTGAATTGACTATCTTCATCAAGTCCCTTGAAGTAGATCTCCAAAAGCTCTATTTTCGGTATACCATGGTGTGGACAATCTAGGAGAAGGTCTTTGAACCTCTCCCAAGACTTGAATAGGCTTTCTCTATCCTTCATCACGAAGGCATTGATCTTCCCTCTTAGCTCGGTAGTCTTGGAAGGTGGGAAGAACTTAGTCAAGAACTCGGTTGTTGTTCGCTCAAAAAGTGTGTGCGTCAAAATCTTAAATTTATATCTAGAACTCAAAGTAAAGCGAACCCGCAGTGTACGGATCAGCTGTAGTGAGGTAAGAACTCCAGAGTCGAACTCAGGGATTTGGTGAGAGTAAATTCAATTTCAATTATCTAGCGAAAAATGCGAAAAGCTTTTGTGATCAAATAAGGGTAAAATGATTCCAAGGATTCAAGTATCCGATTTCGGCTTTCGATTCAAGACACTTCTATAGATATAGGACAGAGTTTATATTGCCAAGATTAAATGTTCAAAGGTAGATATCGTACGGTGAAGTTCCGAAACCTATATAACTAATCTAAAGGTTCTCTCTATAAGGGTTGTTGAGGCTGCAATATAGAAAGATCTAAAGACAAGCATTATGTTCAAACTAACTATCTAAAACTCCAGGATATGACTCTCCAAAGTAAAGAATAGAAAGCACACTTAGAATCTTAATAAAGGATGTTGAGTCTCTCTATTACCCAATTCTTGAAATCTTAATCTATTAAATGTAGAATCAGGCTTGAAGTGTCTTCATACATTCAGTTAGAGGTTAAAAAGGTTAATCAAGGTTTGGATTTAGGCAAGGATTAGTTTTGGTTAAAGATTGATTCAATTAAAGTTCGTCAGAAGAATAAATCGTGCTGTTCATAAGGAAATCGGCCGATTTACCCAAGAATAGTCCGATTTTCCTGTTATCGCAAAACTAAAATCTAAACTCTCAGGGTCCTAATGTTTGAATGAGTTCAGTCTATCATCATCTAAGCCTTAATCATCAACTATTCTCCCCCGAATCACAATGGTTTTAGCCAACCATTTTCAAAATCGAATCAAATTAAAGATTGAGTGAAATATCGCAAATAAAACCGAATCTTGAATAAAAATTCAATAACCTTCAAATCTGTAAACAATCCTCGAAACTGATTAATGTATCTCTTAAATAACTCAAATTCGTGTTAAGAAATCACAATCACTTCAATGGAACAAAGAAATCTCACAAACAATGATCAAGATTGACTTTCCGGCTAAAGTGCTTCAATCTTTCTCCAAGAATCTTCAATCTCTCTCAAATGTGTAAAGATTTCCCGCTGCGGCCGTCCCGTTTTCGTTCCCAGGGTTCCAACCTATAGTTTCTTGCTAATGGGCCGCTTGGCAAAACTCTCCACTAGCCCAAAAGAATTGGGCTTTGTGTCGTCTTATCATTTGGCCGAAAAGCAAAGGAAATCGGCCTAGTCGATTTATACACAAAACCGTTCGATTTCTAGAGAGGAAAATCGTCCGATTTATATGTATAATGGCACGATTTTCTTCAACAGAAAGTGTTCTTCTTTTGGCTCTTCTTCTATGCTTCTCCTTCGTAACTCCTTAGCTCTTTGTGACCCCTTTAAGACTTATTTAGCTCCTCTAACGTCCTTTGATGCTCCTTGCTCCACTTTTGCTTCCAATTTCACTCCATTTACCTATAATTCATCAAAAACTCGTGTAGACCTCTATTTCCGACAAATGGTTGAATAGAACATAAAAGGCACACAAAATCTCTCTAAATGCAAGGCAAACTGAGACAATCTTCTACAATATGCATGAATATAATGGTATATAATTCATGCCATCAAAATACCCCATACTTGCTCCTTGCTTGTCCCTAAGCAAGACTCAAATTTAGAATATAAGATGTCATGGATTATATATGTATGAAAAACTCAAAAACTTTTATTTTGATAGTGCTTATTCTTATTGGATCACCCTCAAAATGATATTTCAAGGCATAGGAAGGCAAAGTGTATATCAATGATAACTATAAGATGAACTAACTCTCTTTTCTTTCCTGAAAACATAAATAAAAGACATGATAAAGATGTAGAGGTAATCAAAGTCAAACAAATCTAAGCCATGAAGCCTTAAACACATGCATAAAAGTCTCAAGGTCTTCTAATCAAAGGAAAGGTCCAAGAAACGTATTAAGGGAAGGAATTCTTTTTGGCAATTGTGGTGCTAATCCGGGAAAGAGGAACAACATAATGCCTTCAAAATTTTACTTCACCGCACATGCTTCGCATGTAGAAAGCTTTGCTTCCTTTATACTTTACTTTTTGAGAGTATGGACAGCGGTGCACAAAAACCGAAGCCTAAGAGATCGGCGTTTCTCAATTTCGAGATGCCTCAAACCCTTGATGCACATACCATATCTCGTTAGGACTTGTCGTATAATTGGACTTTGGCAAGACACAAACACCCGGCTATGTGAATGGTGCCGAGTTACTCATCCTCATGTTCAACGTCCCCAAACTTATGAATTGCTACACTTTCATTTAATACATTTTCTTTGGCCCTCCAACATCAAACATGCCTTTTTTCTATCACTTATCCTAATTCCCAGATGGTAAAAGGAAGGTTACATATTTCATTAAGGGGCTAGCATGATCAAGATATGAGAAAAGAAAAGAAGTGAATTGCCTTAGTCATCCTTATATGATGTAAAAGAACTTGCAATATAGCTTCGACTATTATTTCATTCTCTTATCGAGACATCTAAATCATATAACTTATTCATGTGTTCAAGTAACAAAAGTAAGCTCATTCGTGCTATGGTTAACATCTCCACACAACTAAGCTATCTTTTTGCCTATCCACATACATATTTCTCATCATAGAGGTCATTTCCATCATAAGAAGCACAAAAATTTTGAAAATTCATAGGATTTGAAAAAGATCATGCAAATGCAAGTGCCATAGTGGAAAGCAAGTAGTGCAAGAGTTATTACAAGCCAAATCATCAAGAGTAGTGCAAAGTTCATAAAGTACTAAGATGAAACAAAAGGTATTGTAAGTACCCCCACCCCATACTTAACATCCACATTGTCCCCAATAGGAAAATCAAGCATAAGATGAAGAAAAATACTTACAATGTAAAAGAATTGGAAGCTCAATCCTCTGTCGGTGGTGGAGGTGGTGGATAAGGATACATCGGTGCACTAGGATCGTAGAAGTGGCCGAACTGGTGGAAGTATAAGTCTCTCATCTGGCCATCGTAGGATGAATGCCTAGCATCTGTCTCCTCCCTGTAGTTCCTGAATTGAGTGTTCAGGGTGTCATAGTCGGTGTGGAGAGCCTGATAGTCGGTGCTGAGGCTCTGGAAGCTAGAGACTAGCTCCCTAAAGTGACGGGGAGGTCAACGTCCTCGTCCATGGCCTGAAGCACGTGCATATGAACGGCGAGGTGGCTGCATGTCATCCTCTGTCTCCTCATCCAGCCTACTAGTCCGGCTAGGTCCTGCACCATGAGTATCGGTGTCCATGGCGTCCGTGGCATGACCACTATGGGTGTCACTCTCGAACTCTAGCATGGTCTCCTGTCCTCCATCCTCCTCCTCAGAGTCACCTGCATCATCATCATAGTAAGTAGGAGGAGAGAACTCCTCAAGCATCAACTCAAACGTCTCCTTCCAGTTCCTCCTGCTCCGAATAGTGTATTCGGATTTTCAAATGATCTCGGATGGTTTCTTCTTCGGATCCCGGTGCCATGGCATGGGCACATGAAGGGTTCCTCTCCCTCGAGGAATCAAAACCTGTCGAACAACCAACCGCTGTGAGCCTAATGGAAGGGCACTCTCAGCTAGAGTGCATCCCGAGAAGTCTAATCCCAATGCCTTAGCCACATGAGTGACAAGGCCTCCTGTACAAATATCGCCCTTAGCTTTGTTGGCTATCTTTCCTAGATAGTCAACAAGCATGGTAGAGATGTTGGGAATGGTGTTGGATGTCATACAATATAGAATGAAAAGCTCATCAGCCTTGAGCTTCTGTGGAGTCTCTGTCCGTGCAAATAGGCTCTCACTAAGAATCCTATGTACTACCTTAAAGGAGAGGTTGTACATACTAGTCTCCTTAGAATTTCCGGGTCTCCACTTATCTCCTCCATATTCACCCACTGAAATAGCCTCCCAAAAGTCACTAGCACTAACACCTCTCGCAAATGTGCCTGCATCTGAATAAGCAAAACCGAACAAATCTCCAAAAGCAGCAATAGACATAGTATGATCATGGCTCATAAGGCGAAAGGTAACCATCCTTTCTCTAGGATCATGCTCGAATGTACTAAGGAATTCTAAGGTGATCTCGGTATAGGCATCCTCCCTAATCGTAGCAAACTGTCTTAGCCCAACTCTATCAAGCATCATATCGACATCCTCTCGAACAAACAGTGAATCTAAGTCATCTAGCACAATGTATCGAGGAGGGGTGAATGGGCGATCTAAGATGTGTTCATATCGTTTCTTGTGTTTGGATAGGGGAGGGGGAAGCTTAGGAATGTTTTGAGGTGGTGGTGGAGGTGGGGGAGGGGCTTTGGAAGAAGATCCCTTCTTCTTCCCCGTATTTCTAGTTATTCTCTTCACAATATCCATTTCTGCAGCAAAAAATCGCCCTGTTCGTCACAAAAATCGGACGATTTTTCTGGGTTAGGTCGATTTTTCTGTCGATTTCTACGATTCTCACAATTCTGTAAAGTTCTGTCTCAACAATCACCACATACAGTTCCCTATAGTGATTCCTAAGCAAACTCCTCTATCAATTTCAACAAACAAACACTTCCTAAGCAAGATTCAAATTCGAATGAGAAACTTAGGTTTTGGAATGTAAAACCTGAATTCCTTGTGGAAGAGTCGATTGCCGTGCTTGTTGTTGCTAGATCCTTGTTCCTTGTTTAAAATGCTTCAGTTTGGAGTCAAGAATCATTCAAAATGATTAAGGAATGAGGATTGTAGGGTATGGGCGATTTTCGGAGTTCTTGAGAGAGAGAAATCGAGAGTGGAAGGGTTTGGAATGAGGGAATCGAGTGTTTAAGGCTTTATATAGGATCGAGAAATTGTGAAGAAAATCGGACGATTATCAAGGCCGATTTAATTGTCGGGGCGATTTTTCTCGATTTTTCTCTGAACACTTGAAAATCGGACGATTTTTCTTGGCAGGTCGATCTTCAGGTCGATTTTTCTTTCTGTTGTCAAAAATCGACTTGCTCTGCTCCTGAATCGAACGATTAACTTAGTTTAGCTCGATTTCCTTCCTCATTCTTCATGGAAATTGAAGATTTAACTGATTTATGCTCCCTTTCTCCATGGATCTCTCAATTTGGACCTAATTTCCTGCGATTAATGACACGACAAACCAAGAGTGAATCGAGGAACAAATAAAAAACGAAAACAAAGAAACAAAGCAACTAATCTACTCTAACTAAGTGATGAAAGGAGGGAAAAACTATACTATCATGGGTTGCCTCCCAAGAAGCGCTTGATTTATCGTCTTTAGCTGGACGGTGTATGGTTTGTGTTCAATGGAGGAGGATAGGAGCTATCTCCTCGACCGGAGCTTCCGGTGTGTATTTCTTCAACCGTTGGCCATTAACCTTGAAACTTCCGCTTTGTTCACCCCTTACTTCAACTGCACCATGGGGCAAAATTCGTTTAATTACATAAGGTCCTATCCAACGGGATTTAAGCTTACCTGGAAACAGACGAAGCCTCGAGTTGAATAGAAGGACTTGATCTCCCTCTTTCAGATCTTTTGGGATGATATGCTTATCATGCCAACGCTTTGTCCGTTCCTTGTAGATCTTTGCGTTCTCATACGCATTTAGCCGGATCTCATCCAGCTCATTGATGTCTAAGAGCCTCTTCTCTCCGGCTTCTTTCATGTCAAAGTTGAGCCACTTGATAGCCCAATAGGCTTTATGCTCTAGCTCTACAGGAAGATGACAGGATTTACCATAGACAAGATTATAGGGAGTCGTACCTATTGGTGACTTGAAGGCTGTCCTGTACGCCCATAGTGCATCGTCAAGCTTCATTGACCAATCTTTTCTAGTTTTAGAGACGGTTTTCTCTAAAATTCCCTTAATCTCTCTATTGGATATCTCGACTTGTCCGCTAGTTTGCGGATGGTAAGGTGTAGCTATCTTATGGGTCACCCCATACTTAGCCAATAGAGTCTCAAATCGACGGGTTGTGAAATGCGTTTCCCCGTCACTAATGATGGTTCGGGGAGTTCCGAACCTTGGGAAGATCGTTCTATTGAAGAACTTCACTACTACCAATGCATCATTAGTAGGAGAAGCGATTGCTTCTACCCATCTTGAGACATAGTCTACGGCAAGAAGTATATATTGGTTTCCGCATGAAAATGGGAAGGGTCCCATAAAATCGACGCCCCATACATCGAAGATTTCCACTTCTTGTATGTTATTGAGAGGCATCTCATTCCTCCTTGATATATTACTTGTCCTTTGACAAGCATCACAAGCAACAACAAACTTTTGCACATCTTTGAAAAGTGTAGGCCAAAAGAAGCCGTAACGAAGTACCTTAGCAAAAGTTTTGTCGGAACTAGCATGTCCGCCACATGGTAGGGAATGGCAATGGCGGATGACACTATCCACCTCATCTTCGGGGATACATCTCCTGTATATGCCATCGGGACCTCGTTTGAATAGAAGAGGTTCGTTCCAATAGAAAATGCCGGACGTCACTAAAGAATTTCTTCTTTTGAGCATATGAAAGTCCGGGTGGAATCTCCTGACAAACAAGGTAATTCACAATGTCAGCAAACCATGGATCATTACCTTTTGAGATGTGTTGAAGACACTCTTCGATCTCATGTAGTTGCTCGTCAGGGAATGAGTCGTCTATAGGAAGTTCATCCGTCTCATCGGTGAGTTGCGGAAGACGACTAAGATGATCAGCAACGGAGTTTTCCGATCCTTTCTTACCACGAATCTCCAAATCGAACTCTTGTAAGAGTAAGATCCATCTTAGAAGCCTTGGCTTCGCATCCTTTTACGTGAATAAGTAGCGAATTGCGGAATGGTCCGTATAGACTATCACCTTTGCACCTACAAGATAGGAACGAAATTTTTCAAAAGCGTATACTACGGCTAAAAGTTCCTTTTCTGTGGTTGCATAATTATATTGAGCTTCATCTAGCGTTTTGGTAGCATAGTAGATGGCATGAGTGCAACCATCTTTCTTCTGTCCAAGTACGGCTCCTATAGCGACGTCGCTTGCGTCGCACATGACCTCGAAAGGAAGAGTCCAATCGGGCGGTTGAATGATTGGTGCTGAAATCAAAGCTTCTTTGATCCTGCAAAAAGCATCTAAACAATCTTTCGAAAATTCGAAAGTTGCGTCTTTCATCAAAAGATTAGTTAAGGGTTTTGAAATCTTAGAAAAATCCTTTATGAATCTCCTATAGAAGCCTGCATGCCCTAAGAAACTTCTAATTCCTTTCACAGATGAAGGGGGAGGTAGCTTCTCAATGGTTTCTATTTTTGCTCTATCAACCTCTATTCCCCTTTGTGATACTAGATGACCTAACACAATTCCTTCGGTAACCATGAAATGACACTTTTCCCAGTTTAAGACTAAGTTAGTGTCCTCACATCTCTTAAGAACTAGTGAAAGGTTATAGAGACAGTTATCATAGGAAGAACCATATACCGAAAAGTCGTCCATGAAGACTTCCATGATATTCTCTACGTATTCGGAGAAGATTGCCATCATACACCTTTGGAAGGTGGCTGGAGCGTTGCATAGACCGAATGGCATTCTTCTATAAGCAAACGTACCCCAAGGGCACGTGAAAGTCGTCTTCTCTTGATCATCTGGATGAATTGGAATCTGAAAGAAACCGCTATATCCATCTAGATAACAAAAGTATGGGGGAAGTGGTCCTTCCTAGTGGCCACGTTCAGTTTGCGGTAGTCGATGCACATTCGCCACCCTGTAACTGTCCGTGTAGGGATAAGTTTGTTGTCTTTGTTGGCAACAACAGTAATGCCTCCTTTCTTTGGTATTACCTGTACTGGACTCACCCATTTGCTATCGGAAATAGGGAAGATGATACCTGCATCAAGTAGCTTAAGGATTTCTTTCTTCACGACCTCTTTCATTGCCGGATTTAACCATCTTTGAGGTTGGTGTGAAGGGTTGTAATCCTCTTCCATTAGAATTTTGTGCATACATAGGGAAGGATTTATTCCTACTAAATCATCAATATTATAACCTAATACTTTCCTATGTTGCTTCAGCACATGCATAAGTTTCTCTAGTTCAGCATCATTCAGTTTTGCATTGACTATGACTGGATATGTGGAATTAATGCCAAGAAACGCGTACCTTAAATGCGTGGGGAGTGGCTTCAATTCTAATGATGGAGGTGCCTTGATTGATGATGAATTGTGGTTGTTCGCCACTTAGCGTGCGTGCAAATAAGCTTTAATTATAAAACTAGAAATCAAGCAAGCGAACCCGCAGTGTACGGATCGATATAGTTAAGCAAGAATTCCAGAGTATCGAACACAGGGATTTGGGTGGGAACAAATTCAATTGCAGATTATCAAGCGAATAAATGTAAGAGCTTTGTGAATTATTGGGAAAACAACAATCCTAAAGATCCAGGAATCCAGCTGTGGCAATCGATTCAAGATATACTAATGATATAAGGACAGAGTTGAGATATGCAAAGGTATACTAATGTAAGGTAATCGTACGGTGAAGTTCCAAAAACCTTATATGACTCACCTACAAGACACTCTCTATAAAGGTTGTTGAGGCTTCAATATAGAAAGGTTCTAAAGGTAAGAATTAATGTCAAATACCCAAACTTGTAATCCAAGGATCAAGACTAACTTAACCGATTAAGGTTGTGACACACACAATCGAGGTAGAGGTTGTTGAGGCTTCACTACCACCTAGAAAAGGCAAGCCAAGACTAAGTTAAAGCAAATCTTTAACTTTGGATTAAAGTAAAAGCAGGTTCGTAACTTAACACAAAATTACGGGTAGTTCTTGAGTTCCACGGCCGTGGAATCTCAAGAACAGACCGTGGATTAGGTTCGTCGGCAATTCTCTCTAACTCTCAGAATCCAATCTGTTTACGATCGATCTATCATCATCTAAGCCACAACTATCAACCCTTCACCTTAGAATTGTTAAGGGGTTTTAGCCAACAATAGACATAATGATATCAAATTCAAGGTTTAAAAGATTGAAAGATGAAAACTTCCGAAAACCTTCAATAACTTCCAAATCAATCTCAAAGTCACAATCAAGAACAATAAGCGTCACTAAATTCGGAATAGAACAAACAATCACAATCTTAGATAAGAAGGAAGAACGGGATGTCAATCCGTCTTCTAAATCAAACCTAAGTAAGAAGGGAAATCTTCTTACAAACAATCTTCCGAATCTTCGATCTTCCGTCAATCCGGAAATCACAACAGCGATGCGCCAAAATCTCTCAAACACACTTCCGCCAAATGCGAAATTAGGGCAATTCCAAGCGCAAGCGTAAGATGCGTCTATGCGTAAGCGAAGGTCTAAGCAGAGGTGACGGAATCTCTCTTCGTCCGTCCTTTTATAGGGCAAGATAAAATATCGGCCCGGCCCAATTGCGTAGGATATCGTGGTTTAAAGTGTGGCGAAAAAGATCGCCAAGATCACGGTCGTGGAAGGGTTCCACGACCGTAATTTAGAGTGGGGAAAGTAACAAGGTTTGAACCATGTCTTCCACGGCCGTAGAAGTTACTGGAATGAACCACGTTTCCTAACCATGGTTCCACGGCCGTGGACTTGAACGTGGAATGTTGTACGGCCGTAGTTTAGAGCGT
Source organism: Fagopyrum esculentum (assembly GCA_033239045.1). Classification (NCBI taxonomy): domain Eukaryota; kingdom Viridiplantae; phylum Streptophyta; class Magnoliopsida; order Caryophyllales; family Polygonaceae; genus Fagopyrum; species Fagopyrum esculentum. The sequence continues at coordinate 55,015,477 of BSUD01000004.1, forward strand.
GGTTTAGGGCAAGAACGTGATTCTTCCTTAGCCTCGTGCATTCTTCAAGTTGGCACTCCTTTGGCTCCTATGAATGTCCTCAATCCATGGACATGCTCAAACAATTCTATCCTTGCTCAATTCCGTTCGGAAATAGCTCTCAATTACCTATAATCAACATAAAGCTTGTGTAGACATCCATATCGACAATATAGGCAAACTAGCTCACAATTGAATCAATGCTTAATCAAAGACTATCATAATGGATGAAATACACTTAGAAAACATGCCTAAAATATCACAATATTTCATGCTAACAGTGGCCTTCGGATGTTGTGGGAGAGGCCTCTAGAGGAGGGGGTGATGCATCATTAGAGTCGAGAACAATTGCGGTGAAGTTTGGAGAATCCAGAAAATTTCCCACTGGATCGACCTCCCCTGAAGTAAATCGGTCGATCTGAGGCACGATTTTTCTTCCTGTTGTCAAAAATCGGGTTGCCTTTTCACAGATCGGACGATTTAGTTTATTCAGATCGATTTTTCTTTCTGTTGTCAAAAATCGGGTTGCCTTTTCACAAATCGGACGATTTGGTTTATGCAGGTCGATTTTCTTCACAGTTTCCGGAGTTAATTCTAGTTCTTCAAATCTTGTTCCTAGTTCTTCCTCCGTATCATTTAATGCTTTCACATCCTCATTGCAATCATGTTCCACTCCTTCCTCCATGATGCTCATACTAAGAACCTTTTGAAGAGGGTCTTTCATCAAGATTGAACTTACTACCTCTCTAGACTCTTCTTCATCAAAAATATCAAAAACATCGTCTCTCAAGGCTGGCTCCTTATTAAGGAAGAGAGTATGAATTCTACCTTCTCTTCACCTATATGGAAAGATAGCTGGCCATTCTTGCAATCGACCATGCATCCGGATATTGCAAGGAATGGTCTCCCAAGAATGATGGGAACCGGATAATCTGCAGGGATGTCAAGAACGACAAAATCTATAGGAGTGTAAAACTTACCGAGTTTTACCGGAATGTCTTCTAGTATCCCAACCGGCTTAGTGGTGGAACGATCAGCCATGTAGAGTGTGATCTTCACTGGTCTAGGCTCTCCTAGACCAACTGCTTCGCATAGAGCAAGTGGTATGATACTCACACTCGCTCCAAGGTCGCAAAGTGCATCATAAGTAGCTTCTCCCAAAGTGATGGGTATGCAAAAGGATCCTGGATCACGGAGCTTAGGTGGCATATTCTCCGTCATAGTCTTGATGAGTTCGGATGACTCCATACTCATCTTGACTTCTCCGATGTCTTCCAATTTCCTCTTGTTAGATAGGATCTCCTTGAGGAATTTCCCATAAGCTGGCATACCTAAAATTGCATCCATAAAAGGTATATTAATATGCAGCTTACTCATAAGTTCAACAATCTTACCAAAATGTTTATCTAGGCGTGCACGCGCTCTAGATTGAGGAAAAGGTAGAGGTGGTTTGTAGTCGGGAGGAGGAACATAGATATCTTTCTTCTCTTTTCCCTCTCCTTCTTTAGTAGTGGTTTCAACTACTTTAGGTTGAGGATCGGTAGTTGTTATACCACTCCTAGTAGTGATCGCCATAACCCTTCCCTTTGGGTTATCTTCCGTCTTCCCGGGAAGTTTCCCTTGGTCTCTTGGAACCTCTCCGGTCTTGTTAAACACTTGGCTTTCCAAAGCTTTGTGAGCTTTATCAACCGAAGTTATATAGCTCTCCAACCTTTGTAGTTTGCCTAGGATCGTCTCTAGCATGGGATCAGGTTTGTTTGATCCGCTTGATTGTTCCTGGCTTGTTAAAGGAGTAGAAGAAGATGGAGATGTTAGAGCCTTTTCAGCATGAGAGTAAAGATTACCTGGATTTTGCTGATTTGACCTCCAATTGTTGTTATTTGAGTTCCTATTGTTGTTGTTCCAATTGGAGTTCCGGTTGTTATTGTTGTTGTTGTTCCAATTGGAGTTCCGGTTATCATTCCTTTGATTGTTGTCCCTCCCCATGTAGTTGGCTTCTTGCTCCTTAGTCTTTTGAAGACTTGTTTTGAGCACTTCCTTCAACTCTTTGATCTCATTATTGAGGGAGAATATTTGTGTTTGAGCAGCTTGGTTCAACTTAGCTCCCGGATCGCCTTGATTCCGGCTATTTGAGTCCACCTTCCGGTGGGAATACTTCTCAATCACTTGGGCTTGCTTCTCAATGAAGTCCCAAGCATCATCCTCTCTCATGTCCATGAATGTGCCACAAGAGAGAGATTGAAGGTTGAATTGTGTTTCCACATCCAATCCCTTATAGTAAATCTCCAATAATTCCAGTTTTGAAATGCCGTGGTGTGGGCAATCCAACAAGAGATCCTGAAACCTTTCCCAAGATTGAAACAAGCTTTCGTTAGGTTTCATAGAAAAAGCATTTATCTTACCTCTCAATTCCGCCGTTTTGGATGGCGGAAAGAACTTAGTGAGGAATTCCGAAGACAATTCCTCCCATGTAGCCAGCTTGGCAGCTGGAAGTGTTTGGTACCAAGCTAGAGCCTTGTCCTTCAAAGAAAAGAAGAACGGTTTGATCTTGTAATTGCTTGTAGTAGCCTTCTTCGGCTTCATAGTCTCCATGAGAATTTCAAAATTCTGCAAGTGTTGATGTGGAGATTCAGTACTTGCTCCGCCATATTGACTTTGGCGAACCATGGTGATGACTTGTGGTGAGAAGCTAAACTCTTGGATGTCTTCAGCTCCGAAATCCACACCTAGACGGCGTGGTTGCTGAATTGGGTCTATCCGTTGCCCCAAAGTTCGGGGTCTATCACCTTCATTAGCAACTCTCACATCCCTAGTTGGGAGGCGAGGAACAACCCGTGGTTTTGGGGTGTTTCGAACAGGACGAAGTAATGGATCGATCTCCTCAAGTTCCGGCATGTCCGGATCAATCTCTTCATCATCGGATGAGTCATTTCTAATGGATTTATTTGGCGTCTTGACTTTCTTCTTCTTCCTGGATTTGTTAAATTCCAACTTCATGTCCAACATCATAGCTCTTAGTTCATCAATCTGAAATTGATGACTCGTTTCAGCATCTTATCGTGCTTTCTCACTCAACTGAAGTTGGCGTTGAGCTTCGTTCAGTTCAGCCTGGAGGTTTTTCTCATTGTTCTCAGTCATTTTCTTTTCCTTAAACTTTCTTCTCAAGGTTTTCTCCAATTCGGGATCGAAAGGAACTAGATCTTTAGTGGATCTAGTCTTTCGCATATACCTAAAGAACCTGCAAAGATCACTCAAGTAGACAAATCAAATCACAAGAGCAAGAGCTCTCAAGCTAGACAACCGAAAACCGAATTTGGTCTAGACCAAATCCCCGGCAACGGCGCCAAAAACTTGTTCGCTCAAAAAGTGTGTGCGTCAAAGTCTTAAATTTATATCTAGAACTCAAAGCAAAGCGAACCCGCAGTGTACGGATCAGCTGTAGTGAGGTAAGAATTCCAGAGTCGAACTCAGGGATTTGGTGAGAGTAAATTCAATTTCAATTATCTAGCAAAAAATGCGGAAAGCTTTTGTGATCAAATAAGGGTAAAATGATTCCAAGGATTCAAGTATCCGATTTCGGCTTTCGATTCAAGACACTTCTATAGATATAGGACAGAGTTTATATTGCCAAGATTAAATGTTCAAAGGTAGATATCGTACGGTGAAGTTCCGAAACCTATATAACTAATCTAAAGGTTCTCTCTATAAGGGTTGTTGAGGCTGCAATATAGAAAGTTCTAAAGACAAGAATTATGTTCAAACTAACTATCTAAAACTCCAGGATATAACTCTCCAAAGTAAAGAATAGAAAGCACACTTAGAATCTTAATAAAGGATGTTGAGTCTCTCTATTACCCAATTCTTGAAATCTTAATCTATTAAATGTAGAATCAGGCTTGAAGTGTCTTCATACATTCAATTAGAGGTTAAAAAGGTTAATCAAGGTTGGGATTTAGGCAAGGATTAGTTTTGGTTAAAGATTGATTCAATTAAAGTTCGTCAGAAGAATAAATCGTGCTGTTCATAAGGAAATCGGCCGATTTACCCAAGAACAATCCGATTTTCCTGTTATCGCAAAACTAAAATCTAAACTCTCAGGGTCCTAATGTTTGAATGAGTTCAGTCTATCATCATCAAAGCCTTAATCATCAACTATTCTCTGCCGAATCACAATGGTTTTAGCCAACCATTTTCAAAATCGAATCAAATTAAAGATTGAGTGAAATATCGCAAATAAAACCGAATCTTGAATAAAAACTCAATAACCTTCAAATCTGTAAACAATCCTCGAAACTGATTAATGTATCTCTTAAATAACTCAAATTCGTGTTCAGAAATCACAATCACTTCAATGGAATAAAGAAATCTCACAAACAATGATCAAGATTGACTTTCCGGCTAAAGTGCTTCAATCCTTCTCCAAGAATCTTCAATCTCTCTCAAATGTGTAAAGATTTCCCGCTGCGGCCGTCCCGTTTTCGTTCCCAGGGTTCCAACCTATAGTTTCTTGATAATGGGCCGCTTGGCAAAACTGTCCACTAGCCCAAAAGAATTGGGCTTTGTGTCGTCTTATCATTTGGCCGAAAAGCAAAGGAAATCGGCCTAGTCGATTTATACACAAAATTGTTCGATTTCTAGAGAGGAAAATCGTCCGATTTATATGTATAATGGCACGATTTTCTTCAACAGAAAGTGTTCTTCTTTTGGCTCTTCTTCTATGCTTCTCCTTCATAACTCCTTAGCTCTTTGTGACCCCTTTAAGACTTCTTTAGCTCCTCTAACGTCCTTGGATGCTCCTTGCTCCACTTTTGCTTCCAATTTCACTCCATTTACCTATAATTCATCAAAAACTCGTGTAGACCTCTATTTCCGACAAATGGTTGAATAGAACATAAAAGGCACACAAAATCTCTCTAAATGCAAGGCAAACTGAGACAATCTTCTACAATATGCATGAATATAATGGTATATAATTCATGCCATCAGTTGTCATTTCCTCCCAAGTACTCACACACCCTAGTGGAATTGATTGGTACCAAGCCAAGGCTTTATCCTTAAGTGAGAAGGAAAAAGCCCTAAGCTTATGGTTGTTGTTCTCCAACCTAGGCAGCCTTACAGTCTCCATCAATATCTCGTAGTTCATCAAATGTTGATGAGGGGACTCGCCTTCCATCCCTCCAAATTGATTATGCCGGATCATTTGTAGAACTTGAGGGCGGAGCTCGTAGTCATGGGTTGCGGGATCTCCTAAGTTCACACCCGAGCGGTGTACCCTTTGAGCCGGATCCATACGTTGCCCTAACGTTTGTGGCTCCTCAATCATTATCGGCTCAAACCGAATATTAACCGCCGGCTGCGTTTGTGGTGGTGGTGGAGGAGGTTGTTGACGATTAAGCTCTCTTTGCACAAGAGCTTGCCTAATCTCTTCAATCTCCCTCCTAGTTGCTTCTTGCCTCTCATTGGCAAGTCTCCTTTCATTCTCCAAGAGCTCATCTCTTAACCTAATTTGCTCTAAAGCCTCATCCAACTCAGCTTGAAGATCTCTTGCGGCCATCTCCTTCTTCTTCTTAATGCTCTTAGATCTAGCCTTAAGGGTTTTCTCCGGTTCGGGATCGAATGGAGCTAAATCCTGGCCACAAGATCTTCGCATGCACCTAAAGAATGAGAGATGTCCTGAAAATGCAAAGACACAAACCAAACAAGACCAAAAGCAACAAGAAAGACCTACACTATAAACAATCACAAATATGACTCAATCTAGACCTAGTCCCCGGCAACGGCGCCAAAAACTTGTTACGTCTAGGAATTGATACACGCAAAAGTCTAAAATTTATACTCGATATATTTTTCATAAATCCTAGCAAACCCGCAGTGTACGGGACGTTTTGTAGTAAGGATAGTATTCCGAGGTCGAACACAAAGACTGAGGTGAAATCGAGTCAAATAGTGACTAAGGATAGTGTCGATCTAGGCTAAGAAAAGATGAAAGAAACAAATAAATGAAAATATCAATGTTTTTGGGTTGGTTTTATGGTGATCAATCAAGGACCACAAATCATGCGAGAATTAACAAACTATTAAGATGGCAACACAAACAAGCAAACACAAATAAGAGATAAGCAATCAAGAGAGAAAAGTGGATTCTAGGGGTTGGAAATTCCGGTTATGGCATAGGACTCAAGCTATCCAATCATTCCTTGGATCAACTATAGTATGTTGGGAGTGAGTGTTTCTAGATTGGGATCAATCACCGGGTAGGTCTCATGGTCCACTAGTCTGTTCCTAAGGTCTCATCACCGGGTAAGTCTCAAAGAGCCTAAGGATAGGAATTCTACACAAACCGGATTGTCATCTAGGGATCTAACCTCTCCTTATCGGGTAAGTCTTGGGAAGGCAAGTCCTAAATATCAATCCTAGCACACTCAGTCCAATAGCGGCTTATGTGGCTCACTACTACCTAGAGTTCATCATCTTCGGTATCTAAGAGCAAGAATCACCGGGTAGGTCTCTTCTAACACTTAGTTGCTAACACTAGGTTACCCTAGGATAGATTTAGCTCAACAAACACTAGGATTTCAACAATCTAACATCCTAGCACTTAGATTCATCAAAACAAGCAAGTCATTCAAAATCACGGGTAGTTCATCAAGAACCACGGCCGTGGAATGTACTAGAACAGGCCGTGATTTACAACAAAGGCTAGTTTCGAGCAAACAATTCATCCAAAGGTACATATAAGTCCATTATATCATAGTACAACCAATAACCATCATTTCCTTACCCTAGAATCACATCTACTTAGCCAACGACATGCATCATCACAATCAAAGTCATCAAGCATAAAGTCATGGAATCCATATAAAGAGGATGAAATGAAAGGGAGATGAAGCAAGTGAAACAAAGAAAAACGAGTTGAATAAGTGTTCAAGAAAGACTTACAACCCTTCAAAAGAAGGTTCAATCGTTTCTTACAAACCCTTGCAAAACGTCTTCACAAAGCTCACTCGAAACTATGAAAAACTAAGAATGGTGTGTTCTTCTCTTCTTCTCCAATGGAAACCTTTCTTCTCCTCCAAGTGTAGCTCCAATCCAATTTTACAATGAGAGAATATGTGTTTTTGAGAGTGTGGGAGAGAATGGAGTGATGGGGTCTGCCCTCAACAGCCTGCATGACCACCTTTTATACACCATCAAGGGCAAGGGTCGGTTATGGAGATCGTGGGACAGCTGTCGCAGCTGTGCAAGGAGAACCACGGCCTATTTCCACGCCTGTGGAAGTCCCAGTGGCCGTGGTTTTGGTGATGCAGCTTTCTTTGGATCATCAAGCCACAATTTGGTACAAGGCATGCACCAACAAGGTCCCATGTGTCCTCCTTAGCTCCTAGCTTGCTTCCAATGAGTCCGAAGGTGTGTCATCTCGAGGAACGATCCTCGAATGTATCGATTAAGCTCCTAAAGGTCCCAAAATACCTACAAAACATGCAAAAGTCCGTGTAGACGTCTATCTCGACAAATATACAAGAATTGAATGCAAATGTCATGAACTAGTTCTAATGAATGAGCGGAAAAACTATCTAAATGAGTGCTTAAACCTACGTCATAAATCGTGTTATCAACAGTTCACGACTACATTTCACCCTAGACAGATAGTCAATCAAAGAGGATCATCCAGACCCTTGAGGACATGTTGCGAGCTTGTGTGTTGGATTGGGGACAGAATGGTCTGATTACCCCCCATTGGTTGAGTTCTCATACAACAATAGTTGGCATGCATCTTTTGAGATGGCTCCTTATGAAGCATTGTATGGATGTAGGTGCCGTACACCTTTATGCTAGGATGAGCCTAGTAGTATCAGTAGGATAGTTTCCAGAAGTCTTATGCAGACAGGAGGCGTCGCCCACTAGAGTTGTGAGTGGGAGCTCATGTCTGGTTGAGAGTATCTTCGACGCAAGGTGTTAGACGTTTTGGCATAAAGGGGATGGTGAGTCCCTGATATGTCGGTCCTTTTTGAGATGCTGGATAGAGTTGGGAGGGCAACCTACAGATTAGCATTGCCTCCGAGATTAGAGGGTGTTCACCATGTGCTCCATGTTTCTCAGCTAAGGGAGTATATACCAGATCCGAGGCACATTGTGACTTATGATGACTTGGTGGTTGAGTCGGACCACACCTTTGGTGAGTATCCTATTGCAGTCCTAGAGCGAATTATAAAACGCCTGCATTTGAAGGACATTCCCATACTGAGGACATAGTGGTCAAGATGAGAACCTGATGAGGCTACATGGGAGACTAAGGATAGTATCTACAGGAACTATCCAGAGTTTATGATGAAACAGATTCACCTGTAGGAACACGAGTAGATTTGAGTGCTATTCTGATGATTGTTGTGTTTATATGCTTATATACATTGTTATGTTTATTCCATGCTAGCTTTGATGTGATGTAGGATCTTATTAGATCTGTATATGCTATCGTCATGTATGTTATAGCTGGAGATGATTATTTCCTCCACACTATCTGAGTATGATTTATGTTTATAGCGGGAGATTGTTCTTTCCTCCAAGCTATTTGAGTGTGATTAGGATATAGCTGGAGATGGTTCTTTCCTCCACGCTACTTTGATGGACATATTTTCATTGGAGATGTTATTCCTCCATGCATTGTATATGAGTATGATTTGGCTAGATATGTACTTCCTCTATGCCTTGTGTTCTGGTATGGCGAGAGATGTGATTCCTCTACGCCTTTGGGTAGCGTTATGGCCTTGTTTTCTAGAGTTGATTATCCCTCCATGTTCATGATTGAGGTTATTGATTGAGATAGGTTGTGACTTTCTAAGCAGAGATATTATACCTCCGAGAGAGAGAGAGTTATACCTTGGCTTATGGGTCCGAGAGCATTTAGGATTTTGCATGTTTCGGGACGAAGCTCATTTTTAGGGGGGTGAGATGTAAGAGCCAGTTGCTGAGTTGCTGAGAGTGTGTATTGAGGACCTGGATCTAGCCTAGACCGCCCCTGCGTGACCCAGAGGCCGCCCCTGCGGTTTGCCTGGGCCGCACCAATGCCTCACAGGGTCCGCCCCGGTGGCTCTGTTTGGCTGCAGCCGTCTTTTGTTGACCCCTTGACCCGTGTTTTACCCTTTTCCTCCCTTCATAAGCTTCTTCTCCTTCCTTCTGATGAGGGTTCTTCAATTGCGTCTCCATCTCTCTCTCCCTATGTTCTTCCTCTTCTCTTCTCCCTTTGGATCTCTTCTTGAGTTTGGTTTGAGTTTGTGTGAGTTTGGAAGCTTTTGAGCTTGGCTTTGCTTGAGGTTGATGCTTGTTGTTGTTGTTGTGCTTGGGATTGGGCCATCCTTGAGATGTTGATGGTGTGCTGCTTCTGTTGGGTTATTCTTGGTGATCTTTCATCGATCTCTTCCTATCTTTCTTCTTTCTTCCTTCCTTCCTTCTTTTCCTTCCATTCTAGCTTAGGTTCCACAAGTTGATCTTGTGGCAACCTTGATTGGCTTCTATTGATGTATATATGTATGTTTATGTATGTGTATGATTGTTGGATGATGAAGGAGTAAAGAAGATCGAGTGAAGAAGCAAAGGACAGCCGGAGGTCCATCTTCTACACACCAGCCGCCCCTGCGCCCTTCTGGACTGCCCAAGCGCCGGTTGTGATCCGCCTCTGCGCCACCTCCTAGCCGCCCCAGCGGCCACCTACATCAGCTTGGTTTTACCCTTGGTTCTGCAGGTGTGTCTTGCTTTTAGGTTGGCCTATGTTTGGCTTTGCCTCTTCCTTTCCTAGTATGAGAGTGTAGTGCCATGTTAGGGTTAGATAAAAGTGTTTGGATGATGTTATGATCATGTTATGCCGGATATGGATTTCGAGGATTTTTGGTTGTCAGGTTGAGTTTGAGGATGATCTTACGGATCCCTTGGGTCTAGGTGTGACCCCTTTGATCGGTAGGAGATATACATATCTCTATGCCTTGTTGTTGGGCAGCGTACCTCTCAAGATTGGAGATTGATCGTGTTTGAGGATTGTACGAGGTTGAGGAAAGTCCGTAGGACTTACATTGCTCCCATCTTTATATTGGGTATTTGCATGAGTGGTGTGTGAGTTGTATGCTTGATATGATAGCATGTGATGTCATTTATGACCGACTTATGTTTTATTGAATGCCCTGTTGCATGGTTGTGATAACCTTTCTCTTTCATCCCGCGGTGGAGTTTGGCAGGTTCCTTGACATCAGACTAGACTGGTTTGCAGGAAGGGCGCAATCCACTCCCATAGGGTACACGGGTTGTGTGACCGATACTAGTACAGCTGGATATAGCACTCAGAGGCAGGTATGATAGGGTCCTCGTGTCACATATTTTCATCTATATATATATATATATATATATATATATATATATATATATATATATATATATATATATATATATATATATATATATATATATATATATATATATACGATTTGAGTGTTTGACTATAATATAAAGATAATAAATGGGTAAATGTGTGATAGCATGTTGATGTGTTTATCTTTCATGATTGTGCTTGTGCTTATACATTATTCATTATATATGTATGGTTAACTAACGGTTTCATACCGTGTTGTAGATGCCCTTCAGGATAGGCGCGCTGCTAAGTGATCTAGCAGGGTGGCAGGCCGAGGACCTCTCGTACATAGGATGGTTGTGGTCTTTTGGGTTGTTTATGCTTTCCTCCTGAGTGAGGATGATCTTTTGTTACCTCCTGTGTGAGGATGTTGATGTTTATACTCGGCTATGATGTTTTTACCTTTTGGTTGTACAGTTTTTACAATTTTATGCATATGTTTTATATCTGTCACTACAATGTTGTAAGGTGCAGTGAACTTGTTGTTAGGCTAGGGTTAGGATTCATTGTGAGATCCTAGCCCAATGTGACACTCTGAGTCCCGCAGATTCGGTGTGTTACAGGAATGAAACGTGCGGTGTTCGTCAGTCGGTCTACTATGACCCAAATAGCATCAAAGTCTCGACTCGGTCTGAAACCGGTAACAAAATCCATAGATATATCCTCCCACTTCCACTGAGGAACGGAAAGTGGGTGTAGCTCGCCTCCTGGTATATGATGCTCGATCTTGACCTGCTGACAAGTTGTACACCGAACTACATATCTCGTGACATCTGGCTTCAGACCTCCCCACTAGAAAGAGCCTTTGATATCTTGATACATCTTACTCGCGCCACGGTGTACTGAGTAAGGTGAAGAGTGAGCCTCTTGAAGGATCCTTTATCTCAACTCTCAATCAGAAGGCACACAAACATGCTCCTGACGTCTCAAAACTCCATCAGCACCAACTGCATACTGCGGCGCCTCTCCTCAGGACATCTGGTCTCGGAACTAGCGTGGTCTCCACAAGGTAGTGAATGACAATGACGAATGACACTTTGCATTTCGTCTTCCGGCACACATCTCCTAATGATGCCGTCGGGACCTCTCTTGAAGAGTAGAGGTTCATTCCAAAAGTATTGCCGGACATCCCTAAAGAACTTCTTCTTTTGTGCGTAGGATAATCAGGGAGGAATTTCCTGACAAACCAAGTAATTTACAAAATCAGCAAACCAAGGTTCGTTACCTCTAGATATCTTGTCGATGCACTCCTCTATGATGTGTAAGTTCTCATCCGGAAAGGAGTCATCTATGGGTAGATCGTCGTCTTCAATGTGTGGTAGACGACTCAAATGATCCGCAACAGAATTTTCCGAGCCTTTCTTGTCACGGATCTCTAGATCGAATTCTTATAGTAGAAGAATCCATCTAATCAGCCTCGGTTTTGCATCCTTCTTGGCAAGTAAATACCGGATCGCAGAATGGTCTGTGTATACAATCACCTTTTCACCTACAAGATAAGAACGAAACTTTTCAAAGGCATATAGAATAGCTAAGAATTCTGTTCGCTCCAAACGGTGTGTGCAAGCTTTAAATTTATAACCCTAGACTTAAGCTTAAAACAAGGATGCGAACCCGCAGTGTACGGGTCAATCGTAGTAAAAGCAAGAAAATTCTAGGGGTCGATCACAGGGACTCGATGAAACAAAGTCAATACGGTATGCTATGTCAATTCTAACCACAAGAGCGATTAACACAATCAAAGATGAATAAGAAGTCAATAAAGCAAACATGCAATTCTAGGGATTAAAGCATCCAGTTGTGGTTCCAACTCAAGATCTATAGATAAGCGGACAAAGCTGAGATTTTTGCGTGGGGAAGGTGTTACTAAAGTGGAGTAGATCACCGGGTAAGTCTCACTACACACTAATCCTAAACCGTAACTCCTATTACCGGGTAAGTCTCAAGGAATCAAGATAAAGAACTATAACCTCAAACTAACATACCATCTAAGGGAATAGAATCAACCTTTACCGGGTAAGTCTCAGGCTAACTCACAAAGATGGGATAGAAGCACACTCAAACCCCAATAAAGGATAAACCTTTATTACCTACACTTATGATCGTTAGTACACAAACTAAGGAATTACCGGGTAAGTCTCATCCTAAGCTTGCATTGAACCAGGAAGGTGTAATAAGAATAGGATTTAGCAAACTCTAACACTTAACTTTCTGTTTAGGTTCGGATAAGTCACCTCGGTCAGAAGAATTCCACCCCGGCCGAGATGTTCATCAACCGAACGAGATGCTTAGGGTTAAGGTTAAAGACTCGAACTTTCAGGATCCTACTGGAATCTAAGATTATTCTATCATTGTTTTTCCCACTACCTTCAGCTAATCACCCTAGAATCACACAAGGAAATTAGCCACTCATCATCATAATGAAAGTATTAAATATATGGGAAAAAGGTGAATATTTGAACAAAGAAGAATTTAATGAAAAGACTTCAATAACTGAATCAAATATCACAACAAAGCGTTCCTTGGATAGCAATCCAACAAGACAAGACAATCAATGAGGGAATTGAAGACAATCTTACAAAAACCCTCCAAAAAGCTATAAAAGCTATGAACTTCAATCTTCCTTTAACCTTCAAAAAGGTTCTTTGAAACTCCCAACTGGAGTAAGCTGCTGCTGCGTATGCTATAAACCCTGATCGACGGTATAGCGTGATCTTGCGCTGATAGCGGATGCCGGAATTATGGGAAATCCGACCCTTTTTATAGGAAAATAAACCTCCAAAGATAATAGATCTTAGAAAGATATTTTCCCATAAATATAGGTAAAATATATGATTCTGCAAATCTCCTTCCTTCCAGAAGCCAAGCCCAAAAATATAAGATCACTTTCCAAATTTAAAAGATCTCATCGAAGAATAAAATATTCTCGCCGCGTCCTAGGTGTTCGCCTCGGTCGAGTCGGCGTCTCCGGATCGCCTCGGTCGAGATGAATCTCTGGTCAACCGAGGTGAGTCACAACTGAATGTGAAATCTCTCAAAACTGGTCCAAAGTGAATCTTTAATCCATGGCTATGCTCCCTGGATGTAGCTCCAAATGACTCATGACTCCTTTTGCTCCTTTTTGATGCAAAACGTACCATATTACCTGCAATTACAACGAAACTAGGTGTAGACCTCGATTCTCGCAAAGGTAGATGAATTGGTAGCAAAATCACATAATGTACATACAAACATGCAGATTATGAAAGATAAAACGTCCAAACAAACCTCATAATATAGACTATAATTCATGCTAACAAAATACCCCATACTTAGCCCTTGCTTGTCCCCAAGCAAGTTCCTCATATAGAAGACAAGATAGAATGGATTATAAGTCAAGAAAATCAATGAAATGTCTTTCAAAAACATTTTATGGTGTGCAACTATCATAGATCACTCTAAGAGAATACTTCCTGGAATTAAAAACTCAATATGATCAAAACATTTTATAAATATAAGAAAGTTGTTCATCTTTGCATAAAATCATAGAATGCATAATAAATCATAATTATCAAAATTAATCATGTATAATCCAGTTTAAACCACTAAGTCAATCAACAAGCTCAAGGTCTCAAGGGCTTCCCAAAAGAAAAGGTCAAGAAACGTGTAGGGTAGGGATGTATGTAAGGTAATGTGGTGCTAGAATCCGGGAAAAGGATGAACTTCACTTTCACTTTGACTTGCAACATCTTCCACCAATAAGCTTTGCTTATTTCACACTTTTTTCTTTTTTACTTTACTTTTTGGGATGCATGGACAGAGGTGCACAATAACCGAAGCCTAGGAAATCTGCAATCATCAATTTCTCGAGATGCATCATACCCTTGATGCACATAGCATGACCCGTTAGGAATATCGCTCAATCCGACTTTGGCAAGACACAAACACCCGGCTATGTGAATGGTGCCGAGTTACTCATCTTCATGATTGACTTCCCCAAACCTAGAATTACTTTCTAACACTTCACTTCCAGCCCACTCCTCAACTTTAACTTGCTTTCACCACTTCGCTTGCTTCCAAATTCCCGGATAGGTAAAGGGAGGCAAAATGTATATGAGGGGCTAAGCATGATCAAGAAGAAGAAGAAGAAGAGAATGAATTGCCTTGGTCTTTCCAAGAAGAAAGTGAGAGAACTTAACCTGCGGTGTCAACCTTCAAATTCAACATAATTTGGATAAAAACAAAGTATTAAACCTGCTAATAATTTCAAACAAAGCATTTAGCAACTTAAACATATTATAAAATCTTTCAAACACATAAAGAATTTAAAACCAGTGGGTAAACAGAATCTTCACTGAGATCATATCCAGATAAATAACACAAAATCGTTTTCGAAAACTTTCTGTTACGCACCTCGGTCGAGATGTTCTTGGTTCAACCGAGATGAAATGCCTCGTTTCGCCAGAATTTCCCCGGTCGAGGTCAAAAAATTTTTTTTTTTAAAACCTTTTTTTTTTTTATTTTTGGTTTCGACGTTTTTCTCAATCAAATAACCTGTAGGTATGCATGTAATATCAGATAATCATATAAATGCAAAAGGGAAGCATAAATAAAATATCCGATAAATAAAATACATCAAAGGTGGTCAAATAACATACATCACGTAATCAAATAAGTACAAATACCCCATACTTGAGACACACTGTCCCAGTGGGTATAATAAAAAGTCTAAACATGAGAGTACTCACCGGATAAAAGCCGAACTGCATAAAAGAAAATAAAGAAAATCGTGCAGCTCCTCAATAGTCTCGATCCGGTGGTGGTGCATATGGATACTGAGTCGGATCGTAAGGATGGCCCATGACACGCTCGAACTGAAGATGGGTCATGATGTGCTGATGGTGCTGCCGCTCCTGCATCTCGCGGATATCCAGCGATAATGCAGCATATGAGTCGATAACCTGATCCGTCAGGTCATCGATCCGTCGGTGAGCAGCTCGATCTCTCACTCCGCGCCTCCTGCGTCTAGCAGGTCTGACTGGAGAAGTCTCAGCTGGTGCAGCATCAGTATCCTCCTCATCATCCAAATCTATAATAGGTGGCGCGCTCGTCCCAGCAGTATTTGTCCCTGTATCCATCGGGACTCCACCGTCTCTCTCATCCACCGTCTCCTCATCATCGTCCTCATCCTCCTCAGCCTCAGCAGGGGCAGCTGCTGCCTCTATATGATCCTCCATCAGTGTATCCCAAGCTGTCTGCCAGTAATGCGGATCAAAGACTGTGAACTGTGCAGACCAGCGGATCCTCTGAGGTGCGGTCCGCTCCCAAGGCATGGCGACGTATGGAGTGGTCAAACCACGGGGAACTAGAATCCTCCGTGTGATCATCTCCTGTAATCCCAGCGGCTTCGGAGCCGCCGCCATCGTGCAAACGCTGAGGTCCATCCCGTGGTAGGTAGCGATGTGGGTGACTAGACCTCCGCAGCAAATGTCTCCCTTTGCCTTGGCTTTGATCCTGTGCAGATCCTCTGCCAGGAGCAAGCCAAAGTCTGGGAAACCTCCTGTCACCATGCAGTAGAGGCTGAAGAGCTCCCCCTGTCTGATCTTCTGGGGCGTCTCAGTACGCGCCAGAAGTGTCTCACTGAAAATCCTGTGGGCAAGTCTGAAGGCCGGATGAAAGATGACCTTCTCCCTGGAATCTCCAGGGCGCCATCTGTCTGCGTGCTCAGTAATGTGGGCAATCTACCCCCAGAACTCCCTAGCTACGGATCGGGAGGGGAAGTCGGTGGCGGTGGGCTCAGAAAAGCCAAAAATCTCTCTCCATATCTCTAGAGGAACTATGAAGTTCCGGTTCATCAACCGGTACTTCACAGACCGGTTTGTGGGAAGGTAGGAGAAGGAGCTAACGAACTCTAAGGTCGGCTCCAAGTAAGCTGGGGCTCGGATCTCAGTAAACTGATCCAGCCCGACGGTAGCAATCATCCTCCTAAGGTCAGCATCTAACCCTAGGCAATCAAAAGCAGACACGTCCAGAAATCGTGGTGCGATAACTGGACGGCTAGCTATCCGCTCATAGTCTACCCGGCATCTCTCGTGGATAACCGGGCGGTAAGGACGGGAGGAAGAGGAAGAAGGGGAGGGTGAGGATCTGTCTCTAAGGGCTAGACGACGATCGGAACTCATTTTCAATCAACACTGTCAGGCTACCTCGGTCACTGACAAACTCCAAGAATCACCTCGGTCGAGATGCAGGTCGACCGGACCGAGGCGTAGCAGTTACGATTCCAAATCTCAGAATTTCAGTTCTTTTCCCCCTAAAATCAATACAGATGCTTCCTAAGGGGTACTTAAGCATTTCCTCAGCAAAATCAGGGGCAACCAAAGCCCAAATCAAAGCAAACGAACGAGTTAGGGTTTCGACTCGTTTTACCTTGTTTCAGTCGAGTCGCTCGATCTTTCTGCAGATTTGTTGTTGCAATCGGTTCCTCTACCCTTCAATCTCGGTTTAGAAGCAGAAATCGTCGAAAACGAGCGAGAAACGAAGGAGGCGAGGTAGATCTGTCGCCGCGGTCGAGGAAGGTAAATAAAAAGTGAAAAGTAATTTTTCCCCCTTTTATACTGTTACTTGATCTGCTGTCACCTCGGTCGAGATGGTCTCGACTGGACCGAGGTGGTACGGACCGAGGTGGTTCTGCAGAAACCCTAGTTGCCTCGGTTTGCTCAAGAATCAACTCGGTCGAGGTGCTCTAACAGTAACCGAGGTGCTTCTGTCTTCTCAGAATCTCGAACTCCTGTTCTTCCAGATGTGCTCCTTCCTTAGATATTCCCTGTTGTCTGTCCAGAACGCCAAAAAACAAAGCAAAGCAAAGCAAAAACGAAAACTATCTAAGCTACGCTAGAAAACGGGAAAAGAAAGCAATACCTTGGGTTGCCTCCCAAGAAGCGCTTGATTTAAGGTCGCTAGCTGGACCATGATGCGTCTCAAAGGAGGTATATTGATGCAACCTCCTCAACCGGCGTTTCTGGTTGGTATTTCTTAAGCCTATGACCGTTCACCTTGAAGCTTCCACTAGTTTCACCCCATATCTCAACTGCACCGTGAGGGAAAACATGTTTCACAACATAAGGTCCGGTCCATCTAGATTTCAACTTACCTGGAAAAAGGCGGAGGCGGGAGTTGAAGAGTAGAACTAAGTCTCCTTCGTTAAGCTCCTTTGGAACGATACGCTTGTCATGCCATCTCTTCGTCCTTTCCTTGTAGATTTTGGCATTCTCATAAGCGTTCAAACGCAGCTCCTCCAGCTCGTTAAGTTCCAACAGTCGCTTCTCGCCAGCCTCCTTGATGTCAAAGTTCAACCATTTGATAGCCCAATACGCCTTGTGCTCCAATTCAACGGGCAAATGGCAAGACTTCCCATATACCAAATTATAAGGGGTGGTACCAATGGGAGTCTTGAATGCGGTCCTGTATGCCCAAAGAGCGTCGTCCAACTTCATGGACCAATCTTTCCTCGTCCTAGAAACGGTCTTCTCCAAAATTGCCTTGATTTCTCTATTCGAGATCTCGACCTGTCCACTAGTTTGAGGGTGATAAGCGGTTGATACCTTGTGGGTTAATCCATACTTCGATAGAAGTGCCTTAAACTTCCGGTTGATGAAATGCGTTCCTCCATCGCTAATGATGATGCGTGGAGTTCCAAATCGTGGAAAGATAGTTCTATTTAAGAACTTCACAACCACCTTGGCGTCGTTAGTGGGGGAAGCAATGGCTTCAACCCACCTAGAGACGTAGTCAACTGCAAGGAGAATGTAGAGGTTTCCTCCGGAGGATGGGAAAGGTCCCATGAAGTCAATTCCCCATACATCAAAGATTTCCACTTCTTGGATGTTATTAAGTGGCATCTCGTTTCTCCTTGATAAATTCCCTGTTCTTTGGCATGCATCACAAGAGACAACGAAAGATTGCACATCCTTAAATAATGTAGGCCAAAAGAAACTGGAACGCAATACCTTAGCGCATGTTTTATCAGTGCTGGCATGCCCTCCACAAGGAAGTGAATGACAATGCCTTATGACGCTATTAACTTCATCTTCCGGAATGCACCTTCGAAGCATCCCATCCGGTCCGCGCTTGAATAGCAGCGGCTCATCCCAGTAGTAATGTCATACTTCCTTGAAGAATCTCTTCTTTTGAGAGTATGTCAATCCGGGCGGTGTTTCCTGGCAAACAAGATAATTCACAATATCAGCATACCAAGGACCTTTATTATCAGAAAGTCGGTGGAGGGAATGGTCCGCCAACAGTGGGTGAATGTCAGAGAAGGGAGTAAGAAAATTGTTATTCTCAGCAATCTCAGTAGACATCATCTCGCCATCGACCTCGGTCGAGGCGCATAAGCGTTGACCGAGATGTTCTTCGGTCGCCTCGCTCAGTCCAGAAGGTGCCTCGGTCGAGGTACTGCTACTGGATCCGAAACTGGAGGTCCTCGTCTCCTGGATTAGCTTCTCAGTTTTAGCTCCTGGATCCTCTTCCAGTGCCTTCAAGCTCCGTATATCTGCATCACAAGAAGCATCTATACCTTCCTCTATTAAACTGAAGCTAATAACTCTTTCGAGTGGATCGTTAATAAGGATAGAGCTCACCAATTCCCTTGTATTCTTCTTCATCGTAGATGTTGAAGATATCATCAGTCAGATGCTCCCCTTTCATGGCCGCAAGTAGTGCGAACTCCACCTCATCGCCACCAACGTTGAATTTCAACTTGGCGTTCTTGCAATCCACTTTACAACCCGAAGTTGCTAGAAATGGCCTCCCGAGAATAATAGGAACAGGATAATCTGCGGGAATGTCAAGTACAACAAAATCTATAGGTAGATAGAAGTTACCTAACTTGACCGGAACGTCCTCCAAAATGCCCACGGGATGGGTAATGGAGCGATCCGCCATATAAAGTCGAATCTTGACCGGCTTGGGCTCTCCAAGACCAATCTTAGTGCATAGCTCCAGCGGGATGATGCTCACGCTGGCTCCTAGATCACAAAGGGCTTCACAAGTGACATCCCCAACTTGAATGGGAATGCAAAATGAGCCGGGATCTCTCAACTTAGGTGGCATCTTTTCCTTCATGATCTTGATAAGCTCCGAGGATTTAGATGTCATCCTAACTTCACCAACATCCTCCAGCTTCCTCTTCCTTGATAACATTTCTTTTAAGAACTTCCCATAGGCGGGCATACCTAAAATAGCATCAAGGAAAGGAATATTAATATGTAGCTTATTCATCAAGTCAAGAAACTTACCAAAGTGCTTGTCTAGATGTGCTCTGGCTCTGGACTGAGGGAATGGAAGTGGTGGCTTATATGCAGGAGGTGGAACATAAGTTTCTGTCGTTCCTCCTGCTTTCTGTTGCTCCGCCTCGGTTGGCATCTCGGTCGAGGTGTTCTTCGACTGGATCTGGACCGAGGTGGTCTGCGTCGAGCGAGGTACTGGATCTGCAGTTTTAAGTCCACTCCTCGTCGTTATGGCCATGCATTGGCCTTTAGGGTTAGTTTCCGTCTTCGCTGGAAGCTTCCCTGGATCTCTCGGCGCTTCATTCGCCCTACTAGCAAGTTGTTGTTCGAAGGACTTTTGGGCCCTCGAAAATGAAGTCATAGAATTCTCCATAGCACTAAGCTTGATCAAGATTGCCTCCAGAACTGTGTCTTTCTTTTCTGGCTGAGACGAACTTGATCCTTGCCCTTGGCTTTTCAATGGAGTAGAAGAAGAAGAAGAAGAAGGGGAAGAGAGGAAAGGGTTAGAGGAATCATTAGAGTTGGAGTTTGAATGATTGTTACCATAGTTTTGGTTGTTCGCCCTCCAGTTGTTGCTATTGGATCCTCTATTGTTGTTGCTGTAGTTGTTGTTTCGGGGACCGTTGTTGTTGTTACGGTACCCGTTATTGTTGTTGTTCCTTTGCCCTGGCTCTTCCTTCTTAGTTTGAGCTATCAAGAGCTCCTTCAATTGCTTCACGTCATTCTTCAACGACGTGAGTTGATTGTTGTTGGATTGAGTCTCTTGAAAGTTGACTCTTTTAACTCCACCTTCAGCTCCTTGGTGGGTATATTTCTCCATGTGCAAGGCTTGCTTCTCAATGAAGTCCCAAGCCTCGTCAATCGCCATGTCCATGAAGGTACCGGCGGAGAGTAGTTGGAGATTGAACTGGGTGCTTCCGTCCAGCCCTTTGAAGTAGATCTCCAACAACTCGATCTTTGGAATCCCATGATGTGGGCAATCTAAAAGGATATCCTTGAACCGCTCCCAAGATTTGGACAAGCTCTCCTTGTCCTTCATGATGAAAGCATTGATCTTCCCTCTCATTTCAGCGGTCTTTGAGGGGGGAAAGAATTTGGTTAAGAATTACGTAGTCATCTCCTCCCATGTGCTAATTTTTCCTGGAGGAAGAGATTGATACCAAGTAAGAGCTCTATCTTTTAAAGAAAAGTAAAAAGGCCTTAGCTTGTAGTTGTTATTTTCAATTCTGGAAGGTCGAAAGGTTTCCATCAAGATCTCGTAATTTTGAAGATGTTGATGCGGTGACTCCTTCTCTAGCCCTCCGAATTGGCATTGGCGAATCATGGATAGAACTTGCGGTCGGAGTTCGTAGTCATGATCCGCTGGATCTCCTAGGTTCACCCCTGGACGCCTCAGCTGTTGATTAGGGTACATCCTTTGACCTAGGGTTTGTGGGATTCCTGCAAGAAGAACATCTCGGACTGGCATCCGAGGTGGAAGTACATCGGCCGGGGCGTTAGGTACTGGAATCTGCCTCGGTCGCGGGTCAACTACTGGATCCTGCATCGGTCGAGGATCAACAGGAGGGTCTTCCCTCGGTCGAAGTAGAATCTGGTCTCGTATGACTGCTATCTCAGCCTCGATAGCTGCAGTCCTGGCACGATTCTCTTCTTTCTCTTGCCTTAGTTCTTCCTTACTGAGACGTAGCAGCTCTTGCGTCTCTTTTAATTCGGCCGCAAGATCGCGATCGTCTTGTTGGGCCATCTTCGCTTCTCTTAAGCGTCGCTTGTATGTCTTTTCCGGTTCGGGATCGTATGGAACGATTTCCTTCCCAGCGCGGGTTCTTCGCATATACCTAAGAAAGAACCTGCAAAAGTCGTCACTCAAGTAGAGTGGTTAGATGAAACGGGGCAAGCGCCCCAAAAGCAAACCGTACCGGCTCGGTCTAGACCAAGTCCCCGGCAACGGCGCCAAAAACTTGTTCGCTCCAAACGGTGTGTGCAAGCTTTAAATTTATAACCCTAGACTTAAGCTTAAAACAAGAATGCGAACCCGCAGTGTACGGGTCAATCGTAGTAAAAGCAAGAAAATTCCAGGGGTCGATCACACGGACTCGATGAAACAAAGTCAATACGGTATGCTATGTCAATTCTAACCACAAGAGCGATTAACACAATCAAAGATGAATAAGAAGTCAATAAAGCAAACATGCAATTCTAGGGATTAAAGCATCTAGTTGTGGTTCCAACTCAAGATCTATAGATAAGCGGACAAAGCTGAGATTTTTGCGTGGGGAAGGTGTTACTAAAGTGGAGTAGATCACCGGGTAAGTCTCCTTACACACTAATCCTAAACCGTAACTCCTATTACCGGGTAAGTCTCAAGGAATCAAGATAAAGAACTATAACCTCAAACTAACATACCATCTAAGGGAATAGAATCAACCTTTACCGGGTAAGTCTCAGGCTAACTCACAAAGATGGGATAGAAGCACACTCAAACCCCAATAAAGGATAAACCTTTATTACCTACACTTATGATCGTTAGTACACAAACTAAGGAATTACCGGGTAAGTCTCATCCTAAGCTTGCATTGAACCAGGAAGGTGTAATAAGAATAGGATTTAGCAAACTCTAACACTTAACTTTCTGTTTAGGTTCGGATAAGTCACCTCGGTCAGAAGAATTCCACCCCGGCCGAGATGTTCATCAACCGAACGAGATGCTTAGGGTTAAGGTTAAAGACTCGAACTTTCAGGATCCTACTGGAATCTAAGATTATTCTATCATTGTTTTTCCCACAACCTTCAGCTAATCACCCTAGAATCACACAAGGAAATTAGCCACTCATCATCATAATGAAAGTATTAAATATATGGGAAAAAGGTGAATATTTGAACAAAGAAGAATTTAATGAAAAGACTTCAATAACTGAATCAAATATCACAACAAAGCGTTCCTTGGATAGCAATCCAACAAGACAAGACAATCAATGAGGGAATTGAAGACAATCTTACAAAAACCCTCCAAAAAGCTATAAAAGCTATGAACTTCAATCTTCCTTTAACCTTCAAAAAGGTTCTTCGAAACTCCCAACTGGAGTAAGCTGCTGCTGCGTATGCTATAAACCCTGATCGACGGTATAGCGTGATCTTGCGCTGATAGCGGATGCCGGAATTATGGGAAATCCGACCCTTTTTATAGGAAAATAAACCTCCAAAGATAATAGATCTTAGAAAGATATTTTCCCATAAATATAGGTAAAATATATGATTCTGCAAATCTCCTTCCTTCCAGAAGCCAAGCCCAAAAATATAAGATCACTTTCCAAATTTAAAAGATCTCATCCAAGAATAAAATATTCTCGCCGCGTCCTAGGTGTTCGCCTCGGTCGAGTCGGCGTCTCCGGATCGCCTCGGTCGAGATGAATCTCTGGTCAACCGAGGTGAGTCACAACTGAATGTGAAATCTCTCAAAACTGGTCCAAAGTGAATCTTTAATCCATGGCTATGCTCCCTGGATGTAGCTCCAAATGACTCATGACTCCTTTTGCTCCTTTTTGATGCAAAACGTACCATATTACCTGCAATTACAACGAAACTAGGTGTAGACCTTGATTCTCGCAAAGGTAGATGAATTGGTAGCAAAATCACATAATGTACATACAAACATGCAGATTATGAAAGATAAAACGTCCAAACAAACCTCATAATATAGACTATAATTCATGCTATCAAATTCCTTTTCAGTTGTGGCATAGTTGAGCTGCGCTTCATCTAGCGTCTTGCTAGCATAATAGATAGCATGGGTTCGGCCCTCCTTCTTTTGTCCTAGCACAGCTCCAACAGCTATGTCACTTGCATCACACATAACCTCGAACGGGAGATTCCATTCCGGAGGTTGGATGATCGGGGCTGAGATGAGAGCTTCCCGGATCTTATAGAAAGCATCTAGACAATCCTGCGAAAAATCAAAAATTGCATCCTTCATCAAAAGATTAGTTAGCGGTTTCGATATCTTAGAAAAGTCTTTGATAAAACGTCTATAAAATCCAACATGTCCTAGAAAACTTCTTATTCCCTTCACTGAAGATGGAGGAGGAAGTTTCTCTATGGTCTCTATCTTAGCCTTGTCTACTCCAATCCCTCTACTAGAGATCAAGTGCCCTAATACAATGCCTTCCTTAACCATGAATTGACACTTCTCCCAATTAAGAACTAGGTTAGTGTCTTCACACCTTTGTAACACAAGAGAGAGGTTAGAAAGACAATTATCGAATGAGGAACCATAAATAGAAAAATCATCCATAAAAACCTCCATTATTTCCTCAATGTACTCCTAGAAGATGGCCATCATGCACCTTTGAAAGGTGGCTAGGGCTTTGCAAAGCCCGAATAGAATCCTCCTATAGGCAAACGTCCCCCATGGGCACGTGAATGCGGTCTTCTCTTGATCGTCCGGATGGATCGGAATCTGGAAGAAACCACTATAACCGTCAAGATAGCAAAAATAGGAGTGTTGTGCTAACCTTTCAAGCATTTGATCAATGAATGGTAGCGGGAAGTGATCCATCCTAGTTGCATTGTTCAGCTTGCGGTAATCAATGACATCCTCCATCCCGTCACGGTTCTTGTAGGAATGAGCTCATTGTTCTTGTTAGTGATAACCGTCATTCCTCCTTTCTTCGGGACAACTTGAACGGGGCTCATCCACTTGCTATCGGAGATAGGTCAGATGATACCTGCGTCAAGTAACTTAAGAATTTCCTTCTTAACAACCTCCTTTATGATCAGAATTAACCGTCTTTGAGGTTGTCGTGAAGGCTTAAAATCTTCCTCCATTAAAATCTTGTGCATGCATAATGATGGTTTAATTCCTACGAGATCCTCTATGGTATAACTTAAGGTTTTCCTATGTTTTCTTAGAACAGCCATTAGTTTCTCATGTTCATCTTCACTTAATTCGGAACTAACAACTACGGGAAAAGAAGAATTAGTTCCAAGAAATGCATACCGAAGATGTGTGGGAAGTGGCTTCAATTCCATAGCTATTGATGCCTTTGATGAGTCTTAAGATGTGTCCGACGCTTCCTTAGAAGTCTCTAAGGGTGTAGGAGTGATGGAAGAAGGCTCAAGAGTATTTGTGGAAAGAACGGAATTGTTCTCAAAAATACCCAAAATTACGGCACCACTGTTACTTCCACGGCCGTGGTTTAGGGCGTGGAAGTCAATTACGGAACCACTAGTGGTTCCACGGTCGTGAATTTGGCCGTGTAACTTACTGTTGCTCTCAAAATAGTTGGTTACGGTCATCTTGTGTGAAACCACGTCCGTGGAATAGCACGACTGACCGTGGTTTCTCACGTTTTTTGAGCCATTGTAGAGTTTTTCAAACTCTTCCTCTTGCACTTCCTTTAGCTCCTCCAAGGCTTCAATCTCCTCATTGCAATCCTCTTCTTCTCCCTTTTCCATGATGCTCATGGTAATGACCTTTTGCAATGGATCTTTGAATAGAATCGAGCTCACTTCCTCTCTAGACGCTTCATCGTCATAGATATTGAACATGTCCTCTCCAAGAGCTGGCTCTTTCACCAAAGTTGAGAGAACAAACTCAACCTTCTCTTCTCCTATGTCGAAAGCCAATCTAGCATTCTTGCAATCCACTATACAACCGGATGTTGCAAGAAACGGTCTTCCGAGTATGATCGGAACCGGACAATCTGTAGGAATGTCAAGCACAACGAAATCAATTGGAATGTAAAACTTACCGAGCTTGACTGGGACGTCTTCAATGATACCGACGGGACGAGTTATGGATCGATCCTCCATGTATAACGTCATCTTCACCGGTTTAGGTTCACCTAAACCGAACTTCGTACACAAAGCAAGTGGAATGATGCTTACGCTTGCTCCAAAGTCACAAAGGGCGTCACATGTGACTTCTCCTACTCCAATTGGAATGCAAAATGACCCCGGATCTCTCGGCTTTGGGGGCATCTTTTCAGTCATTGTTTTGATGAGCTCCGAAGATTCCGAACTCATCTTGACTTCTCCAAAGTCTTCTAGCTTCATCTTGTTAGAGAGGAGCTCTTTCAAGAACTTCCCTTAAGCGGGCATACCTACAATTGCATCAATGAAAGGTATATTAATATGCAGTTTGCTCATGAGTTCAATGAACTTACCAAATTGCTTGTCTAGACACGCTCTTGCTCTACATTGCGGGAATGGTAAAGGAGGTTTGTAAGCTGGAGGAGGAACATAGACATCTTCCTTCTCCTTATCCTTTCCTTTCTCAGTTGGGACATACACAAACTTGGGTTGCGGGTCGGTGGTTGTCGCACCACTCCTAGTAGTGATAGCCATCACCCTTCCCTTTGGGTTGTCCTCCATCTTCCCGGGAAGCTTCCCTTGATCTCTAGGAACTTCTCCGGCCTTGCTGAACATATGGTTTTCCAAAGCTTTGTGAGCTTTATCAACCGAAGTTATGTAACTCTCCAACCCTTGGAGTTTTCCTAAGATCGTCTCCAACATAGTATCGGGCTTCTCCTTCTCCTTATTGTTCGAACCATTTGATGTTTTCCCCTGGCTTTTCAAAGGGGTAGAAGAAGAGGGAGATGTTAGTGAATTTCCAGAATTTGGATAGGAATTACCGGAATTTTATTGTTGGTTGGAACGCCAATTATTGTTGGAACTTCGATTGTTGTTGTTATTCCAATTGTTGTTCCAATTGTTGTTCCGGTTGGTGTTCCTATTCTCTTGGTGGTTGTTGTTGTTTTTATTGTTGTTGTTTCCTAAGTAGCCAACATCTTGCTCCTTTGGCTTTTGAAGGCCAGCTCTAATGATTTCCTTCAACTCCTTGATTTCGGTGTTGAGGGAGAATATTTGAGTTTGTGCAGCTTGTGTTAGCTTGACTCCCGGCTCTACCTTCCGGTGGGAATACTTCTCAATCACTTGGGCTTGCTTCTCAATAAAGTCTCAAGCGTCATCCTCTCTCATATCCATGAATGTACCACAAGAGAGAGATTGGAGGTTGAATTGTGTGTCCACATCCAACCCCTTGTAGTAAATGTCCAATAGCTCCAGCTTTGAAATGCCATGGTGTGGGCAATCCAATAAGAGGTCCTGAAATCTTTCCATGATTGAAACAAACTTTCGTTAGCTTTCATAGAAAATGCATTAATTTTATCTCTCAATTCCGCCGTCTTGGATGGCGGAAAAAACTTGGTGAGGAACTCCGATGATAGATCCTCCCATGTGTTAAGCCTTCCAGCTGGAAGAGCTTGATACCAAGCCAAGGCTTTGTCCTTCAAAGAGAATAAGAACGGCTGGATCTTGTAGTTGTTGGTAGCCCTTTTCGGCTTCAATGTCTCCATGGCAATCTCAAAATTCTGTAAATGTTGGTGTGAAGATTCAGCACTAGTTCCACCAAATTGACTTTGGCGAACCATGGTGATAACTTGCGGACTAAAACTGAATTCCTGGATGTCCTCAGCTCCGAAATTCACACCTAGACGGCGTGGTTGCTGAATTGGATCCATCCTTTGCCCAAGAGTCCGTTGTTCATCCCCTCCATGAGAAACTCTCATATCTCAAGAGGGAATGCGAGGAACAACTAGGGTTCGTGGGTCGATACGGATGGGATGGATCACCGGATCAATGTCCTCTAGTTCCGGCATATCATCATCCTCATCATCGGATGATTCAACTCTAATAGACTTAGTTGGTTTCTTGACCTTCTTCTTCTTCTTAGCATCATTCAACTCCAACTTCATGTCCATCATCATAGCCTTGAGTTCATCAATTTGGAATTGATGACTCGTTAACTCGTCTAAACGAGTTTTCTCACTCAACTTAAGTTGAAGTTGAGCTTCATCCAACTCCGCTTCGATGTTTCTCTCGTTGTTTTCAGCCATCTTTTTCTCCTTCAAATTTCTTCTCAAAGTTTTCTCAACTTCTGGATCAAAAGGAACTAGATCTTTGGTAGATCTAGTCTTTCGCATACACCTAAAGAATCTGCAAAAATCACTCACAAACAGATATCAAATAACAAGAGCAAAGCTCCCAAGCTCGAGAACCGAAAACCGGAATTGGTCTAGACCAAATTCCCGGCAACGGCGCCAAAAACTTGTTCGCCTCAAAGCGTGCGTGCAAATAAGTTTTAATGTATAAAACTGAAACAAAGCAAGCGAACCCGCAGTGTGCGGATCGGCGTAGTTAAGCAAGTATTCCAGAGTATCGAACTCAGGGATTTGGTGAAACAAAATCGGTTTCAAGTAATCGAGCAATCAAAAGTGTAGAAGCTTTGCAAATAATTGGAAAATATCAACCCTAAAGATCCAAGTATCAAATTGTGGCAATCGATTCAAGATATACTATATATATAAGGACAGAATTGAGAATTGCAAAAGTATACTGAAGTAAGGTAATGTACGGCGAAGTTCCATAACCCTATATGTCTAACCAAAAGACTCTCTCTATAAAGGTTGTTGAGGCTGCAGTATAGAAAGGATCTAAAGGAAAGAATTAATCTCAAATACCCATGCCCAAACCCAAGGAATCAAAGATAGACTAAAACGGTTAAGGTTGTGGCACTCGAAACCAAAATAGAGGATGGTGAGTCTCACTACTACCTAGTAAAGGCAAGCCAAGACTAGGTTAAAGCAAATTTTTAATTTTGAATTAAAACAAAAGCAAAGTTCGTAAACCAGGGAAAATCACGGCTAGATCTTGAGATTCCACGGCCATGGAACTCAAGAACGTACCGTGATTTAGGGTGTCGACGAGGTTTCTCACACTCTCAGGGTCCAATTTGTTTATGATCGATCTATCATCATCTAAGCCACAACTATCAACCCTTCACCTTAGAACTGCTAAAGGTTTTTAGCCAATAATCATCATTATGATATCAAAAATCATATTAAGAAGAATGAAAGATGAAAACCCTCGAAAACTCAATAATAACTCAAAGTCAATCTCGAAATCCAAACAAAAATTCGTACGTTTATGAATTCAAAAAAGTAGGAATAGAAATCCTCACAATGATCTAGAGAAATCACAAAGAACGGGATGTCAATCCGTTCTCCAATGAAAACCCTAGAATATCCCAAAGTACGCAATCTCCGAAATTACGTCCTTCACGAATTTCCAATCCTCAAGGTTGTAATGAAACCCTAAGGCCGTCTCCAAACTCTAAGCAGAATTGTAAGCGAGGTCTAAGCAGGGATCCCGAAAACTCCTTTTTCAAGCCTTTTTATAGGGCGAAATAGGGTTACGAGAAAACTCAATGACGTGGCTGACGTGGCAAATATGACACGTCACAGGATTAACAAAATCACGGTCATGACCAAGTTTCCACGGCCAAGGTTTAGGCCGTGTAACTTTCTGTTGTGCTCCAAACTCACTTCCACGATCATGTTGCCAAATCCACGGCCGTAATTTAGAGCGTGGACTTCAAATTCCTTTTTCACGACCATAATTCAGGGCGTGGTTCTCCAAACTCTTTGTTTTAGCCTTTGTTTCGTGACATCCTTCATCCATGCTCCTTCCTTAGCCTCTCCAATGCATCAAACACTCCTTTCCTTCCACATTTTGCTCCAATCCAAGTCTTTATTCACCTAAAAACAAAACAAAGCTAGTGTAGATCTCTATATCAACAAAGTGGTTGAACTAACTCACAATTGCTTCAAACTCATATCTAAGAACACAATAAAGAGGGAAAAACAACTAAAACAAGTGCCTAAAATATAGTCATATTTCATGCTAACATTATACTTTAAACTGTCAACAAGATAAACATCATCAATAAAGTTATATGAATTATAACAAATTTTACCAATGTCAATGATGTTACACTTTCCTTTAACACCAAGCATAATGGTTCCACATGATTGCTTCTTTATATATGAAAATAGTGAGATTTTTCCACTCATATGTCGTGAGAAACCACTATCTATTATCCATTATTGCTCCTTAACCTTGGTGATATCTTGCAAAACAACAAACTTCAACCTTTCCGGGTAGACCAAATGGCATATTCCGGTCCATATTCAGGTTCAATCATGTTTTGTGGTCTAGTAACTTTAGGAACCCGTATTAGGCATAGAGGATGAGTGTTTCTAATGATGTAAGAGTCATTTCTTATATATGGACATGTAGATTTTACGTGACCCTTTTTACAACAATAAAAACATGTGGGCATGTGAATACTTCCTTTAGCTTTAACAAAGGTGATAGTTGTTTTTCTAGGAAAACTTAAGTGATAATCTATACCATTTTTGTTAAGAAAAGATTGTTGTTCACCCATCATCCTTTCGAGATTGGATTTTGAACGAGTGAATTGAATAAGTGTAGCCTTCTAGTCTTGACACGTCACCATAAGATCAACCTTTTCTTTCTCTTGATCGATATAGTCTCGATGGAGAGAGGAGAGATTGCCCTTGAGAATCTCGTTTTCCGATTCCAAGGCCTTGATATTGTCATCAAAGTCTAACTTTTCAGTGTTAAGATTTTCAATTTCCAAAGACATCTCACTTAGTCGTTTCTCTTGTTTGAGAAGCTTTTCTCTTAAGGAACTTATCCTTACCCTATGTTCTTTATCACATATGATTATATCTTTAAGGAATTGTGTGACTTCAAGGTTAGATTGTGACATAATCGTACTTACCACACCATCAACATAGTGATTTGGATCTTCTTCATGATCGGCCATTAAGCACAAGTTTGCTTGTTCTTTCTCGTCTTTTGACTCCTTTGTTGAATCTGAGTCATTCCATGATGCTACCATAGCATTTTTCTTTCGATCATTCTTTCTAAAGTTGTTCCTCTTCTTTTGTGGACAATCCTTTATGAGATGATCTATTTCACCACATTCAAAACAAGTCAATACTTTAGTTTTCTTATTAGGGTTTGAAAACTTACCTCGAGGTCTTGATGATCGCAGATATTCTTTTTTGTTTGCAAATTGTTTCTTCATTTGAAGAATTTTTGCAAGACCCATTGAGATCAAGGCAAATGGATCTTTCTCATCTTCATCATCAGTGTCCTCCTCTTCTGATGGCATATCATCCTTCTTGGATCATAGGGCTAGATTCTTTGTGTTGGATAGGAGCTCTCTATTTTCTTCACCAAGAACCATCTCATGGGTGATTAGCTTTCCAAGAAGGTCGTCTAGAGGTAGAGTAGTGAGGTTTGGAGCTTCTTCGACGGTTGTCACTTTTGGTGCCCACTGAGCTTTGGGTAAGCTCCTTAGAACCTTCCTTACTTTTTCTTCATTTGTGAAGACCTTTCCAAGTGAATCAAGATTGTTCACAATCTTTGTGAACCGTATGAACATCTCCTTAACCGACTTATTTAAGTTCATCTTGAATAACTCATATTGTCTGAGGAAGATGCTTATCTTTGTCTCTTTGACTTGACTTGTTCCTTTGTACGTGACAACTAACTTGTCCCATATTTACTTTGTACTTTTGCATGATGAGACACAGTTGAATTCATTTGCATCTAAACCACAATAGAGCAAGTTCATGGCCTTGTAATTATTTGAAATACTATTCAAGTCCGTTTGAGTGAAGTCGGCTTTCTTCTTTGCAACTTAAACTCCTTCAACCATGGTGGTTGCCATTTTAGGGTCAGTTTGAATGATGCTCCATAATTTCATGTCCTGATCAATAACAAACATTTGCATTAGTGCTCTCCAATGGGCAAAGTTGTTGCCATAGAAGAGTGGTGGTCGAGATGTGGATCTTCCTTGAGCGAATCCTCCATCACCTACAGAGTTCATGATTAGTCTCATTGATGGTTTAATCAATATACATGAGTCTAACTCTTATACCAATTGAAGAACCGTATAGGTGAATAATAAGGATATAACTAATATGCAAGGGGGTTGAATAGAGTATGAGGACTTTTCACAAAAACCAATCTCAAGGCTTTGAAACTGATTTCGATTTATGCTCTTCATGACACAACTGGTTTTCAAGGGCTATGAAAGTGATTTAAAAGCCTTGACTTCGAAAACCTCTAAAACAACGTTAATCAAAATTAAGCAAGATATACTGCGGCATTAAGAGATCGACAAGGTGATATGTTTACGAAGTTCAGCTCTAACAGCCTACCTACTTTGAAAGTGATTTTAAATTTTCCATAAAATTCCTATGGTATTTAAAAGTTTCTTGATTTAAAAGAATCTATTATTTCATTGATTTTGTAGGATTTTTTATTACTTATATAAATACATAAACCCAAAAGAAGTCTTCTCCCAATACATAAGATTTTCACGCCAAACTACAACACTGAAGAACCCTAATGGCCAAATCAACACTTTTGAGCGTTTTCGAGTCCTTAGGCTCGGTGCATCGTCGGAGCTTAGTTCTTTGTCGTGTTTTCCGTCATGTTGATTGTTTTCTTGCTTGTTTGTGTCATTTTCCCATCATGTGCCATGTCAAATTGATTTTTTTTTTGCTTGTTTATTGATTTACGCTTCAACGCTTTCCTTTTCGCTAATGGCGGACCAAAAGGTTAAGAAAACAAGTTGAAAAGCTAAAACCCCAAAAAGAAAACAATAGTCATATTTCACCCTTCAATTTTTCTCAAATGGAGTAAACCAACAAAGTTTTTCCCTCTTTTTCGTGCTTTTCCCTCTTTTTCGCGCTTTCGCTTCTGATTTCACAATATCCAGCTCCGACGGAACGCGAACCAGCTTCTCCTCTCTGTCGCCAGATTCCGGCGTATAAAGCTTTCTCTTCTTCAACGGTCCAATAATCCACCGTTTATGGTATAAAATGAGAGGAGAGGATGGTCAAATAATCCTGTTGTGCTCCAACAATGCGACGAGATGACGCTGACTCATTATGGACAACGGTGGCGGTGCAGAAGGAATGGAGTAGAGAAGATCCGGTGGCGAAGAGACGGCCGGTGGAGATGGATTTGATTACGTTGAGTGATTGAGGTACTATGGTTGTTGGTGCCTGGTGGTGTGAACTGAGAAGCTGCGGCTTTAGGTTAGGGTTGTAGAATAGTTGAAAACTAAGAAAATAGGAAGTCTGTTAGTTTCTGGTGGTGCCTGTTAGTGTGAACCATGGTTGTAGAGTAGTATTAAAAACAAGAAGAAGGATGTAGAACAATTGAAAATTAGATGCAGTTAGTACTAGGATATATATTTTCAATTGAATAAAATAAAGTCAATGGTTCACCCAAACCTCCCTTGGCCATCTCGTATCATATGCCCTTGCCATACAAGATTCAAAATTAAATAAATAAAGTGAACGATGCTACTACAGTTGAAGCATGTTAGTGTCCCCCTCTATCTAGTTTTTAATTATCCTTCTTCTTAATCGATAGTTATATGTTAGTATATCAACTAATTAAAATTTTGCTAAATAAACTAGTCATACTACATGGGTGATTCTCAATAAGATGATTTCTTTTGATAATTGATAGTTGTATGTTATTTTTTTAGATAATTTCTTTTGATCATGGATAAGATGTTAGTATATCAACTAATTAAAATTTTGTTATATAAACTAGTCATACTACATTGGTGATTCTCAACAAGATGGGAAAAAAAAGGGGAGTTTACGAGCAATTGAATAAGGAAGACAACAATGACTATTAGAACTAATGGTTGATGCTGCCTCTCATGGATGGCGTGACAATAGTGGAATTTTTACGAAGCAAACAATAGAAGAAAGGTACTTCCTCCTCTTAACAACAAACTTGGTTGTCATAAAACCTACAACAATTATCAAAGCCGATTGAAGTGGTTCAAAAAATGTTGGGCTTCTTACAATACTTTTTTCCGATTCAGCTCTGGTTTTGGATTTGACTCGAACACAAAAAAGTTCACCGTACCAGATGAAGTTTGGGAAGATTACAGAAAGGTGAGCTGGGTAAAACCGTATTCCTTAGAACTCATGCATATTGAAACTTTGAAAGTAATTACCTTGAATTTTTCTTTCTCTAGGTTCACCCTACCTATTCAGTTTTTGCTATGGATCATTTCCTGATTATGAAGACTTGTGATAGTATGAATTATTGTATGTATTTCAGATATGGTTTTGACATTTTCTCATCATTATTATGCATGCATTGATATATACTCTTGATGATTATGTCATTATTCATTTACTTTGCAAGAATCGAGGTCTACACCACGTTTGATTGTATTTGTAGGAAATAAGGCGTATTTTGGATCAAAATGGAACATTGAAGTCTAAGGAGGTCATGGAGCTGCATTATGGAGCACTTAGAAGGACAAGAAGAAAGGCAAGAACCATAGGGAAAGGATGGAGGAATGATTCAGTTGAAAATACGAAGAAAAGTACGTGATTCACTACTGATCTTTGACCGATACAGTCATGCACCTTGACTGAGA
Source organism: Fagopyrum esculentum (assembly GCA_033239045.1). Lineage (NCBI taxonomy): Eukaryota > Viridiplantae > Streptophyta > Magnoliopsida > Caryophyllales > Polygonaceae > Fagopyrum > Fagopyrum esculentum. The sequence goes on from BSUD01000004.1 coordinate 55,049,510, forward strand.
TGGCCAACTAAGCCTAGCTCGAGGTCGACGGCCCACAACCCAAGGGAAATAAGATATTATTTTGACCTAAAATTCCTCTATAAAGATGGAAGGTGAATACCGCAAAAAAACACTCGCACACGGCTAAGACGTCAAGGACTTTTCGACGGCTGTTGGAAGCATGGGATCTAAGGAAGGATTACTTATGATTCAAGGAAGAGAATAGATTTTGTGATCTTGGGAAGTTGTTAGTGAGTTGTTATCATTCTCTTGGAACACATATTGACAGTTTGTTTAATTGTTTGCTTTGGATAATTGAGAAACCTTTGTTGATTGTTTATTTCCCTTTCTTTGATATCTTGATTGAATATAATATTTGATTGCTTTGAGCATGATGATTGTTAGTTAAAACCCCTGCGATTATAGGGTGATTAGTTGAAGGTTGTGGTATAGAAGATGAAAGAGTGAACCTTTATCGTGAGTGGACCCTGAAAGCTTGATTTAACCCTAAACCAAAACCCGTCTCGGGTTGTTCTTGGAGTCATCTCGACCGAGATCGATAAGATTTGCACGAGATTGCCCGCTGCATTGCCCGATCTTGAGTTTTGGTTTTAGTTTGCCAAATCCTACCCTTGTTGCACCATTCGTGGTTTATATTCAAGCCTAGGAAGAGACTTACCCGGTAATTCCTTTGCTTGTTTACCGATGAATATGAGTTTTAGGTAACAAAGGTATATCATTCGTTTGGTTTGAGTGTGCCTTCACCTACCTTTGAGACATAACCTAAGACTTACCCGATGATGGTTAGTTCTATACCCTTAGGTTGAGAGACGTTAGTTTGAGTTAATGGTACCTTTCCTTGGTCCCTTGAGACTTACCCGGTGAGAGGATCTTTGGTTTGGGATAGTGGATGGTGAGACTTACCCGGTGATCTATCTCGTTATAATAATACCTTCCCTTCGCAAACCTCATCTTTGTCCACGTTTATGCTTGAGAAATCTTGAGTCGAAACCACAATTGGATACCTTTATCTCTAGAATTTGCATTCCCTAATCTGATTTATTACATTCATTGTTCTTTGTTGCTCGAGTTTCGCGTTTACAACCTAAAGCTATATACCGTGCTTGATTTCACCATTGTCCCTGTGATCGACCTTAAAATATTTGCTAATACTGCAATTGATTTGTACATTGCGGGTTCCCTTTTTCTTTATTCTTGGTTATAAATTTAAGACTTATTCTGCACACACTTTGGAGCGAACAAGTTTTTGGCGCCGTTGTTGGGGACTTGGTTTAGACCAAGCCGGTATTTGGTTGTCTTAGGACTGCTGCCCTTGTTGCTATTGATTATTCTACTTGAGTGTTCTTGCAGGACCTTTCCTTAAGTTTATGCGATGAACTCGAGCTGCTAAAGAAATCGTTCCTTACGATCTTGAACGAAAAAAGACATACAGAAGAAGGCTAAAAGAAGCTAGAATGGCTTGCGCAAATAATGATGAAAATAGAGATTTCCGTGCTGAGTTGGAAGATGCTCTTGATCAATTGAAATTACGAGATGATTCCCTAATCATGGAGAGAGCATAAGCACGTGTTAGAAAAGATGAACTTCGGGCCAACATGGCCGAGTTACAGGAAGTCGTTCGGAGGATGTATGAAGAATGGGAAAGAGATGCTAGAGTTGTAGTTGATCCACCGGCACCCGTCTTTGTGCCACCACCTGCACCTCACCATCCGGCGAGGGTTGAGAGAGTTGACCCGTTTGTGGGCATACCACAAACACTTGGTAAAAGGATGGATCCCGTTCAACAAACACGCCGTCCTGGCGTTAACTTAGGTGATCCGGCTGAACATGAGTATGAGTTTCGACCTCAAGCCATTGCAATGATCCAACAAAATCGATTTGAAGGATTAGAGAGAGAATCTCCACATCAACACTTGCAAAACTATGAAATTCTCATGGAGAATTTGAAACTTTCAAGAATGGAAAATAATAACTATAAACTGCGTGTTTTCTTTTTCTCTTTGAAGGATAAAGCACTTGCTTCGTATCAATCACTACCAACCGGAAGGGTTAACACATGGGAGGAGATGACTACGGAGTTTCTCACCAAACTCTTTCCGCCATAAAAAACGGCGGAGTTGAGAGGTAAAATCAATGCATTTGTGATGAGGAATGATGAAAGTCTTTTTAAATCATAGGAGAGGTTCAAGGACCTTTTATTCAATTTCCCTCATCATGGGATTCCATAAGATTTATTTGCTAGTAATCTACTTCAAGGGTTTGGATGAGGAAACTCAATTCAACTTACAATCACTTTCTGTTGGAACTTTCATGGACAAATCTGTTGATGAAGCATGAGAGTTTGTTGAAAAATAAGCTCTAACTATTGAGAAATACTCCAATCGAAGGGTTGATGAAAGAAGTCAAAGACCCGGAACTCTTAACAATGAGGTTAAGGCTTTGAATGAGCTTTTAAAGTCACAAGCACAAGCACCTAAGGAGCAAGATGTTGGCTATGTGGGAAAAGGAAATTATCAAGGGAATAGGAACAACAGCAACAACAACAACAACAACAACAACAACAACAACAACAACAACAACAACAACAACAACAACAACAACAACAACAACAACAACAACAACAACAACAACAACAACAACAACAACAACAACAACAACAACAACAACAACAACAACAACAACAACAACAACAACAACAACAACAACAACAACAACAACAACAACAACAACAACAACTGGAACTACAACAATTGGAGATCCAATCAAAATAATTCTGGTAACCCTTATTCTCATGCCGATAATGCACTAACTCCACCTACTTCTTCTACTTTCATTCCATTGAAACACTAGGAACCGTCCTCAAGTTCAAGTCAACCACCCAAGGATAAGTTGGAAGCAATGATTGAAAATTTGATGGGAAAAATGAATGGATTGGAAAGTTTGGTTACTTCAATTTCTAAGGCACAAAAAGCCTTGGAAAATAAAGTATTTAGCAAGGCTGCATAAGTTCCTAGAGATCAAGGGAAGCTTCTGTTAGCATGAAATATTGCAATATTCTAGGCACTTATTTTGGTTTTTTTTCCCTTATTATTGTGTACATGGATGAAGTTTAGAAGCAATTGTTAGCTTGTTACTCTATTTTGTCGATATGGATGTCTACACTAGCTTTGTGTTGATTGTAGGTGAAAAGGAGCTAAATAGGAGCTATTGAGAGAGAAAAGAGAGAAATCGATCATATTCGAGGATTTGGAACACATCAAGGAAGCTAAGGAAGGAGCTAGGATGAAGAATGTCACGACACAAAGGAAACCACAAGTATTCTACACTTCCATGCCCTGAATTACGGCCGTAGAAGAGTCCACGCTCTAAACCACGGCCGTGGATCTTGGCATCATGAGCGTGGAGCATTCTAGTAAGTTACACGGCCTAAAGTACGGTCTTGGAAATCATAAGAGCCAGTAACCCCTTTCCACGCCCTAAACCACGGTCGTGGAAACCCATGAGACCGTGATTTAGGCGATCTTTTGACGAGTCTTTATTTGCTACATTATTTACGTAATGGGCCTGGACGGTTATTCTTTCCCATCTTATAAAAATGTCGGAAAAGAGAGTTTTGAGGATCCTCGCTTAATCTCGCAACATTTGCGTTTGATTCCGTTTAGACGTTGACGGACGCTGACGGCCGCTTACCTGGTTTGGAGCATTCTTGCCTAGGATTGATTGAAGATCGCCGAAGGTTTAGCCTATTTCTCAGGTTTTGATATAGGAGACGGATTGACAACCTGTTCTCCATACTTACCTTAGATTCTTGTGAGGTTTTGTGTTATACATTCTGAATCCATTAAACATTGCTTCTTGTGTTTCGGATTTGAGAATTGGTTTTGAAGGTTTATTGAGTATTCAAGGGTTTTTATCTTTCATTCTCTTTAAATTGAATATTGATATTATGACTATGGTTATTGGCTAAAACCCTTTAGCAATTCTAAGGTGAAGGGTTGATAGTTGTGGCTTAGATGATGATAGATCGATCGTAAATTGATTGGACCCTGAGAGTTAGAGAGATCTCGTCGACGAACCCAAATCACGGCCTGTTCTTGGGTTTCCATGGCCGTGGTTCTCAAGATCTGACCGTGATTTACCCTAGTTTACGAACTTTGCTTTTACTTTGATCCAAGGTTAAAGATTAACTTTAATCTAGTCTTGGTTTACCCTTTTCTAGGTAGTAGTGAGACTCATCATCCTCTATTTCGGTTTCGAGTGTCACAACCTTAATCGTTCTAGTTTATCTTGATCCCTAGGTTACAAGTTTGGGTATTTGAGTTTAATTCTTGTCTATAGATCCTTTCTATACTGCAGCCTCAACAACCTTTATTGAGAGTGTCCTTAGATAAGTCATATAAAGTCTTGGAACTTCACCGTACATTGCTTTACCTTAGCATACCTTTGCAACTTCTAACTCTTTCTTTAGTTCTTTAGTATATCTTGAATCGATTGCAACAATTTGATACCTGGATCTTTAGGGTTACTGTTTTCCCAATATTTGCAAAGCTTCTACATTTTGACTTGCTCGATTACTTGAAACTGATTTTGTTTCACCAATTCCCTGAGTTCGATACTCTAGAATACTTGCTAATCTACGTCGATCCGTACACTGCGGGTTCGCTTGCTTTTATTCTAATTTTATAAATTAAAACTTATTTGCACGCACGTATTAGGGTGAACAAGTTTTTGGCACCGTTGACGGGGATTTGGTCTAAACCAAACTTCGGTTTTCGGTTGTCGAGCTTGGGAGCTTTGCTCTTGTTATTTGATATCTCTTGTGAGTGTTATTTGTAGGTTCTTTTAGGTATATGTGCAGGTCTAGATCCAACAAAGACCTCGTACCTTTTGATCCAGAACTTGAGAAAACTCTTAGGAAGAAAGCCAAGGACAGAAAGATGGCTGAAAATAGAGAGATTTACAAGATGAATTAGACGAATCTCAACGTCAACTTAAGTTGAGTGTGAAAGCTCGTTTAGATGCGGAAACGAGTCATCAATTCCAAATTGATGAACTCAGGGCTATGATGTTGGACATGAAGTTGGAGCTGAATGATTCTAAGAAGAAGAAGAAGGTCAAGAAGCCAACTAAGTCCATTAGAGTGGAATCATCCAATGATGAGGAATTCGATCCGGATATGCCAACACTAGAGGAGATTGATCAAACGATCAATCCAGTCCGGATTAATCCAACACCAGCCGCCATTCCTCGTGTCCCAGTTGGGGGTGCGAGAGCCGCTTGTGTAGATGAAGAGCCAAGAACTCTTGGCCAAAGGATGGATCCGATTCAGCAACCACGCCGTCTAGGTGTGAATTTTGATGCTGACGATATTCAGGGGGTTTAGCTTTAACCCACAAGTTATTACCATCGTTCGCCAAAGCCAGTTTGGAGGAACGAGTGTTGAATCTCCACATCAACATTTTATAGAATTTTGAGATCTTAATGGAGACAATGAAGCCAAAGAATACAACCACCAACAATTACAAGATCAAGCCATTCTTCTTCTCCTTGAAAGGGAAGGCTTTATCTTAGTATCAAGCTCTTCCAAATGGAAGACTCAACACATGGGAGGATCTATCTTCGGAGTTCCTAACCAAGTTCTTTCCGCCATCCAAGACAGCGGAGTTGAGAGATAAAATCAATGCTTTTTCTATGAGATCTAATGAAAGTTTGTTTCAGTCTTGGGAAAGATTTCAGGATTTACTATTGGATTGCCCAAACCATGGCATTTCCAAATTGGAGTTATTGGAGATATACAACAAGGGGCTGGATGTGGAAACACAATTCAAGCTCCAATCCCTTTCATGTGGCACATTCATGGACATGAGGGAAGATGACGCTTGGGACTTCATTGAGAAGCAAGCCCGAGTCATTGAGAAGTACTCTCACCGGAAGGCGGAAGCTAATCGAGTAGAGCAAGGAGCAAAGCTAACACAAGCTACTCAAACTCAAATCTTTTCTCTCAACACCGAGATTAAAGAATTGAAGAAAGTCATCAAAGCTAGTTTTCAAAAGCCTAAGGAGAAAGATGTTGGTTATTTAGGAAACAACAATAACCATAATGGGAATGAGAACACCAATCGCAACAGCCGGAACAACAATTGGAACAACAACAACCGGAACAATAATTGGAACACCAATAGGAATTCAAACAATAACAATTGGCATTCCAACCAACAACAAAATTCCGGTAATTCTTATCCCAATTCAGGAAATTCACTAACTCCACCATCTTCTTCTTCCATTCCTTTGAAAAGCCAGGGGCAAACATCTAATAGCGGAAGCACTTTGGGGAAAGAGAAGCCCGATCCCATGCTAGAAACGATCTTGGGAAAGCATCAAGGGCTAGAGAGTCACATCACTAAGGTTGATAAAGCTCAAAAGGTTTTAGAAAACCAAATGTTCAGCAATGCTGAGGAAGTTCCTAGAAACCAAGGAAAACTTCCAGGAAAGACGGAGGATAACCCGAAAGGAAGGGTGATGGCTATCACAACTAGGAGCGGAGCAACAACCACCGACCCGCAGCCTAAGTTTGTTGAAGTTTCCGTCGAAAAGGAGAAGGAAAAGGGGAAGGAGAAGGAAGACATCTACACTCCTCCTCCAGCTTACAAACCTCCCCTACCATTCCCACAATCTAGAGCAAGAGTGCGTCTAGACAAGCAATTCGGTAAGTTCATTGAACTCATGAGCAAACTGCATATTAATATACCTTTCATTGATGCAATTGTAGGTATGCCAGCTTATTGGAAGTTCTTAAAGGAGATCCTCTCAAACAAGAGGAAACTTGAAGACTTTGGAGAAGTCAAGATGAGTTCGGAATCGTCGGATCTCATCAAAACGATGAAGGAAAAGATGCCCCCAAAGCTGAAGGATCCGGGGTCATTTTGTGTTCCAATCGGAGTAGGAGATGTCACATATGATGCATTATGTGATTGAGGAGCAAGCGTTAGCATCATTCCGCTTGCCTTATGCAGGAAGATCGGTTTAGGTGAACCTAAACCGGTGAAGATGACATTATACATGGCGGATCGATCCATAACTCGTCCCGTCGGTATCATTGAAGACGTCCCGGTCAAGCTTGGTAAGTTCTATGTTCCAATAGACTTTGTTGTGCTTGACATTCCTGCAGATAGTCCGGTCCCGATAATACTCGGAAGACCGTTTCTTACAACATCCGGTTGTATGGTGGATTGCAAGAATGCTAGACTTGCCTTCGACATAGGAGAGGAAAAAGTAGAGTTTGTTCTTTCCACTATGATGAAAGAGCCAACTCTTGGAGAAAATATGTTCAACATCCATGATGAAGAGGCATCTAGAGAGGAGGTAAGCTCGATTCTATTTCAAGGATCCATTGTAAAAGGTGATCACTATGAGCATTATGAAGAAAGGAGAGGAAGAGGAATGCAATAAGGAAATTGAAGCTTTGGAGGAGCTAAAGGAAGTGCATGAAGAAGAGTTTGAAAAACTCTACGATGGGTCAGAAAATGTGAGGAATCACGGGCAGTCGTGCTATTCCACGGCCGTGGTTTCCACCAACAAGACCGTAATTAACTATTCAGAGGACTCCAGTAAGTTACACGGCCAAAACCACGGCGGTGGAACTATCAGAGGTGCCGTAATTGACTTCCACGCCCTAAACCACGGCTGTGGAAGAAACAAAGGTGCCGTAATTTTGGGAAATTCTGAGAACAATTACGTTCTTTCTACTGATACTCTTGAGCCTTATTCAACAACTTCTACACCCTTAGAGACTTCTAAGGAAGCATTGGACACTCCTCAAGAGCCACTAGAGACTCCAATAGTGATGGAATTGAAGCCGCATCCCACACATCTAAGGTACGCATTTTTAGGAACTAATTCTACTTTTCCGGTAATTGTTAGTTCCGATCTAAGTGAAGATGAACATAGTAAGCTTATGGTTGTTCTAAGGAAACATAGGAAAGCCTTAGGCTACACTATAGAGGATCTAGTAGGAATTAAGCCTTCATTGTGCATGCATAAGATCCTAATGGAAGAAGACTTTAGACCTTCACGACAACCTCAAAGACGGTTAAATCCGATCATGAAGGAGGTTGTCAAGAAGGAAATTCTTAAACTACTTGATGCAAGTATCATCTACCCGATCCCTGATAGCAAGTGGGTGAGTCCCGTACAGGTTGTTCCAAAGAAGGGAGGAATGACGGTTATCACCAATAAGAAAAATGAGCTCATTCCTACAAGGACCGTGACTGGATGGAGGATGTGCATTGATTACCGGAAGCTAAACAGTGCAACTAGAAAGGATCACTTCCCATTACCCTTCATTAATCAAATGCTTGAAAGGTTAGCACGACACTCTCATTTTTGCTATATTGACATTTATAGTGGATTCTTTCATATTCCGATTCATCCGGACGATCAAGAGAAGACCACATTCACGTGCCCATGGGGTACGTTCGCCTATAGGAGAATGTCGTTCGGGCTTTGCAACGCCCCAGCCACCTTCCAAAGATGCATGATGGCTATCTTCTTGGAGTATATAGAGGAGATCATGGAGGTTTTCATGGATGACTTTTCTGTTTATGGTTCCTCTTTCGATAATTGTCTCTCTAACCTTTCTCTTGTGCTACAAAGGTGTGAAGACACTAACCTAGTTCTTAACTGGGAGAAGTGTCAATTTATGGTGAAGGAAGGCATTGTACTCAGACACTTGATCTCTAGTAGGGGGATTGAGGTAGATAAAGCTAAGATAGAGACCATAGAAAAGCTCCCTCCTCCATCTTCGGTGAAGGGGATAAGAAGCTTTTTAAGACATGTTGGATTTTATAGACGTTTTATAAAGGATTTCTCTAAGATATCAAAACCGCTTACTAATCTATTGATGAAGGATGTAGTTTTTTATTTCTCGCAGGATTGTTTAGATGTGTTTCATAAGATTCGAGAAGCTCTAATCTCAGCCCCGATCATCCAACCCCCGGAATGGAATCTTCCATTCGAGGTTATGTGTGATGCAAGTGACATAGCTATAGGAGTTGTGCTTGGACAAAAGAAGGAAGGCCGAACCCATGCTATCTATTACGCTAGCAAGACCCTAGATGAAGTGCAGCTTAACTACGCCACTACTGAAAAAGAATTTCTAGCTATTGTTTATGCCTTTGAAAAGTTTCGTTCTTATCTTGTAGGTGCAAAGGTGATTGTATACACGGATCATGCTGCGATCCGGTATCTACTTGCAAAGAAGGATGCGAAACCAAGGCTGATTAGATGGATTCTTCTTCTACAAGAATTCGATCTAGAGATCCGTGACAAGAAGGGTTCGGAAAACTCTGTTGCGGATCATTTGAGTCGTCTACCACATCTAGAAGACGACAACCTACCTATAGATGACTCTTTTCCGGACGAGCATTTACACATCATAGAGGAGTGCATCGACAAGATAACTAAAGGTAACGAACCATGGTTTGCTGATTTTGTTAACTATTTGGTTTGTCAGGAAATACCACCCGGACTATCCTATGCACAAAAGAAGAAGTTCTTTAAGGACGTCCGGGAATACTTTTGGAATGAACCTCTACTCTTCAAGAGAGGTCATGAAGGCATCATTCGAAGATGTGTGCCGGAAGACGAGATGCAAAGCGTCATCCATCATTGTCATTCACTACCTTGTGGAGGACACGCTAGCTCGAACAAGACTAGCGCTAAGGTATTGCAATCTGGATTTTTTTGGCCTACTTTATTTAAATATGTGCAAACCTTTGTTTCCTGCTGCGATGCTTGTCAAAGAACAGGGAACATATCTAGGAGAAACGAAATGCCTCTTAACAATATTCAGGAGGTAGAGATCTTTGACGTTTGGGGAGTAGACTTCATGGGACCTTTTCCATCATCTTGTGGAAACCAATACATAAATCTAGCTGTAGATTATGTTTCGAGATGGGTTGAAGTAATTGTCTCTCCAACTAATGATGTCATGTTTGTGGTTAAGTTCTTTAAAAGAACTATCTTCCCAAGGTTTGGGACACCACGGACTATCATTAGTGATGGAGGCTCTCACTTCATTGCCCGACGATTCGAAGATCTACTAGCTAAGTATGGGGTGACTCACAAGATCGCCACCCCCTATCATCCACAAACGAGTGGACAAGTGGAGATTTCGAATAGGGAGATTAAAGGAATCCTAGAGAAAACAGTTTCGAAGACAAGGAAGAATTGGTCTTTGAAACTAGATGATGCATTATGGGCGTATAGGACTGCATACAAGACTCCCATAGGAACAACACCATACAATCTTGTGTATGGGAAGTCTTGTCACTTACCGGTGGAGTTGGAACATAAAGTGTATTGGGCGTTAAGTGGTTGAACTTCAGCATGAAGGAAGCGGGCGAGAAGCGCCTTTTGGACCTTAATGAGCTTGAAGAACTTCGTTTAAACGCTTATGAGAACGTCAAAATCTATAAGGAGAGAGCGAAGTGTTGGCATGATAAGCATATCATTCCAAAGGACCTCAAAGAAGGAGATCAAGTTCTCCTCTTCAATTCGAGGCTTCGGCTCTTTCTAGGTAAGCTTAAATCTCATTGGACTGGACCTTATCTAATCAAACATGTTTTTCCCCATGGTGCAGTTGAAGTATGGGTTGAAAAGAGCGGAAGTTTTAAGGTGAACGGTCAACGACTCAAGAAGTATACACCGGAACTCCAAGCTAAGGAGTTTGCACCTACCACACTCGAATAGATGCAAGTACGGTCTAGCTACGGACCTTAAACAAGCGCTTCTTGGGAGGAAACCCAAGGTATTGCACTTACGCTTTTGTTTATCATTCTTAGATTAGATTAGTTTAGTCGTTTTTGCTTTGTTTTTGCCCACGATACCTCCCGGTATGTCGTGTTTTTGGATGTAGGAACAATGGGATAGGCAATGGAAAGGAAAAAGTTAGAAGGAATTGACGAAACTTGGATTTTGGCACATTACAGAAAGTTCCACGCCCTAAACCACGGTCGTGGAAGCTATAGTGACCGTAATTTGCAAAAATCTGAGAAACATCACCAAAACCACGGTTCCGTACAAAACCACGGCCATGGAACACCCCGAGTGACCGTGATTTTCCAAAAATTTTACGGTCACTATATAAACCACCTTCTTCACAAAAACAACACAAAACTTCCAAACCACGACCCTATTCCACGCCCTAAACGCCGAAACCAATCCCCCTCTCTCAAATCTTCGTTCGGAATCCGATTCGAACGATTCTTGAGCCTAAAGTGAAGCAAATTCAACCATCTACAAGATCCAATCAACAAATCAAGTGAACAATCCCTGCAGAAGACGGAATTTGGATTTTAAGAATCCAAAACCTAGGTTTTCTTCTCTTTCTCTACTTTGTCGATTTGGCTCAATTCTTTCAAGAATTTTTAGGAGCACTAATTGGAATTGGATTGGAATTAGTCTAGGACTGTTGCCTTCTGAATTTGGTGTGAATTGATTGAGTTTTGAGAAAATCATAGCCGAACCACGGTCTCTGGGCGAACCACAGCCATGGAAATTGTAGAACAGGCCGTGATTTTTCCTCTGAAATGGATTTGTTTAGGCGTAAGTCAAATAGGAACAAGAAGACGAAAGGAGACACTTCCTCCTCCTCCTCCCAAGTACCCCCTAGTGAGCCACCATCACCCCCACCTCCTAGAATTCCAACCATCCATGAGGATTACCTTGATGCCTTTGAAAGGATCGAGAAGAGGACGGTCATAGGACGGTCATAGGACCGCGCTACTTAGTGCTTGAGGAGTTAGAGCCGTTGAATGTAGTGAATGACTTGACGTGGCTTCTAGATAGAGCCGGTTTGATCGTCTTCTCCGCTATTAGGGAAGATGCATATGAGGAGATTACTAGGGAGTTTGTGATTTCTTTTGAGCACAGTGCTATGGATAGGACAGTTTCCTTTAGGCTGATGGAGGAGAACTATGAGTTCTCAATCTTACAGTTTGGAGCCTTCTTTGGGTTCCAAGAGACCTTCAATGGTCGGTTCCCTAGCGGTGTATACGCTAAGGACTTTTGGGAGGACATAGCCATGATCTATGCCAGCAAGGACCGCTGGCAGCCAGCTGACACCAAGGCTAAGCTCATCTACCACTTAGCCTTGAAGATAGCCCATAGAGTCCTTTCTGAGTGTCTTTTCCTTAGGACCGAGACCCCTCAAAAGATTTAGACTGATGAGTTATTCCTTCTTTACTCTATGCTGCACGGTAGACCTGCTGACTGTGCCACCCTCTTAGCCTCCACCATGAGTAAGCTCAAGAACAAGAGAGCCGGTAACATTGGATATGGTGGTATGGTTACCCACATTGCTAGGCAGCTAGGGATAGATTTTTCTGCATGTACTAGGATCGCAGCGAGACCTTTGGGTCTCAATAGTTTGATGACGAGGGGTATCATCTTCCCTAGGCATCGCGGTCCACCTACCGCCGGTATGCCTTGGGAGGAGAGAGGAGGTAGAGGCATCCCGTGGCTCCCTGAGTATTCCATTATGGCTGGACGCCATAATTGGAAGCAGACCTTGGCTGCTATGCATGCGAATAGGCTAGTAGCACCTCCCTACGTCCCCAATGAGGTACCGGATGCAGATGTTTAGGAGGAGATAGGAGGAGGTGATGGTTTTGAGGGAGGAGGTGATGAGCAGGACTTTGGTACTTTCCCGGATCAGCCGTCACACTTCCCTGACCCTCCTAGGCGTTCAACACGACCCGCTGGACCTTCAGGAGCTTCTTCCTCTCGCCATGCTAGCGTGAGTGAGAGGCCGACATGGATGGATGCTCCGCCCGCTTGGTACATAGCACAACCGGAGTAGATGGGAGCTCCAACACCTTGGTATAGTCAGGCGCCAGTAGCACCAGCAGCACCGACTCCACATGACGCACCGACATGGTACGGCCAGCTACCGGCTTGGTATGAGTAGCTACCAGAGTGGGCTACTAACCTTTCTAGGCAAGTTGGTGACTTGGAGATCCATAGAGAGGCGCAGGTGACTAGGAGCCGGGAGCATGACGAGATGTTGAGTGATATCTACCGCCAGCAGTTTGGGCGGTACTACAGCCATGACTTCCACCCATTCCCACCATTGCCACCTCCACAGTGATGAGCCTTCAGGATTGACAGTTCAGCCGCTCCACCACCGTTTTTAGTGAGTTCATTCTTCTTTTCTTCTTTTCTTTATTTCTTTTTCGAACATTGAGGACAATATATGTTCTAAGTATGGGGTGGGGTGTGACTATGTGTTGTAATAACTCTACTACATTTACTTGCTTGCTTCTATCCATAACACTTTGCATGCTTCATTTTCATAGTCACACGTTTCATTATTGCATTGCATGAAAAACCCATAAAAATTTAAAAATTTTGGAAAATTTTGAAAGAGTTCTTGTGCTTCTAAGATTAGAGATGACTTCTATGATAGCTCTTACTTGTGGAATGAGTTTTGATGACAATTGTATACTTAAACGGAATAATGAATTGAAAAGGAATTGAATGTGTTGTTTATCCTTTCTTGCAAGTTTCATAATGTGAAAGTTATATCTAAATCATGTTGAGAAATTGAGGTTGAAATCACATAATGAGTTCTTATACTTCTTTATGAAATGATTAAGGCAATTCGATTTTCTTTCTTCCTTCTTTGATCACTTAGCCCCACAATAAAAGTAATTGCCTCCCTTACCTATCCGGGAATTTGGAGGAGTGAGTATTTGGCATGTTTGATGTGGGAGGGCCATGAAAGCAAAAATGTTGCATTCAAAGAATATAATTAATAGGTTTGGGGAAGTCAATCATGACGATGAGTAACTCGGCACCATTCATATAGCCGGGTGTTTGTGTCTTGCCAAAGTCGAATTGAGCGATATTCCTAACGAACTATGGTATGTGCATCAAGGGTTTGAGGCATCTCGAAATTGAGAAACGCCGATCTACTAGGCTTCGGTTATTGTGCACCTCTGTCCATCTTTCAAAAAGTAAAGTCGAAAAATAATGTGAAAAAGAAGAGAGCAAAGCTCAAAGTTGATGGTGTTGCAATTCAAAGTAAAAAGAAAAAGAGTTTGGTTATTCATTTTCCCGGATTCATGCACCACATCCCTTATAAGTTTTCCTCCCTTCCGCATTCTAGACCTTACTTGGAAGCCCTTAAGATCAAAAGAATGTTATTTGACTTGGTGATCCAAATTGAAGTTTCTTATGCTTGATTTTGACAATACTTGAAGGTTATGATGTTTGTCTTAAGGTTTAAGCAATTTATGATGTTTTTTTGCTTTACATTCTTTGGTTTATGTATATAAGCGTTTCAAGGATGAATGAAGCAAGGTTTGAGGATGATCTATTGACTAGAAGCACATTTACCTAAAAGATGTTTTTGTTTTGAGTTGCATGCATATTTCATTCTAACTTGTATTCTAGGCTTTTGAAAACCTTGCTTGAGGACAAGCAAGTGACAAGTATGGGGTATTTTGTTAGCATGAAATATTGCGATATTCTAGGCACTTATTTTGGTTGTTTTTCCCTTATTGTTGTGTACATGGATGAATTTTAGAAGCAATTGTTAGCTTGTTACTCTATTTTGTCGATATGGATGTCTACACTAGCTTTGTGTTGATTGTAGGTGAAAAGGAGCTAAATAGGAGCTATTGAGAGAGAAAAGAGAGAAATCGATCATATTCGAGGATTTGGAACACATCAAGGAAGCTAAGGAAGGAGCTAGGATGAAGAATGTCACGACACAAAGGAAACCACAAGTATTCTACACTTCCACGCCCTGAATTACGGCCGTAGAAGAGTCCACGCTCTAAACCACGGCCGTGGATCTTGGCATCATGAGCGTGGAGCATTCCAGTAAGTTACACGGCCTAAAGTACGGTCGTGGAAGTCATAAGAGACCGTAACCCCTTTCCACGCCCTAAACCACGGTCGTGGAAACCCTTGAGACCGTGATTTAGGCGATCTTTTGACGAGTCTTTATTTGCTACATTATTTACGTAATGGGCCTGGACGGTTATTCTTTCCCATCTTATAAAAAGTTCGGAAAAGAGAGTTTTGAGGATCCTCGCTTAATCTCGCAACATTTGTGTTTGATTCCGTTTAGACGTCGACGGACGTTCACGGCCGCTTACCTGGCTTGGAGCATTCTTGCCTAGGGTTGATTGAAGATCGCCGAAGGTTTAGCCTATTTCTTAGGTTTTGATATAGGAGACGGATTGACAACTTGTTCTCCATATGATGACATGAATTATATACCATTATATTCATGCATATTGTAGAAGATTGTCTCAGTTTGCCTTGCATTTAGAGAGATTTTGTGTGCCTTTTATGTTCTATTCAACCATTTGTCGGAAATAGAGGTCTACATGAGTTTTTGATGAATTATAGGTAAATGGAGCGGAATTGGAAGCAAAAGTGGAGCAAGGAGCATCCAAGGACGTTAGAGAAGCTAAAGAAGTCTTGGAGGGATCACAAAGAGCTAAGGAGTTGCAAAGGAGAAGCATAGAAAACGAGCCAAAAGAAGAGCACTTTCTGTTGAAGAAAATCGTGCCATTATACATATAAATCGGACGATTTTCTTCTTTAGAAATCAAACGGTTTTGTGTATAAATCGACTAGGCCGATTTCTTTCGTTTTTCAGCCAAATGACAAGACGACACAAAGCCCAATTATTTTGGGCTAGAGGAGAGTTTTGCCAAACGGCCCATTAGCAAGAAACTATAGGTTGGAACCCTGGGAACGAAAACGGGACGTCCGCAGCGGGAAATCTTTACACGTTTGAGAGAGATTGAAGATTCTTGGAGAAGGATTGAAGGACTTTAGCCGGAAAGTCAATCTTGATCATTGTTTGTGAGATTTCTTTGTCCATTGAAGTAATTGTGGTTTTTGAACACGAATTTGAGTTACTTAAGAGATACATTGATCAGTTTCGAGGATTATTTACAGATTTGAAGGTTATTGAATTTTTATTCAAGATTCCGGTTTATTTGCAATATTTCGCTCAATCTTTAATTTGATTCGATTTTGAAAATGGTTGGCTAAAACCATTGTGATTCTGGGGAGAATAGTTGATGATTAAGGCTTAGATGATGATAGACTGAACTCATTCAAACATTTGGACCCTGAGAGTTCAGATTTTAGTTTTGCGATAACAGGAAAATCGGGGTGTTCTTGAGTAAATCGGCCGATTTAATGATGAACAGCAGATTTATTCTTCTCACGAACTTTAATTGAATTTATCTTTAACCAAAACTAATCCTTGCCTAAATCCCAATCTTGTTTAATCTTTTTAACCTCTATTTGAGTGTGTGAAGAGACTTCAAACTTGATTCTACATTTAATAGATTAAGACTACAAGATTTGGGTAATAGAGAGACTCAACATCCTTTATTAAGATTCTAAGTGTGCTTTCTATTCTTACTTTGGAGAGTCATATCCTGGAGTTTTAGATAGTTAGTTTGAACATAACTCTTGTCTTTAGATCTTTCTATATTGTAGCCTCAACAACCCTTATAGAGAGAACCTTAAGATTAGATATATAGGTTTCGGAACTTCACCGTACGATATCTACCTTTGAACACATAATCTTGGCAATATGAACTCTGTCCTTATATCTATAGAAGTGTCTTGAATCGAAAGCCGAAATCGGATACTTGAATCCTTGGAATCATTTTACCCTTATTTGATCACAAAAGCTTTTTGCATTTTCCCTAGATAATTGAAATTGAATTTACTCTCACCAAATCCTTGAGTTCGACTCTGGAATTCTTACCTCACTACAGCTGATCCGTACACTGCGGGTTCGCTTTGCTTTGAGTTCTAGATATAAATATTAAGACTTTGACGCACACACTTTTTGAGCGAACAAGTTTTTGGCGCCGTTGCCGGGGATTTGGTCTAGACCAAATTCGGTTTTCGGTTGTCTAGCTTGAGAGCTCTTGCTCTTGTGATTTGATTTGTCTACTTGAGTGATCTTTGCAGGTTCTTTAGATATATGCGAAAGACTAGATCCACTAAAGATCTAGTACCTTTCGATCCCGAATTGGAGAAAACTTTGAGAAGAAAGTTGAAGGAAAAGAAAATGGCTGAGAACAATGAGAAAAATCTCCAGGCTGAACTGAACGAAGCTCAACGCCAACTTCAGTTGAGTGAGAAAGCACGACTAGATGCTGAAACGAGTCATCAATTTCAGATTGATGAACTAAGAGCTATGATGTTGGACATGAAGTTGGAATTGAATGAATCTCGGAAGAAGAAGAAAGTCAAGACACCGACTAAATCCATTAGGAATGACTCATCCGATGATGAAGAACTTGACCCGGACATGCCGGAGCTTGAGGAGATCGATCCACTACTTCGTCCTATTCGAAACACCCCAAAACCACGGGTTGTTCCTCGCATCCCAACTAGGAATGTGAGAGTTGCTAATGAAGGTGATAGACCCCGAACTTTGGGGCAACGGATGGACCCAATTCAGCAACCACGCCGTCTAGGTGTGGATTTCGGAGCTGAAGACATCCAGGAGTTTAGCTTCTCACCACAAGTCATCACCATGGTTCGCCAAAGTCAATATGGCGGAGCAAGTACTGAATCTCCACATCAACACTTGCAGAATTTCGAGATTCTCATGGAGACTATGAAGCCGAAGAAGGCTACTACAAGCAATTACAAGATCAAACCGTTCTTCTTTTCTTTGAAGGACAAGGCTCTAGCTTGGTACCAAACACTTCCAGCTGCAAAGCTGGCTACATGGGAGGAATTGTCTTCGGAATTCCTCACCAAGTTCTTTCCGCCATCCAAAACGGCGGAATTGAGAGGTAAGATAAATGTTTTTTCTATGAAACCTAACGAAAGCTTGTTTCAATCTTGGGAAAGGTTTCAGGATCTCTTGTTGGATTGCCCACACCATGGCATTTCAAAACTGGAATTATTGGAGATTTACTATAAGAAATTGGATGTGGAAACACAATTCAACCTTCAATCTCTCTCTTGTGGCACATTCATAGACATGAGAGAGGATGACGTTTGGGACTTCATTGAGAAGCAAGCCCAAGTGATTGAGAAGTATTCCCACCGGAAGGTGGACTCAAATAGCCGGAATCAAGGCGATCCGGGAGCTAAGTTGAACCAAGCTGCTCAAACACAAATATTCTCCCTCAATAATGAGATCAAAGAGTTGAGGGAAGTGCTCAAAACAAGTCTTCAAAAGACTAAGGAGCAAGAAGCCAACTACATGGGAAGGGACACCAATCAAAGGAGTGATAACCGGAACTCCAATTGGAACAACAACAATAGGAACTCCAATAGCAACAATTGGAGGTCAAATTAGCAAAATCCAGGTAATCCTTATTCTCATGCTGAAAAAGCTCTAACATCTCCATCTTCTTCTACTCCTTTAACAAGCCAGGAACAATCAAGCGGATCAAACAAGCCCGATCCCATGCTAGAGACGATCCTAGGCAAACTACAAGGGTTGGAGAGCTATATAACTTCGGTTGATAAAGCTCACAAAGCTTTGGAAAGCCAAGTATTTAACAAGGCCGGAGAGGTTCCAAGAGACCAAGGGAAACATCCCGGGAAGACGGAAGATAACCCAAAGGGAAGGGTTATGGCGATCACTACTAGGAGTGGCATAACAACTACCGATCCTCAACCTAAAGTAGTTGAAACCACCACTAAAGAAGGAGAGGGAAAAGAGAAGGAAGATATCTATGTTCCTCCTCCCGCCTACAAACCACCTCTACCTTTTCCTCAATCTAGAGCGCGTGCACGCCTAGATAAACACTTTGGTAAGTTTGTTGAACTTATGAGTAAGCTGCATATTAATATGCCTTTTATGGATGCAATTTTAGGTATGCCAGCTTATGGGAAATTCCTCAAGGAGATCCTCTCTAACAAGAGGAAATTGGAAGACATCGGAGAAGTCAAGATGAGTATGGAGTCATCCGAACTCATCAAGACTATGACGGAGAATATGGCACCTAAGCTCCGTGATCCAGGATCCTTTTGCATACCCATCACTTTGGGAGAGACTACTTATGATGCACTTTGCGACCTTGGAGCAAGTGTGAGTATCATATCACTTGCTCTATGCAAAGTAGTTGGTCTAGGAGAGCCTAGACCGGTGAAGATCACACTCTACATGGCTGATCGTTCCACCACTAAGCCGGTTGGGATATTAGAAGACATTCCGGTAAAACTCGGTAAGTTTTACATTCCTATAGATTTTGTCGTTATTGACATCCCTGCAGATTATCCGGTTCTCATCATTCTTGGGAGACCATTCCTTGCAACATCCGGATGCATGGTCGATTGCAAGAATGGCCAGCTATCTTTCCATATAGGTGAAGAGAAGGTGGAATTCATACTCTCTTCCTTAATCAAGGAGCCAGCCTTGAGAGACGATGTCTTTGATATTTTTGATGAAGAAGAGTCTAGAGAGGTAGTAAGTTCAATCTTAATGAAAGACCCTCTTCAAAAGGTTCTTAGTATGAGCATCATGGAGGAAGGAGTGGAACATGATTGCAATGAGGATGTGAAAGCATTAGATGATATGGAGGAAGAACTAGGAACAAAATTTGAAGAACTAGAATTAACTCCGGACACTATGAAGAAAATCGACCTGCATAAACTAAATCGTCCGATTTTTGAAAAGGCAACCCGATTTTTGACAACAGAAAGAAAAATCGTGCCTCAGATCGACCGATTTACTTCAGGGGAGGTCGATCCAGTGGGAAATTTTCTGGATTCTCCAAACTTCACCGCAACTGTTCTCGACTCTAATGATACATCACCCCCACCTCTAGAGACCTCTCCCACAACATCCGAAGGTCACGAATCATCACCAATCAAATCACCTCCATCATTAGAATTGAAGCCACTCCCCACGCATTTAAGGTACGCATTTCTTGGCATTAATTCCACATATCATGTCATAGTCAATGCGAAACTGAATGGTGCTGAACTAGAGAAACTTATGCATGTTCTAAAGCAACATAGGAGAGCATTAGGTTATACTATTGATGATTTAGTAGGAATAAAACCTTCCCTATGTATGCACAAAATTCTAATGGAAGAGGATTACAAGCCTTCATGCCAACCTCAAAGACGGTTAAATCCGGCAATGAAAGAGGTCGTGAAGAAAGAGATCGTTAAGCTACTTGATGCAGGTATCATCTTTCCTATTTCCGATAGCAAATGGGTGAGTCCAGTACAGGTAGTACCAAAGAAAGGAGGCATTACCGTTGTTGCCAACAAAAACAACGAACTTATCCCCACACGGACAGTTACAGGGTGGCGAATGTGCATCGACTACCGCAAACTGAACGTGGCCACTAGGAAGGACAACTTCCCCCTTCCTTTTATTGATCAAATGTTGGAAAGGTTAGCCCAACATTCTTACTTTTGTTATCTAGATGGATATAGCGGTTTCTTTCAGATTCCAATTCATCCGGATGATCAAGAGAAGACGACTTTTACGTGCCCTTGGGGTACGTTTTCTTATAGAAGAATGCCATTCGGTCTATGCAACACTCCAGCCACCTTCCAAAGGTGTATGAAGGCAATCTTCTCCGAATACGTAGAGAATATCATGGAAGTCTTCATGGACGACTTTTCGGTATATGGTTCTTCCTTTGATAATTGTCTCTATAACCTTTCACTAGTTCTTAAGAGATGTGAGGACACTAACTTAGTCTTAAACTGGGAAAAGTGTCATTTCATGGTCACCGAAGGGATTGTGTTAGGTCATCTAGTATCACAAAGGGGAATAGAGGTTGATAGAGCAAAGATAGAAACCATTGAGAAGCTACCTCCCCCTTCTTCTGTGAAAGGAATTAGAAGTTTCTTAGGGCATGCAGGCTTCTATAGGAGATTCATAAAGGATTTTTCTAAGATTTCAAAACCCTTAACTAATCTTTTGATGAAAGACGCAACTTTCGAATTTTCGAAAGATTGTTTAGATGCTTTTTGCAGGATCAAAGAAGCTTTGATTTCAGCACCAATCATTCAACCACCCGATTGGACTCTTCCTTTCGAGGTCATGTGCGACGCAAGCGACGTCGCTATAGGAGCCGTACTTGGACAGAAGAAAGATGGTCGCACTCATGCCATCTACTATGCTAGCAAAACGCTAGACGAAGCTCAATATAATTATGCAACCACAGAAAAGGAACTTTTAGCCGTAGTATACGCTTTTGAAAAATTTTGTTCCTATCTTGTAGGTGCAAAGGTGATAGTCTATACAGACCGTTCCGCAATTCGCTACTTATTCACGAAGACGGATGAACTTCCTATAGACGACTCATTCCCTGACGAGCAACTACATGAGATCGAAGAGTGTCTTCAACACATCTCAAAAGGTAATGATCCATGGTTTGCTGACATTGTGAATTACCTTGTTTGTCAGGAGATTCCACCCAGACTTTCATATGCTCAAAAGAAGTTCTTTAGAGACGTCCGGCATTTCTATTGGAACGAACCTCTTCTATTCAAACGAGGTCCCGATGGCATATACAGGAGATGTATCCCCGAAGAGGAGGTGGATAGTGTCATCCGCCATTGCCATTCCCTACCATGTGGCGGACATGCAAGTTCCAACAAGACTTGTGCTAAGGTACTTCGTTCCGGCTTCTTTTGGCCTACACTTTTCAAAGATGTGCAAAAGTTTGTTGTTGCTTGTGATGCTTGTCAAAGGACATGTAATATATCAAGGAGGAATGAGATGCCTCTCAATAACATACAAGAAGTAGAAATCTTCGATGTATGGGGCGTCGATTTTATGGGACCCTTCCCATCTTCATGCGGAAACCAATATATACTTCTTGCCGTAGACTATGTCTCAAGATGGGTAGAGGCAATCGCTTCTCCTACTAATGATGCAATGGTAGTGGTGAAGTTCTTCAATAGAACGATCTTCCCAAGGTTCGAAACTCCCCGAACCATCATTAGTGACGGAGGAACGCATTTCACAGCCCGTCGATTTGAGACTCTATTGGCTAAGTATGGGGTGACCCATAAGATAGCTACACCTTACCATCCGCAAACTAGCGGACAAGTTGAGATATCCAATAGAGAAATGAAGGGAATTTTAGAGAAAACCGTCTCTAAAACGAGGAAAGATTAGTCAATGAAGCTTGACGATGCACTATGGGCGTACAGGACAGCCTTCAAGACACCAATAGGTACGACTCCATATAATCTTGTCTATGGTAAATCTTGTCATCTTCCTGTAGAGCTAGAGCATAAAGCATATTGGGCTATCAAGTGGCTCAACTTTGACATGAAAGAAGCCGGAGAGAAGCGACTCTTAGACATCAATGAGCTGGATGAGATCCGGCTAAATGCGTATGAGAACGCAATGATCTACAAGGAACGGACAAATCGTTGGCATGATAAGCATATCATTCCAAAAGATCTGAAAGAGGGAGATCAAGTCCTTCTATTCAACTAGAGGCTTCGTCTGTTTCCATGTAAGCTTAAATCCCGTTGGACAGGACCTTATGTAATTAAATGAATTTTCCCCCATGGTGCAGTTGAAGTATGGGGTGAACAAAGCGGAAGTTTCAAGGTTAATGGCCAACGGTTGAAGAAATACACACCGGAAGCTCCGGTCGAGGAGATAACTCCTATCCTCCTCAATTGAACAGAAACCATACACCGTCCAGCTAAAGACGATAAATTAAGCGCTTCTTGGGAGGCAACCCATGATAGTATAGTTTTTTCCCTCCTTTCATCACTTAGTTAGAGTAGATTAGTTGCTTTGTTTCTTTGTTTTCGCTTTTTATTTGTTCCTCGATGCACTCTTGGTTTGTCGTGTCATTAATCGCAGGAAATTAGGTCCAAATTGAGAGATCCATGGAGAAAGGGAGCATAAATCAGTTAAATCTTCAATTTCCATGAAGAACAAGGAAGGAAATCGAGTTGCATTAAGTTAATCGTTCGATTCAGGAACAGAGCAAGTCGATTTTTGACAACAGAAAGAAAAATCGACGTGGAGATCGACCTGCCTAGAAAAATCGTCCGATTTTCCATATGTTCAGAGAAAACGAGAGAAAAATCGCCCCGACGATTAAATCGACCTTGAAAATCGTCCCATTTTCTTCACAATTTCTCGACCCTATATAAAGACTTAAACACTCGATTCCCTCATTCCAAACACTTCCACTCTCGATTTTTCTCTCTCAAGAACTCCGAAAATCGCCCATACCCTACAATCCTCATTCCTTAATCATTTTGAATGATTCTTGGCTCTAAACTGAAGCATTTTCAACAAGGAACAAGGATCTAGCAACAACAAGCACGGAAATCGACTCTTCCATACAGAATTTAGGTTTTTCATTCCAAAACCTAAGTTTCTCATTCGAATTTGAATCTTGCTTAGGAAGTGTTTGTTTGCTGAAATTGATAGAGGAGTTTGCTTAGGAATCACTATAGGGAACTGTATGTGGTGATTGTTGAGACAGAACTTTACAGAATTGTGAGAATCGTAGAAATCGACAGAAAAATCGACCTAACCCAGAAAAATCGTCCGATTTTTGTGAAGAACAGGGCGATTTTTTGCTGCAGAAATGGATATTGTGAAGAGAATAACTAGAAATACGGGGAAGAAGAAGGGATCTTCTTCCAAAGCCCCTCCCCCACCTCCACCACCATCTCAAAACATTCCTAAGCTTCCCCCTCCCCTATCCAAACACAAGAAAAGATATGAACGTATCTTAGATCGCCCCTTCACCCCTCCTCGCTACATTGTGTTAGATGATCTAGATTCCTTGTTTGTTCGAGAGGATGTAGATATGATGCTTGATAGAGTTGGGCTGAGACAGTTTGCTATGATTAGGGAGGATGCATATACCGAGATCACCCTAGAGTTCCTTAGTACATTCGAGCATGATCCTAGAGAAAGGATGGTCACCTTCCGCCTTATGAGCCAAGATCATACTATGTCTATTGATACTTTTGGAGACTTGTTCGGTTTTTCTTATTCAGATGCAGGCACATTTGCTAGAGGTGTTAGTGCTAGTGCCTTCTGGGAGACCATTTCAGTGGGTGAGTATGGTGGGGACAAGTGGAGACCCGGGAATTCAAAAGAGACTAGCATGTACAACCTTTCCTTTAAGGTAGTACATCGGATCCTTAGTGAGAGCTTATTCGCCCGGACAGAGACTCCACAGAAGCTCAAGGCTGATGAGCTTTTTATTCTATACTGTATGACATCCACCACCGTCCCCGACATTTCCTCCATGCTTGCTGACTATCTAGGAAAGATAGCCAACAAAGCTAAGGGCGCAATTTGTGCTGGAGGCCTTGTCACTCATGTGGCTAAGGCATTGGGATTAGACTTCTCGGGATGCACTCTAGCTGAGAGTGCCCTACCTTTAGGTTCACAGAGATTGGTTACTCGACAGGTTTTGATTCCTCGAGGGAGAGGAACCCTTCATGTGCCCATGCCATGGCACAAGGATCCAAAGAAGAAGCCATCCGAGATAATCTGGAAGCCCGAATACACTATTCGGAGCAAGAGGAACTGGAAGGAGACATTTGAGTTGATGCTTGAGGAGATATCTCCTCCTTTATATTATGATGATGATGTAGGTGACACTGAGGAGGATGAGGATGGAGGCCAGGAGACCATGCTCGAGTTTGAGAGTGACACTCATAGCGGTCATGCTACGGATGCCATGGACACCGACACTCATGGTGGAGGACCTAGCAGGACTAGTAGAGGCGATGAGGAGACGGAGGATGACATGCAGCCACCTCGCCGCTCATTTGCACGTGCCCCAGGACATGGACGAGGATGTCGACCGCCCCGTCACTTTAGGGAGCTAGTTTCTAGTTTCCAGAGCCTTAGCACCGACTATCACGCTCTCCACACCGACTATGACACCCTGAACACTCAGTTCAGGAACTACAGGCAGGAGACGGACGCTAGGCATTCATCCTATGACGGCCAGATGAGAAACCTATACTTCCATCAGTTCGGCCACTTCTACGATCCTAGTGCACCGATGTATCCTTATCCACCACCTCCACCACCGACAGAGGATTGAGCTTCCACTTCTTTTACATTGTAAGTATTTTTCTCTATCTTATGCTTGACTTTCACATTGGGGACAATGTGGATGTTAAGTATGGGGTGGGGGTACTTACAATACCTTTTGTTTCATCTTAGCACTTTATGCACTTTACACTACTCTTGATGCTTTGGCTTGTAATAACTCTTGCACTACTTGCTTTCCATTATGACACTTGCATTTGCATGATCTTTTTCAAATTCTATGAATTTTCAAAATTTTTTGTGCTTCTTATGATGGAAATGACCTCTATGATGAGAAATATGTATGTGGATAGGCAAAAAGATAGCTTAGTTGTGTTGAGATGTTAATCATAGCATGAATGAGCTTACTTTTGTTACTTGAACACATGAATAAGTTATATGATTCAGATGTTTTGATAAGAGAATGAAATAATAGTCGAAGCTATATTGCAAGTTCTTTTACATCATATAAGGATGACTAAGGCAATTCACTTTTTTTCTTTTCTCATATCTTGATCATGCTAGCCCCTCAATGAAATATGTGACCCTCCTTTTACCATCCGGGAATTAGGATAAGTGATAGAAAAAAAAGGCATGTTTGATGTGGGAGGGCCAAAGAAAATGTATTAAATGAAAGTGTAGCAATTCATAAGTTTGGGGACGTTGAACATGAGGATGAGTAACTCGGCACCATTCACATAGCCGGGTGTTTGTGTCTTGCCAAAGTCCAATTGAACGACTAGTCCTAACGGGATATGGTATGTGCATCAAGGGTTTGAGGCATCTCGAAATTGAGAAAAGCCGATCTCCTAGGCTTCGGTTTTTGTGCACCGCTGTCCATACTCTCAAAAAGTAAAGTATAAAGAAAGCAAAGCTTTCTACATGCAAAGCATGTGCGGTGAAGTAAATTTTTGAAGGTATTATGTTGTTCCTCTTTTCCGGATTAGCACCACAATTGCCAAAAAGAATTCCTTCCCCTAATACGTTTCTTGGACCTTTCCTTTGATTAGAAGACCTTGAGACTTTTATGCATATGTTTCAGGCTTCATGGCTTAGATTTGTTTGACTTTGATTACCTCTACATCTTTATCATGTCATTTATTTGTGTTTTCAAGAAAGAAAAGAGTATTAGTTCATCTTATAGTTATCATCAATACATACTTTGCCTTCCTATGCCTTGAAATATCACTTTGAGGGTGATCCAATAAGAAGAAGCACTATCAAAAGAAAAGTTTTTGAGTTTTCATACATATATAATCCATGACATCTTGTATTCTAAATTTGAGTCTTGCTTAGGGACAAGCAAGGGGCAAGTATGGGGTATTTTGATGACATGAATTATATACCATTATATTCATGCATATTGTAGAAGATTGTCTCAGTTTGCCTTGCATTTAGAGAGATTTTGTGTGCCTTTTATGTTCTATTCAACCATTTGTCGGAAATAGAGGTCTACACGAGTTTTTGATGAATTATAGGTAAATGGAGCGGAATTGGAAGCAAAAGTGGAGCAAGGAGCATCCAAGGACGTTAGAGAAGCTAAAGAAGTCTTGGAGGGATCACAAAGAGCTAAGGAGTTGCAAAGGAGAAGCATAGAAAACGAGCCAAAAGAAGAGCACTTTCTGTTTAAGAAAATCGTGCCATTATACATATAAATCGGACGATTTTCTTCTTTAGAAATCGAACGGTTTTGTGTATAAATCGACTAGGCCGATTTCTTTCGTTTTTCTGCCAAATGACAAGACGACACAAAGCCCAATTCTTTTGGGCTAGAGGAGAGTTTTGCCAAACGGCCCATTAGCAAGAAACTATAGGTTGGAACCCTGGGAACGAAAACGGGACGTCCGCAGCGGGAAATCTTTACACGTTTGAGAGAGATTGAAGATTCTTGGAGAAGGACTGAAGGACTTTAGCCGGAAAGTCAATCTTGATCATTGTTTGTGAGATTTCTTTGTCCATTGAAGTAATTGTGGTTTTTGAACACGAATTTGAGTTACTTAAGAGATACATTGATCAGTTTCGAGGATTATTTACAGATTTGAAAGTTATTGAATTTTTATTCAAGATTCGGGTTTATTTGCAATATTTCGCTCAATCTTTAATTTGTTTCGATTTTGAAAATGGTTGGCTAAAACCATTGTGATTCTGGGGAGAATAGTTGATGATTAAGGCTTAGATGATGATAGACTGAACTCATTCAAACTTTTGGACCCTGAGAGTTTAGATTTTAGTTTTGCGATAACAGGAAAATCGGGGTGTTCTTGAGTAAATCGGCCGATTTAATGATGAACAGCACGATTTATTCTTCTAACGAACTTTAATTGAATTTATCTATAACCAAAACTAATCCTTTCCTAAATCCTAATCGTGTTTAATCTTTTTAACCTCTATTTGAGTGTGTGAAGAGACTTCAAACTTGATTCTACATTTAATAGATTAAGACTACAAGATTTGGGTAATAGAGAGACTCAACGTCCTTTATTAAGATTCTAAGTGTGCTTTCTATTCTTACTTTGGAGAGTCATATCCTGGAGTTTTAGATAGTTAGTTTGAACATAACTCTTGTCTTTAGATCTTTCTATATTGCAGCCTCAACAACCCTTATAGAGAGAACCTTAAGATTAGATATATAGGTTTCGGAACTTCACCGTACGATATCTACCTTTGAACACATAATCTTGGCAATATGAACTCTGTCCTTATATCTATAGAAGTGTCTTGAATCGAAAGCCGAAATCGGATACTTGAATCCTTGGAATCATTTTACCCTTATTTGATCACAAAAGCTTTTTGCATTTTCGCTAGATAATTGAAATTGAATTTACTCTCACCAAATCCCTGAGTTCGACTCTGGAATTCTTACCTCACTACAGCTGATCCGTACACTGCGGGTTCGCTTTGCTTTGAGTTCTAGATATAAATATTAAGACTTTGACGCACACACTTTTTGAGCGAACACCATACTTACCTTAGATTCTTGTGAGGTTTTGTGTTATACATTTTGAATCCATTAAACATTGCTTCTTGTGTTTCGGATTTGAGAATTGGTTTTGAAGGTTTATTGAGTATTCGAGGGTTTTTATCTTTCATTCTCTTTAAATTGAATATTGATATTATGACTATGGTTATTGGCTAAAACCCTTTAGCAATTATAAGGTGAAGGGTTGATAGTTGTGGCTTAGATGATGATAGATCAATCGTAAATTGATTGGACCTTGAGAGTTAGAGAGATCTCGTCGACGAACCCAAATCATGGCCTGTTCTTGGGTTTCCACGGCCGTGGTTCTCAAGATCTGACCGTGATTTACCCTAGTTTACGAACTTTGCTTTTACTTTGATCCAAGGTTAACGATTAACTTTAATCTAGTCTTGGTTTACCCTTTTCTAGGTAGTAGTAAGACTCATCATCCTCTATTTTGGTTTCGAGTGTCACAACCTTAATCGTTCTAGTTTATCTTGATCCCTGGGTACAAGTTTGTGTATTTGAGTTTAATTCTTGTCTATAGATCCTTTTTATACTGCAGCCTCAACAACCTTTATAGAGAGTGTCCTTAGATAAGTCATATAAAGTCTTGGAACTTCACCGTACATTGCTTTACTTTAGCATACCTTTGCAACTCCTAACTCTGTCCTTAGTTCTTTAGTATATCTTGAATCGATTGCCACAATTTGATACCTGGATCTTTAGGGTTGCTGTTTTCCCAATATTTGCAAAGCTTCTACATTTTTACTTGCTCGATTACTTGAAACTGATTTTATTTCACCAATTCCCTGAGTTCGATACTCTGAAATACTTGCTAATCTACGCCGATCCATACACTGCGGGTTCGCTTGCTTTTATTCTAATTTTATAAATTAAAACTTATTTGCACGCACGTTTTAGGGCGAACAACTTCCCCGAAGGACAGAGAACAACCCAATCCAAGTGATGGCGATTACCACCAAAAGTGGTGTAACAACCACTGATCCCGTACCTCGGACGAGCGATGTTGTAAAGCAGTCCGTCTCGGTCGAGGTTCCCGCTGAGAAAGAAAAGGAGAAGGATGAGATCTACTTACCTCCTCCGGCCTACAGACCTCCATTACCTTTTCCGCAATCTAGAGTGAGAGCGCGTCTAGACAAGCATTTCGGTAAGTTTCTAGACCTTTTGAGCAAGCTCCATATTAACATACCTTTCATTGATGCAATTCTAGGTATGCCCGCTTATGGGAAGTTCCTAAAAGAGATCCTCTCTAACAAGAGGAGGCTAGAAGATTTTGGTGAAGTGAAGATGACTTCTAGATCATCCGAACTCATCAAGATCATGAGGGAGAAGATGTCACCCAAGCTGCGGGATCCGGGATGATTTTGCATCCCCAATGGAGTTGGAGAGATCACATACCATGCACTTTGTGATCTAGGAGCAAGTGTGAGCATCATTCCCCTTGCTATGTGTGAGAACGTCGGTTTGGGAGATCCTAAACCGGTAAAGATGACGTTGTATATGGCGGATCGATCCATCACTCGTTCTGTTGGCATATTGGAAGAAATCTCAATAAAGCTTGGAAAGTTTTACATTCCTATAGATTTTGTGGTATTGAACATTCCTGCAGATTATCCAATCCCAATCATCCTTGGGAGGCCGTTATTTGCAACTTTTGGTTGCTTGGTAGATTGCGAGAATGCCAAATTGTCTTTCAACATAGGAGAAGAACATGTTGAGTTTATGCTATCATCTTTGATGAAAGGACAAGGCCTTGAAGAAGACATTTACAACATCTATGATGAAGAGGAATCTCGAGACTTGGTGAGCTCTATCCTTATTAAAGATCCTCTTGAAAGAGTTTTCAGTTTTAGTATGATAGAGAAAGGTGTAGATGTTTCTTGTGATGCAGATATACAAAGCTTGGAAGCCTTGGAAGAAGATCCAAAGGCTGCTTTTGAGGAATTTGAAGAGGAGACGGCAAACTGTCTCAACCTTGGACAGATCGTCTTGACCGAAGTAACTTTTGGAGTGACCGAGGTGAAAGCAACAGGGATCCACCTCGATCCAAGTTTCGGTCGAGACACTTCTGGTGCAAACGAGATCTTTGATTCTTCAGAACTTCCTCATTCAATGATTCCAAGCGTTGCAGATGCCAGCCTTACCCATTCCGAAGCTTCCGAAGCTTCACAAGATGATGCTAGAGGTACGGAACCACCAATTAAGGAACCTCCTATGTTGGAGCTTAAACCTCTTCCACAACACGTAAGGTACGTATTTCTTGGACCGAATTCCACTTATTTGGTCATAGCTAGTGCTAACCTTACTGAGATTGAATTATCTAAGTTGATCCATGAGTTGAGATTGCATAGAAAAGCCATTGGATATAATATTGATGATCTTGTTGGAATTAAACCATCTCTTTTCATGCATAAAATACTTATGGAAGATGATCATAAGCCTCCACGGGAACCTCAAAGACGGTTAAATCCGATCATGAAAGAGGTTGTAAAGAAGGAGGTGCTTAAATTACTTGATGCAGGAATTATTTTTCCGTATCAGATAGCAAGTCGGTGAGCCCGGTACATGTGCTCCCAAAGAAAGGAGGGATGGCCGTTGTGACCAACAAGAACAACGAGTTGATCTTAACGAGAATAGTAACCGATTGGAGGATGTGCATTGGCTACTGACGATTGAATGTGGCGACGAGGAAGGATCACTTCCCTCCTCCCATTCATTGATCAAATGCTTGAAAGGTTAGCACAACACTCCCATTTTTTTTATTTAGATGGTTATAGTGGATTCTTCCAGATTTCTATCCATCCGGATGATCAAGAGAAAACCACCTTAACGTGCCCATGGGGTATGTTTGCCAACCGAAGGATGCCATTCGGATTATGTAACGCTCCAGCTACATTTCAGCGTTGTATGATGGCTATTTTCTCCGAGTATATCGAAGAAATCATGGAGGTATTCATCGATGATTTTTCTGTTTATGGTTCTTCTCAATAACTACTTAGCTAACCTTTCGCTAGTTTTACAATGTTGTGAAGACACTAATCTCGTTCTGAATAGGGAGAAGTTTCATTTCATGGTTAGCGAAGGCATTGTATTAGGTCACGTCATCTCAAACCGAGGTATTGAGGTCGATCGAGCTAAGATCGAAACTATAGAGAAACTTCCTCCACCTTGTTTTGTTAAAGGTGTGCGGATTTTTCTAGGGCATGCAGGATTTTACAAGAGGTTCATCAAGGATTTTTTTAAACAACTCACCAATTTTTTGAATAAAGATGCGGTTTTTGAGTTTTCGCGGGAATGTCTAGATGCTTTCCACAGGTTAAAGAAAGCGTTGATATCCGCTCCCATCATTCAACCTCCTGATTGGGATTTGCCCTTTGAGATTATGTGCGATGCAAGCGATGTGGCGGTAGGAGCAATTCTTGGACAGAAGAAGGATGGCCGGACCTACGCCACCTATTATGCTAGCAAGACACTAGACGAGGTTCACTGACTGGAGGTATTTCTATGGTCGTCTATACCCAATCAAAAGTAAATCCCGACTTAGCACTAAAACAAGTATAGTAGTTAAGTAAGGGTCAAACCCAAGAGAGTTAAGGTGTTTTATTAGATGTAATTATTGATTATAGAAACAAGTAACAAAGGGGGGGTTTGGTTAAATTGATGCACAAAAACTTGTGAAAACGAATAAAGCAACAAGTAAGACAATAATGGGTGAATCTACACTAGGTTAATTCTAACCATGCAATTGCTACTTTGGTGAGTTCCTTTTACAAGTTTTCAAGTAATCTCCCATCTCGATCATATATATGTGTTGAGCCAACCGGCATCAACACAACTTAACAGGTTAGTGTTCCATAAACCTACAAGAACAAATAACAAGTTAGCTTTCAAACAAAGACTAAGGGATATAAAGAAAAGATTAAAACCGTTAAGCTTATCTTTATATTTGTGTTCCTTTTCTTTAAGTAATTACAACCCGTTATTACTTAAAGTTTACTACTAGATTAAAGACCCCAACCCGGAACCTATTAATCCTAGTTCTTTGCATGCACTTTAGAACCTAAGGTGATCAATCTCAAGTAATAGTAAAACATGCAATTAAACAATGGAGATCAAGGAAACACAAAGCATTACTGAATGAAAACTTATATTAAAGAAAACTTACAACCAAAGTAACAACGCAGCTTCAAACAAACCCAATGTAGCAAGGGAGTTAGCAACTCATTACAATGGAAAAGAAATTTGGTTTCTAAGTGGCAAAAGATGGAAAACAAGTTGGATCATTCTAGCAATCAACCAAGGACCATTTATACAACAAAAGACACTAAATAGGAGTAAATGGCCGGCCCAAAACAGCCACCTTTAATGCCATAAAGGTGGTGTAAACAGCCGGAGCAAAGCTTCTGTCGTTGAACCTCAGGGGCGGCCTTCAGCTCTGCAGGGGCGGTGCAGGCAAAAACGCTTGATCTTCTTCATGACCGCAGGGGCGGCTAGGCAATTCCGCAGGGGCGGATCTTTAATGCTCTTCAAACGTCTGACTCTTTGACTTCCTGCCGTTTTTGATGCCAAGCCGCCGGGGCGTCCCAGTGTCGACGCAGGGGCGGTGACACAGACTCTTCGTCTTCCAGCTCCTAGGTTGAGGCGCAGGCAGAAGTGCAGGGGAAGGCGCAGGGGCGCTGGTCTTTGCTTCTTCAAGGCAAGTCACCGCAGGGGCGCCAGGGGTTGACGCAGGGGCGGTGACAGTCTTCGTCGCTGGCGTTGGCGAAGGCGCAGGGAGCGCTCCGGAGTAAGGTGTCACCCGCAGGGGCGGTGACAAGGCTTCGCGGGGGCGGTGAAGCAACAGAAGCTTTGCTATGTGAACGATCTTCACTCCTAAGTGCTTATAACTCCTTCCTTAGCTTCTTTTAGTCTTCTTCTTCTGGACCAAGGAGTTAGTAGCATAAACCGACACAAATGCAATAAAAAGACTCTAAAAATTATCCTAAATGATAGTGATTCCATCACCTATCAAACTCCCCCATACTTAGACCTTTTACTCGTCCCGAGTAAAACAAATGACAGCAACTAGACTCAAAGGCCTCAGGAAGCATGGGCAAGTAGAAAAGATAATGAAAACAAAAGAAAAGCCAAGAAAGAAAGAAGGAGAAGAGAGGAAATGTGAGAAAAAGAGAGAGAAACTACCATCCTTATTGCTCCAAGAGTGGCCTACCCGGATGTTCGCTCCAAACGGTGTGTGCAAGCTTTAAATTTATAACCCTAGACGTAAGCTTAAAACAAGGATGCGAACCCGCGGTGTACGGGTAAATTGTAGTAAAAAGCAAGGAATTCCAGGGGTCGATGACAGGGACTTAGTGAAACAAAGTCCAATTACGGTAAGCTTAAGCAATCACTAACCACAAAGCAATTAAAACAATCAAAGATGATAAAAGTCAATAAAGGAAACATGCAATTCTAGGGATTAAAGCATCTAGTTGTGGTTCCAACTCAAGATCTAAAGATAAGCGGACAAAGCTGAGGTTTTTTTTGCATGGGGAAGGTGTTACTAAAGTGGAATAGATCACCGGGTAAGTCTCACTACTCACTAACCCTAAACCATAACTCCTATTACCGGGTAAGTCTCAAGGAATTAAGATAAAGAACTATAACCTCAAACTAACACACCATCTAAGGAAATAGAATCAACCTTTACCGGGTAAGTCTCAGGCTAACTCACAAAGATGGGATGAAAGCACACTCAAACCCCAATAAAGGATAAACCTTTATTACCTACACTTATGATCTTAGGTAAACAAACAAAGGAATTACCGGGTAAATCTCATCCTAAGCTTGCATTGAACCAGGAAAGGTGTAATAAGAATAGGATTTGGAAAACTCTAACTCTTAACTCTCAGTTTCGGATCAGATAAGTCACCTCGGTCAGAAGAATTCCACCCCGGCCGAGATGTTCATCGACTGAGCGAGATGCTTAGGGTTAAAGTTAAAGACTCAAACTTTCAGAGTCCTACTGGAATCTAAGATTATTCTATCTTTGTTTTTCCCACAACCTTCATCCAATCACCCTAGAATCACACAAAGAGATTAGCCACTCATCATCATGAAAGTATTAATCAAATATATGAGAAGAAGGTGAATATTTGAACAAGAAGAATTTAATGAAAAGACTTCAATAACTAAATCAAATATCACAACAAAGCGTTCCTTGGATAGAAATCCAATAAGGTAAGACAA
The DNA here is from genome assembly GCA_033239045.1 of Fagopyrum esculentum. Classification (NCBI taxonomy): domain Eukaryota; kingdom Viridiplantae; phylum Streptophyta; class Magnoliopsida; order Caryophyllales; family Polygonaceae; genus Fagopyrum; species Fagopyrum esculentum. The sequence goes on from BSUD01000004.1 coordinate 55,083,790, forward strand.
CAAGGAAGGGAATCTAAGATAATCTTACAAAAACCTTTAAAAGCTATAAAAGCTACAATCTTCCTTCTTCAACCTTCAAAAAGGTTCTTCAAATCTCCCAACTGGAGTATGGCCGCAGCGTGTAGTAGGTGTAAAGCAAGGTGATAGCGGATGTATGCAGCGTGTTCCGAGTGATAGCGGATGTATGCAGCGTGTTCCGAGTGATAGCGGATGTCGGATTTGTGGGAAATCCGACCCTTTTTATAGGAAAATTACTCTTCAAAGATAAGATATCTTAGAAAAGATCTTTTCCCATAAAAATAGGTAAAATATATGATATAGCATATCTTCTTCCTTCCAGGAGCCAAGCCCAAAAATATAAGATCTCTTTCCAAAGATAAAAGATCTCAGCCAAGAATAAAATATTCTCGCCGCGTCCCAGGTGTTCGCCTCGGTCGAGTCGACTTCTCTGGATCACCTCGGTTGAGGTGAATCTGTGGTCAACCGAGGTGAGTCACAATTGAATGTGAAATCTCTCAAATCTGGTCCAAAGTAAATCTCTAATCCATGGTTATGCTTCCTGGATGGTTCCTTATGTTCCTGAATGTAGCTCCAATGACTCCATAGCTCCTTTTGCTCCTTTTTGATGCAAAACGTGCCATTTTACCTACGATTACAACAAAACTAGGTGTAGACCTCGATTCCCGCAAAGGTATATGAAATGGTAATATAATCACATATTATACATACAAACATGCAGTTTATTGAAGATAAAACGTCTAAACAAACCCCAAAATATAGACTATATTCATGCTATCAAAATACCTCATACTTAGCCCTTGCTTGTCCCCAAGCAAGTTCCGCATATAAAAGACAAGATAGAATGGATTATAAGTCAAGAAAATCAATGAAAAGTCTTTCAAAAACATTTTTATGGTGTGCTACAATCATAGATCACTCTAAGAGGATACTTCATGGAATTTAAAATCAAAATATGCTTAAAACATTTTATAAATATAAGAAAGTTGTTCATCTTTGCATAAAATCATAGAATGCATAATAAGTCATAATTATCGAAATTAATCATGCATAATCCAGTTTAAACCACTAAGTCAATCAACAAGCTCGAGGTCTCAAGGGCTTCCCAAAAGAAAGGTCAAGAAACGTGTAGGGTAGGGATGTATGTAAGGTAATGTGGTGCTAGAATCCGGGAAAAGGATATACTTCACTTTCACTTTGACTTTCAACATCTTCCACCAATAAGCTTTGCTTATTTCACACCTTTTTCTTTTACTTTACTTTTTGGGATGCATGGACAGAAGTGCACAATAACCGAAGCCTAGGAAATCAGCAATCATCAATTTCTTGAGATGCATCAAACCCTTGATGCACATACCATGACCCGTTAGGAATATCGCTCAATCCGACTTTGGCAAGACACAAACACCCGGCTATGTGAATGGTGCCGAGTTACTCATCATCATGATTGACTTCCCCAAACCTATTATTACTTTCTAACACTTTCACTTCCAACCAACTTCTCAACTTTAACTTCACTTGCTTTCACCACTTCGCTTGCTTCCAAATTCCCGGATAGGTAAAGGGAGGCAAATATGTATGAGGGGCTAAGCATGATCAAGAAGAAGAAGAGAGAAGAATGAATTGCCTTGGTCTTTCCAGGAAGAAAGTGAGAGAACTCATAATGTGGTGTCAACCTTCAAATTCAACATAATTTAGATAAAAACAAAGTATTAAACATGCCAATAGTTTCAAACAAAGCATTTAGCAACTTAAACATATTATAAAACCTTTCAAACACATAAAGATTTCAAAACCAGTCAGTAAGCAGGATCTTCACTGAGATCATATCCAGATAAGAAGCACAAAAATCGTTTTTGAAAACTCTCAGTTAACCCACCTCGGTCGAGGTGTTCTTAGGTCAACCGAGGTGAAACACCTCGTTTTCTTTCAGTTTCGACATTTTTCTCAATCAAATAACCTGTATGTATGCATGCAATCTCAGATAAACATATAGAAGCAAACTGAAGCATAAATATGAATAAATATCCGGTCAAATAGAGTCATACATCACATAAGTGTCAAATACATCAATAAACGCCCCATACTTAGGACACACTGTCCCAGTGGGTCAAAAATAAGTCTAAGGAATAAAATACTCACCGGATAATAAGCTGAACTGCATAAAAATAAGAAAGAAAATCCTGCAGCTCTCAGTAGTCACAATCCGGTGGTGGCGGTGGTGGCACATATGGATACTCAGACGGGTCGAATGGATAGCCCATGATGCGCTCAAACTGGATCTGAGCCATCATATGCTGGTAGTGCTGCCTCTCCTGCATCTCGTGGATATCCAGTGACATAGCAGCATAGGAATCAATCATCTGATCCGTCAGATCATCGATCCGACGGTGAGCCTCTGGATCTCTGTGTCGGCGTGTCCTACGCCTAGCAGGTCTCACTGGAGATGTAGCAGGTGCCGGCTCAGTATCATCGTCATCAAGATCAATAACCGGCGCACTCGTCCCGGCAGTATCTGTCCCTGTATCCATCGGGACTCCACCATCCTTGTCATCAGCAGTCTCCTCATCATCTACCTCCTCCTCAGCTGGGGCAGCTGCTGCCTCTCTATAATCCTCCATCAGTGGGGCCCAGGCGGTCTGCCAATAATGCGGGTCATAAACTGTAAACTGTGCTGACCACCTGATCCCCTACGGTGCAGTCAGCTCCCATGGCATAGCCACGTATGGTGTAGTCAGACCTTGGGGAACCAGAATCCGCCGAGTGATCATCTCCTGCAGCCCAAGCGGCTTGGCAGCCGCCACCATAGTGCAAGCGCTGAGATCCATGTCCTGGTAGCTGGCGATGTGGGTGACAAGTCCTCCGCAGCAGATGTCCCCCTTCGCCTTGGCCTTGATCCTGTGCAGATCCTCTGCCAGCATCAAGCCAAAATCGGGGATCCCTCCTGTCACCATGCAATATAGGCTGAACAGCTCCCCCTGTCGGACCTTCTGGGGCGTCTCAGTACGCGCCAGAAGCGTCTCGCTGAAAATACGGTGGGCTAACCTAAAAGCTAAGTGAAAGATGACCTTCTTCCTGGAATCTCTAGGGCGCCATCTATCTGCGTGCTCAACCACGTGAGCAATCTGTCCCCAAAACTCCCTAGCTATAGATAGGGAAGGGAAGTCAACAGCTGTCGGGTCAGGGAAACCAAAAATCTCTCTCCAGTACTCTAGTGGCACTAGGAAGTTCCGGTTCATCAACCGGTACTTCAAAGAACGCTCTGTAGGGAGGTAGGTGAAGGAACTAACAAACTCTAGGGTGGGCTCCAAATAGGCAGGTGCACGGATCCCAGTAAACTGATCCAGTCCTACCGTTGATATCATCCGTCGCAGGTCTCCATCTACATGGAGACAGTCAAAGGCAGACACGTCCAGGAAGCGAGGTGCAATCACTGGACGGCCGGAAATACGGTCATAATCGACCCGGTGTCGCTCGTGGATCACCGGGCGATAGGGTCGGGAAGAAGAGGAAGAAGGGGAAGGGGAGGATCTATCCCTAAGGGCAAGGCGTCTGTCAGAACTCATTTTCAAATCAGTCACTGTCAGTTCACCTCGGTCGGTCTGACAACACTCAAGAACACCTCGGCCGAGGCACAGTACGTCTGGACCGAGGCGAAAAACTGCGATCTAATTCCTTCAGAAATTCCAGTTCTTTTCCCCCAAAATCACTACAACTGGTTCCTATGGGGTACTTAATCCTTTTCTCAGCAAATGCAGGGCAATCCAGGCCCAAATCAAAGCGAAAACAGCGAGGTTAGGGTTTCGGTTTCGTTTTACCTCGTTCGGCCGTTTCGGTTTGATTTCTTCGCAGATCGACGATGCACTGGGATCCTCTACGCCTTAATCGCAGTTTGGAAGCAAAAATCTTCGAAAATGAGCGAGAATCGAAGGAGCAAGGTGAAGAAGAGCGCCGCGGTCGAGGGAGGGTAAAAGAGAAGAAGTCGAAATTTTTCCCCCTTTTGGAACTGCTGTCACCTCGGTCGAGGTGGTCTTGACTGGACCGAGGTGGTACGGACCGAGGTGGTTCTTCGGAAACCCTAGTCGCCTCGGTTGCTCAAGAATCATCTCGGTCGAGGTGCTCTGACAGCAACCGAGATGGCTCAGTCAAACTTCGTCTTCTCAAATTCTCGAACTTCTGACCTTCCAGTTATGCTCCTGGTTTGTTCTCCTTCCTTAGATGTCACCTGTTATCTGTCTAGGACGCCAAAAACAAGCAAAGCAAAGCAAAAGCAAACTATCTAAACTAAACTAGAAAAGGGAAAAGAAAGCAATACCTTGGGTTGCCTCCCAAGAAGCGCTTGGTTTAAGGTCGCTAGCTGGACCAAAATGCGTCTCAAATGTGATGGGAGGTGCCCTCACCCCATACTTCACCTCCACCGTGGGGTGAAGTAAGTAAGTCTATCAAACGCTCCAACAAGTGTAAATGCTCATCGGGGAATGAATCGTCTATGGGTGGGTCGTCCTTCTCGCGTGAAGATGCAGGTAGCCGGCTGAGGTGATCCGCAACGGAATTTTCAGATCCCTTCTTATCGCGGATCTCTAAGTCAAACTCTTGAAGTAAGAGAATCCATCGAATAAGGCGTGGCTTGGCATCTTTCTTAGCCAACAAGTAACGGATGGCTGCATGGTCGGTGTAGACAATGACTTTCGCCCCTACCAAATAGGAACGAAACTTCTCGAAAGCATATACAACCACCAATAACTCCTACTCGGTGGTAGCGTAGTTACGTTGTGCTACATCTAACGTCTTGCTAGCATAGTAAATGGCGGTGGTCCGGCCATCTTTCTTCTGTCCAAGCACCGCTCCTACGGCTACATCACTAGCATCACACATGATCTCAAAGGGCAAGGTCCAATCCGGAGGTTGGATAATGGGAGCGGAGATCAACGCTTCCTTAATCCTGTAAAAAGCATCAAGACACTCCTGCGAAAACTTAAAAATAACATCTTTATTCAAGAGGTTAGTTAGAGGTTTAGGAATCTTGGAGAAGTCCTTGATGAATCTCCTGTAGAAACCTGCATGCCCGAGAAAACTCCTCACACCTTTAACAGAACAAGGGGGAGGGAGTTTCTCAATAGTCTCGATCTTAGCGCGATCGACCTCAATGCCTCGATTAGAAACGAGGTGTCCTAGCACAATGCCTTCATTAACCATAAAGTGACACTTCTCCCAATTCAAAACGAGATTAGTGTCTTCACATCTTTTAAGCACTAGAGAAATGTTAGATAGGCAATCATCAAAAGAGGAACCATATACCGAAAAATCATCCATAAATACCTCCATGATCTCCTCTATGTACTCAGAAAAGATAGCCATCATGCATCGCTGGAAGGTAGCGGGTGCATTGCACAATCCAAATGGCATCCTCCTATAAGCAAATGTCCCCCATGGACAAGTGAAAGTGGTCTTCTCCTGATCATCCGGATGGATAGGAATCTGGAAGAATCCACTATAGCCGTCTAAGTAGCAAAAGTGTGAATGCTGGGCCAACCGTTCGAGCATCTGATCAATGAAAGGAAGTGGAAAATGGTCCTTCCGCGTGGCCGTGTTCAGCTTCCTATAATCAATGCAAACCCTCCAGCCCGTAACGGTCCTGGTTGGGATTAACTCGTTGTTCTTATTCGTCACAACGGTCATCCCTCCTTTCTTCGGAACTACATGCACCGGGCTAACCCATTTGCTGTCCGAGATAGGATATATGATACCTGCATCCAACAACTTAAGAAATTCCTTCTTCACAACCTCTTTCATGATCGGATTTAACCGTCTTTGAGGTTCCCGTGAAGTCTTATGATCATCCTCCATTAGAATTCTATGCATGCAGAAAGAAGGCTTAATGCCAATAAGATCATCTATAGTATAACCCAAAGCCTTTTGATGCTTTCTCAGGACATGCATTAGTTTAGACAATTCAGTTTCGGAGAGGGAAGCACTAACAATAACGGGATAAGTGGAATCCGGTCCAAGAAAGACATACATCAAGTGATTTGGGAGTTGTTTAAGCTCCACAAATGGGGGTGCTTTCTGAGGGGGATCCTTACTTCCTCCTTCCAGTGGAGTAGATCTAGAAACTGGACTTTCGGAAGTCTCAGTTGAAGTCGTCTCGCCTTCGACCTCGGTCGAGGCGCAGAGGCGTTGACCGAGATGTTCTTCAGTCGCCTCTCTCAGTCCAGAAAGTGCCTCGGTCGAGGTACTGCAACTGGAACCGAAACTGGAGATCTTTGTCTCCTGGATTAGCCTCTCAGTTTTAGCTCCTGGGTCTTCTTCCAGTGCTTTTAAGCTCCGTATATCTGCATCACAAGAAGCATCTATACCTTCCTCCATTAAACTGAAACTAATAACTCTTTCGAGTGGATCGTTAATAAGGATAGAGCTCACCAATTCTCTTGATTCTTCTTCATCATAGATGTTGAAGATATCATCGCTTAGCTGCTCCCCTTTCATGGCTGCAAGTAATGCGAACTCCACCTCATTGCCACAAATGTTGAATTTCAACTTGGCGTTCTTGCAATCCACGTTGCAACCCGAAGTTGCTAGAAATGGCCTCCCGATAATAATAGGAACAGGATAATCTGCGGGAATGTCAAGTACAACAAAATCTATTGGTAAATAGAAGTTACCTAACTTGACCGGAACGTCTTCCAAAATTCCCACGGGATGGGTGATGGAACGATCCGCCATGTATAGTCGAATCTTGACCGGCTTTGGCTCTCCAAGTCCGATCTTCACACATAGCTCCAGCGGGATGATGCTCACGCTGGCTCCTAGATCACAAAGGGCTTCACAAGTGACATCCCCAACTTGTATGGGAATACAAAATGAGCCGGGATCTCTCAATTTAGGTGGCATCTTCTCCTTTATGATTTGAATATGCTCCGAGGATTTAGATGTCATCCTAACTTCACCAAAATCTTCCAGTTTCCTCTTCCTTGATAGGATCTCCTTCAAGAACTTCCCATAGGCGGGCATTCCTAGAATAGCATCAAGGAAAGGAATGTTAATGTGCAGTTTATTCATCAAGTCAAGGAACTTACCAAAGTGCTTGTCTAGATGTGCTCTGGCCCTTGACTGGGGGAATGGAAGTGGTGGTTTGTATGCAGGAGGTGGAACATAAACTTCAGTTTTCCCCTCCACTTTCTGTGGCTCCACCTCGGTTGGCATCTCGGTCGAAGTGTTCTTCGACTGCACCTGGACCGAGGTGGTCTTCGTCGGTACTGGCACCGACCGAGGCATTGGATCTGCAGTCTTCAGTCCACTCCTCGTAGTTATGGCCATGATCTGGCCCTTAGGGTTGCTTTCCGTCCTTGCTGGAAGCTTCCTTGGATCTCTTGGCGCTTCATTCGCCCTACTTGCAAGTTGTTGTTCAAAGGCCTTTTGGGCCTTCGAAAATGAAGTCATAGAAGTCTCCATAGCACTAAGCTTGATCAAGATAGCCTCCAGAACTGCGTCTTTCTTTTCCGGCTGAGACGAACTTGATCCTTGCCCCTGGCTCTTTAATGGAGTAGAAGAAGAAGAAGAGGAAGAAAGGAAAGGATTAGAGGAATCGTTAGAGTTGGAGTTTGAATGATTGTTACCAGAATTTTGGTTGTTCGCCCTCCAATTGTTGCTATTGGATCCTCTATTGTTGTTGTTGTAATTGTTGTTCCGGGAACCGTTGTTGTTGTTACGGTATCCATTGTTGTTGTTCCTTTGTCCTTGATCTTCCTTCTTGGTTTGAGCAACCAAGAGTTCCTTCAATTGCTTCACGTCATTCTTCAAAGACGTGAGTTGATTGTTGTTGGGCTGAGTTTCTTGGAAGTTAACTCTTTTAACTCCACCTTCAGCTCTTTGATGGGTGTACTTCTCCATATGAAAAGCTTGCTTCTCGATGAAGTCCCAAGCTTCATCAATCGCCATGTCCATAAAGGTACCGGCGGAGAGTAGTTGGAGGTTGAACTGGGTGCTTCCGTTCAGTCCCTTGAAGTATATCTCCAATAACTCTATCTTTGGAATCCCATGATGTGGGCAATCCAAAAGAATATCTTTGAATCGCTCCCATGACTTGGACAAGCTCTCCTTGTCCTTCATAATGAAAGCATTGATCTTCCCTCTCATTTCAGCGGTCTTTGATGGGGGAAAGAATTTGGTCAAGAATTCCGTAGTCATCTCCTCCCATGTGTTAATTTTTCCTGGAGGAAAAGATTGATACCAAGTAAGAGCTCTATCTTTTAAAAAAAAGTAAAAAGGTCTTAGCTTGTAGTTTTTGTTTTCAATCCTTGAGGGTCTCAAGGTCTCCATCAAGATCTCATAGTTTTGAAGATGTTGATGCGGTGATTCCTTCTCTAGCCCTCCGAATTGGCATTGGCGAATCATGGATAGAACTTGCGGTCGAAGTTCGTAGTCATGGTCCGTTGGATCTCCTAGGTTAACTCCTGGACGCCTCAGTTGTTGATTGGGGTCCATCCTTTGAACTAGGGTTTGTGGGATTCCTGCAAGAAGAACACCTCGGACTGGCATCCGAGGTGGAAGCACCTCAGCCGGAGCGTCAGGTACTAGAACCTGCCTCGGTCGAGGGTCAGCAACTGGGACCTGCATCGGTCCAGCATCGGGAACTGGGTCTTCCCTCGGTCGAAGTAGAATTTGGTCTCGTATAGCTGCCATATCTGCTTCGATTGCTTCAGTCCTGGTGCGAGTTTCTTCCTTTTCTCGCCTTAGCTCTTCTCTGCTGAGGCGTAGCTGCTTCAGCGCCTCTTTCAACTCGGTCTCAAGATCGCGGTTGTCTTAGTGGGCCATCTTGGCTTCTCTTAAGCGTCGTTTGTATGTCTTTTCTGGTTCGGGATCGTAAGGAACGATTTCCTTCCCAGTGCGGGTTCTTCGCATAAACCTAAGAAAGAACCTGCAAAAGTCACTCAAGTAGAGTGGTTAGTAGACACGGGGGCAAGTGCCCCAAAAGCAAACCGTAATCGGCTCGGTCTAGACCAAGTCCCCGGCAACGGCGCCAAAAACTTGTTCGCTCCAAATGGTGTGTGCAAGCTTTAAATTTATAACCTTAGACGTAAGCTTAAAACAAGGATGTGAACCCGCAGTGTACGGGTCAATCGTAGTAAAAAGCAAGGAATTCCAGGGGTCGATCACAGGGACTTAGTGAAACAAAGTCCAATTACGGTAAGCTTAAGCAATCACTAACCACAAAGCAATTAAAATAATCAAAGATGATAAAAGTCAATAAAGGAAACATGCAATTCTAGGGATTAAAGCATCTAGTTGTGGTTCCAACTCAAGATCTAAAGATAAGCGGACAAAGCTGAGGTTTTTTTTTGCATGGGGAAGGTGTTACTAAAGTGGAATAGATCACCGGGTAAGTCTCACTACTCACTAACCCTAAACCATAACTCCTATTACCGGGTAAGTCTCAAGGAATTAAGATAAAGAACTATAACCTCAAACTAACACACCATCTAAGGAAATAGAATCAACCTTTACCGGGTAAGTCTCAGGCTAACTCACAAAGATGGGATGAAAGCACACTCAAACCCCAATAAAGGATAAACCTTTATTACCTACACTTATGATCTTAGGTAAACAAACAAAGGAATTACCGGGTAAGTCTCATCCTAAGCTTGCATTGAACCAGGAAAGGTGTAATAAGAATAGGATTTGGAAAACTCTAACTCTTAACTCTCAATTTCGGATCAGATAAGTCACCTTGGTCAGAAGAATTCCACTCCGGCCGAGATGTTCATCGACTGAGCGAGATGCTTAGGGTTAAGGTTAAAGACTCAAACTTTCAGAGTCCTACTGGAATCTAAGATTATTCTATCATTGTTTTTCCCACAACCTTCAGCCAATCACCCTAGAATCACACAAAGAGATTAGCCACTCATCATCATGAAAGTATTAATCAAATATATGGGAAGAAGGTGAATATTTGAACAAGAAGAATTTAATGAAAAGACTTCAATAACTAAATCAAATATCACAACAAAGCGTTCCTTGGATAGAAATCCAATAAGATAAGACAACAAGGAAGGGAATCTAAGATGATCTTACAAAAACCCTTCAAAAGCTATAAAAGCTACAATCTTCCTTCTTCAACCTTCAAAAAGGTTCTTCAAATCTCCCAACTGGAGTATGGCCGCAGCGTGTAGTAGGTGTAAAGCAAGGTGATAGCGGATGTATGCAGCGTGTTACGAGTGATAGCGGATGTCGGATTTGTGGGAAATCCGACCCTTTTTATAGGAAAATTACTCTCCAAAGATAAGATATCTTAGAAAAGATCTTTTCCCATAAAAATAGGTAAAATATATGATATAGCATATCTTCTTCCTTCCAGGAGCCAAGCCCAAAAATATAAGATCTCTTTCCAAAGATAAAAGATCTCAGCCAAGAATAAAATATTCTTGCCGCGTCCCAGGTGTACGCCTCGGTCGAGTCGACTTCTCTGGATCACCTCGGTCGAGGTGAATCTGTGGTCAACCGAGGTGAGTCACAACTGAATGTGAAATCTCTCAAATCTGGTCCAAAGTAAATCTCTAATCCATGGCTATGCTTCCTGGATGGTTCCTTATGTTCCTGAATGTAGCTCCAATGACTCCATAGCTCCTTTTGCTCCTTTTTTATGCAAAACGTGCCATTTTACCTACGATTACAACAAAACTATGTGTAGACCTCGATTCCCGCGAAGGTAGATGAAATGGTAATATAATCACATATTATACATACAAACATGCAGTTTATTGAAGATAAAACGTCTAAATAAACCCCAAAATATAGACTATAATTCATGCTATCGCCGGACAACCTCCTTATGACTCCCCTTCTTATGTCGCCAAACACCAGAAGGGAAACCTACACTCGGTGTCGCTCATTTTGCCAAGGTGCCCTTTCGGGTTTTCACCTTCCCACTCTTCTTCTTTTCTTTGATGATCTCACTTTAGTCTCACATCCCTCAAGTCCAATTTTGCACCAACCTAAGGTTGGTTGGACTACCTTCTTTTTGCCTAAACCGCCCTTTTGGGTTTTCGGTTTATCCAAGGATTTTCATGCCTTTTTTAATTTTCTTTGGCTTTTTCTTTTTTTTATATGAAAAACAAACTTCATAAGATTCAATGCAAAACAACTCAAACAACTCAAAAGAAACTGTACATGCAATGATATGTCCCTCCCCCATACTTGAAGATCACTTTGTCCTCAAAGTGGAAATGAGGCAAAGATAAATGTGGGAAAGGGAAGAGAAATATACCACTCAGTGGGATGGTCCAGCTGGACCATCCGGACCCTCCTCCGGTGGGTATGGAAAATGGCGGAAGAAATGCTCCTGCCGGCGGTGGAGCATGTCGATGCGGTCCTCCTGAACCTCCATCCTCTCTCTAAATGAAGTCTCATAGCTAGCTTGCAAAGCCAACTGCTGAGTCTCTAACTGCTGCTGGTGAGCCGCCTGCCAAGCATCCTGTCAGCGGTCAAAATGGGTGGTCATGGAGGAGGCGAAGCTGGACTGCCACGCGTGTTGCTGCTCAAGCATGGACCACTGGTACTCGGTCTGCCATGCCTGGTGTTGTGTGGTCAAGGTTGCCATCTGAGCTTGAAGACTCTCCATGGCCTGACTGTCGCCCAGTGCTGCAGTAGGCATCTCCTCATCAGTAACAAGGGCCCGGTTGGAGCTCGCAGCATATCGCCCAACAATGTCATCCTGAGGCAGTCTTGGAGGAACGGGGTCAGCTGGTACGTACAACTCGGAGAGCTCGTCTCAAAGTGGAAGTGGTCGGGGGAGGTATGTGATGTGACTCCCATCTGCCAATGAGATCCAAAAGAGGTTCTCCCCGCCTCTCCTGAGGAGCTTGCACCTCCTCAACATCCCTTCCGTATACAGTGGGGCCTCTAGACCGTCCTCCAAGTCAGGGAGATCCATCACCAGTGCAGCTAACAAGGAGATCACCCCACCTCCCACAATGTCTCGTGGCTCATTCTTCCTAATCCGCTTCAAAGCGGTAAGGAAGAGGTATGGCCAATCCGGTACCCAGTCATTCGTAGGGAGGCAGGCGTATAGCAATGGAAGGTCCTTGAGAGCGACCTTATTCTCCTCCTTGTGTCCACAGAAGACACTCATGAAGATCTTCGAGATGAGCCTCAAACAAGGGTGAGTGAATTTGTTGGAATACTCACCCCCTGCATGGAACTCAAATCTGGTGGCGGCCTACCAAAACACCATCAAGTCGGGTGTCGGGATGGGTTTCCACCAGTCGTCGGAGGCAGCAATGGTCACCCCTAATGCCTCTTGCAGTTGGGTGTAATCCAATGTATACTTTCTTTTGTTGAACTTGAATGAAAGTCCAACGCAACTGTGGTCCACCGTTTCCATTTTGAATGTGGCGATGAATTGGCAGCTGAGCTCGGGGTGTGTTGGAGCACTCATTATCAGAAAATCACCGAGCCCAGCATTGTTGAGGAATGCGTGCATGCTCTCCAGCATGCAAAAATTTTCCAAAGTAGGAACGTCCAGAAATCGGGTTGCATACACATCCCGACCTTGCACAATCCTATACCGCTCCTTCTCAGCTTCTGACAACTTGTATTTCCTTTGGTTTTCCATCTCTTACAGTTGAACAAGCAAATGAATTAGAAAGTTCAGAAATTAGAGTAAGAGACCAACCCTCTGTTGTGGATTCCATAGGGGCGGCTTGGCGCAGGGGCGGCAACTTGCAGGCGCAGGGGCGGGAGAAGAGCTAAAGGCGATTTTGGGAGCCTACAAAGGTGGTGGTGTTGGGGCTGTTCCGGTGACGTCTTTATTGGTGTAAGTGTCGCCGGTGGTGATGAGCGAGCGTGTGAGGGGAGAGGGCGTTGTAGAGTGAGAGGTTTGAGAGTATGTAGGGTGTGTGTGGTGGTGGGGAGCGCCGGTGTCGCAGGGGCGGTTGTGGCTAGGTTTCCGGAGGTGGCGCAAGAGCGTTTGCACAAGGCGGCGTGAGAGCTTCCGGAGGGCGCAGGGGCGAGGGAGGCGAGGTAGTGTAGGGTTCGAAGAGTGAATGGAGAGGGAGGGGAAGGGGCGGTAGTTGTAGGTTATTTTTGGGAAGTGTATTTTTTTTCTTTCCTTAGTAAGACCGCAGGGGCGACATTTGTCACCGCGGGGGAGGTGACAAGGAAGAGGGGCACGCAGCCTCGACGCCGGGGGCGGTGCCGAGGATGTGTGTCAAGGATGGCCGCCGGGGGCGTAGAGGAGTCACCGTGGGGGCGGTGACTAGCATGTTGCAGGCGCTGGCCATGGGTGTAACCGCGGGGGCGGTGGCACTGAGCCGCAGGGGCGGTTTTCTTGACAGAAGCTCCTCTTCTTATTCCTTCGGGTTGCCTCCCGAACAGCGCCTTTGTTTTACGTCGTTGGCTCGACGTAAGGACTCTACCTCTATGATTGAGCCTCCTCCAGCATCACCTTGGGGTTTATAACCGTCTGTGAAGGTAATCCTCCGGACCTAGTTTCAATCCTTGTAATGGCTTCTGCCATTTGACCAACCTGTTTTTCAAGGTTCTTGATGCTGGATTCTGTTGTTTGGACATGAGTAGCAAAGTGTTTAGTCAAAACATGCAACATATCCTCAGTTGTTTGATACTTACCTTGACGGGGCTGCTGTTGTTGGTTTTGTTGATCCCTCCAACGGAAATTCTGTTGGTCACGCCAATTTGGCATGAAATTCTGCGCATAAGGAACGTTCCTAGGCCTTTGCTGTTGTGGTTGCCCATACCCCATTGCATTTACCTCGGCATCATCATCCTGGACTTGTGGGCACATGTCCGTTGGATGATATGGGTCAGCACACACTCCACAAGCTTTGAGCTACTGTGGGGTTCCCATACGTGTTAGTCTCTTTACCGTTTCCTTCAGTTCCGCGAGCTCAGTGGAGATCTCACTCTTTCTGGTATTTACAGCATGAACATCTCTCTTGGACGGAGTCCTTCCAAAGTTCCGGGTTCCTTCTGCTAGTTCCTGTATCTTTTCCAAAGCAAGGTCAGGAGTAGAGTTAAGAATATTACCTCCACAAGCCGCATCGACGATCCTCCTTTCATTGTCTAGCAAGCCATTGTACAAGTACAAGACTAGATCTTGAGTTGAATATCCGTGGAAAGGACAGCTGGATCGGAGGCGTGCAAACCTTTCGAAGTACTCATAAAGAGTTTCGTTCGCCTCTTGCTCGATGTTGCTTATAGCTTTCTTCAAGCTATTGGCCTTTTTGGATGGGAAGTATTTCTCTAAAAACGCCTTGTAAAGGTTCTCCCAAGTGTCGATGCTCCCGGATGGAAGGTGGTAATACCAGTCATCCGTTGAATCTTTGAGTGTGAAGCCGAATGCCCTCATCTTGATTTGTTCTTCGGTAATGTTGTCCGGCTTCATGCTCATACACACGGTATGGAACTTCCCAAGGTGTTTGATGGGGTCTTCACCACTTAGCCCATGGAAGGATGGAAGCAAGTGGATGAGACCCAGCTTGAGCTCAAAGTTGATTCCTTCCCCTAATGCCGGTATGGTGACCGCAAGAGGGTTTTGAGCCAAAGTGGGCTGAGTAAGTTGACGAAGAGTACGATCAGCCACTTCTTGTTGGAGTTGTTGTTGTCTTCGTTGCCGAATGTGCGTCCTCTCAATTTCTGGATCAAAGAAAGCAAAGCCGGAGTTAATAGCACGGGTTTGAACCATAAAAATGGTTCAAACCAATAATCAATAATAACAATAGAATAAAAACACAAAACTCCCCGGCAACGGTGCCAAAATTTGACTGGAGGTATTTCTATGGTCGTCTATACCCAATCAAAAGTAAATCCCGACTTAGCACTAAAACAAGTATAGTAGTTAAGTAAGGGTCAAACCCAAGAGAGTTAAGGTATTTTATTATATGCAATTATTGATTATAGAAACAAGTAACAAATGGGGGGTTTTGGTTAAATTGATGCACAAAAAATTGTGAAAACGAATAACGCAACAAGTAAGACAATAATGGGTGAATCTACACTAGGTTAATTCTAACCATGCAATTGCTACTTTGGTGAGTTCCTTTTACAAGTTTTCAAGTAATCTCCCGTATCGATCATATATATGTGTTGAGCCAACCGGCATCAACACAACTTAACAGGTTAGTGTTCCGTAAACCTACAAGAACAAATAACAAGTTAGCTTTCTAACAAAGACTAAGGGATATAAAGAAAAGATTAAAACCGTTAAGCTTATCTTTATATTTGTGTTCCTTTTCTTCAAGTAATTACAACCCGTTATTACTTAAAGTTTACTACTAGATTAAAGACCCGAACCCGGAACCTATTAATCCTAGTTCTTTGCATGCACTTTAGAACCTAAGGTGATCAATCTCAAGTAATAGTAAAACATGCAATTAAACAATGGAGATCAAGGAAACACAAAGCATTACTGAATGAAAACCTATATTAAAGAAAACTTACAACCAAAGTAACAATGCAGCTTCAAACCAACCCAATGTAGCAAGGGAGTTAGCAACTCATTACAATGGAAATGAAATTTGGTTTCTAACTGGAAAATGATGGAAAACAAGTTGGATCATTCTAGCAATCAACCAAGGACTATTTATACTACAAAAGACACTAAATATGAGTAAATGGCCGGCCCAAAACAGCCACCTTTAATGCCATAAAGGTGGTGTAAACAGCCGGAGTAAAGCTTTTGTCGTTGAACCGCAGGGGCGGCCTTCAGCTCCGCAGGGGCGGTGCAGGCAAAAACGCTTGATCTTCTTCATGGCCGTAGGGGCGGCTAGGCAATTCCGCAGGGGCGGATCTTTAATGTTATTCAAACGTCTAACTCTTCGACTTCCTGCCATTTTTGATGCCAAGCCGCCGGGGCGTCCCAGTGTCGACGCAGGGGCGGTGACACATACTCTTCATCTTCCAGCTTCCAGGTTGAGGTGCAGGCAGAGGTGTAGGGGAAGGCGCAAGAGCGCTGGTCTTTACTTCTTCAGGGCAAGTCACCGCAGGGGCGCCAGGGGTTGACGCAGGGGCGGTGACAGTCTTCATGGCTGGCGCTGGCGAAGGCGCAGGGAGCGCTCCGGAGTAAGGTGTCACCGGCAGGGGCGGTGACAAGGCTCCGTGGGGGCGGTGAAGCAACAGAAGATTTGCTTCAGGAACGATCTTCACTTCTAAGTGCTTATAACTCCTTCCTTAGCTTCTTTTAGTCTTCTTCTTCTATACCAAGGAGTTAGTAGCATAAACCGACACAAATGCAATAAAAAGACTCTAAAAACTATCCTAAATGATGGTGATTCCATCACCTATCACTCAGCTGAATTACGCCGACCAAGCAGCCATTCGGTACTTGCACACTAAGAAGGACGCAAAGCCGTGTCTTATCCGTTGGATTCTCCAGCTTCAAGAGTTTGAATTAGAGATCCGCGATAAGAAGGGATCCGAAAATTCTGTGGCGGATCACCTCTGCCGGCTACCTCTCACAACTTTAGAGAGAGATGACATGCCCATCGACGATTCCTTTCCCGATGAGCAACTGCATTTGATGGAGCATTAGCTTTATCAGATTTCGGGAGATAAAAAACCTTGGTATGCTGATATTGTTAATTATCTTGTTTGTCAAGAAGTACCTTCCGGATTATCATACGCACAAAGGAAGAAATTCTTTAAGGATGTGTGTCACTACTTTTGGAATGAAACTCTACACTTCAAGAGAGGTCCAGATTGGATGCTAAAGAGATGCATTCCTGAAGATGAGACGGGGAGTATTATGAGGCCTTGTCATTCATTACCTTGTGGAGGACATGATAGTGCTCATAAATCATGCGCTAAGGTATTACGTTCCGGTTTCTTTTGGACTTCATTATTTAAGGATGTGCAAACGTTTGTTGCTTCTTGTGATGCATGCCATAGAACAGGAAATATATCTAGGAGGAACGAGATGCCACTCAATAACATTCAAGAGGTCGGGATCTTCAATGTTTGGAGAGTTGATTTTATGGGACCATTCCCATCTTCTGCAGGGAATCTATACATACTCTTGGCGGTTGACTATGTTTCAAGATGGGTGGAAGCCATTGCTTCTCCCACAAATGAAGCCACGGTAGTTGTGAAGTTCTTCAACTGGACCATCTTTCCATGCTTTAGGACACCTCAAGTCATCATAAGTGACAGAGGGACACACTTTACAGCCCGCAAGTTTGAAGCACTTCTATCGAAGTATGGGGTAACCCATAAGGTAGCAACTCCCTATCACCCTCAAACTAGTGGACAGGTTGAAATCTCAAAAGGGAAATCAAAGGAATTCTAGAAAAGATCATCTCTAGAACGAGGAAAGATTGGTCCATGAAACTGGATGACGCTCTATGGGCATATAGGACCCCTTTCAAGACTCCCATCGGAACCACACCCTACAAATTGGTTTATGGGAAGTCTTGTCATCTTCCGGTAGAGTTGGAACATAAGGCGTACTGGCCAATAAAATGGCTGAATTTTGACATCAAAGAAGTTGGGGAGAAGTGACTCGTGGACATCAACGAGTTGGAAGAACTACGCTTGAATGCTTATAAGAATGCTAAGATCTACAAAGAGAGAATTAAGAAGTGGCATGACAAGCATATTATTCCAAAAGAGCTCAAAGAAGACGATCTTGTTCTCCTCTTCAACTACCGCCTTCGCCTCTTTCCCGGTAAGTTAGAATCTAGATGGACCGGACCTTATATTGTGAAACATGTTTTTCCCATGGTGCAGTTGAAGTAAGGGGTGACAAAGCGGAAATTTTAAAGTCAACGGCCATAGATTGAAGAAGTACATACCGAAGGTTCCAATTGAGGAGATTCCACCACTACATCTCGTGTGAACATAAGCAGTTTGGTCCAGCTAGCGACCTTAAATCAAGCGCTTCTTAAGAGGCAACCCAAGGTATTGCTTTCTTTCATAGATTGAAGAAGTACATACCGAAGGTTCCAGTTGAGGAGATTCCACCACTATACCTCGTGTGAACATAAGCAGGTTGGTCCAGCTACCAACCTTAAATCAAGCGCTTCTTGAGAGGCAACCCAAGGTATTGCTTTCTTTCATACTTTCTAGACTAGTTTAGTGTAGTTTTTGCGTTTTTGTGTGTCCATGATAACAGGAACTAGGTACAATCCAAGAAGAAGAACATAGGAGAGCAATGGCCATTATTACGGTTCGAGAATTCGAGGAACGGACGAGAGCTGGAAACAATCTCCGGAGTTGTCTCGACCAAGACCCATTTGAGTCAACCGAGATACGAGTAACAAGGAGTCACCTTGGTCAACCATCTCGGATGCTATCAACCATCTCGACCGAGATGCAGTTGAATTTTTCGACGGGTATAAAAGGAGAATAACACTCTCTCTCCTCACTTTCTCTCTTCTCCCCCGAGCCGCCTCGACGGAAACGAGCCCTAATTCCTCAATTCTTCGTTTCTTGTCTGTTTTCTATGATTTTTTTCTCCAAATCGATAGGAAAGGCACGACATCGACTTCTCCAGCATCAATCGAGACTTCGATCCATCGCATTCTGCAAAAAGTCGGATAATCTCGTTTGAAAACCCCTTTTCTTGATTTTGGTTGATTTCGTTCGATTCTGGAGTATGTTGCTAGTTTGTTGTGTTGGAAATAACTGGAGAACCCCCTAGGAAGAAAGTGGTAGTAATTTTGGGGGCAGAAATTTACAGATTTGTGATTTTGATCGAAAGGTTGTTTCGTCTCGGTCAAGCCCAGGCATCTCGACCGAGGTGAACTCAAGAACAACCCGAGATACCTTGTCGAAATGGAAGGTTTATGTCGATCCAATCAACAGATTGTGCTCCGTGACCGTGCTGAGGCTAGACAGTCTTCACATCCACCCCTTCCACCTCCGCAAGTACCCATCATTATCCCTATTTGCTCCCGTCCGGTAATAGCCCCTCGATACATCGATATCGACGATCTTGCTTGTACATAGTTGATGACCTGAGGAGGAGAATCTCCATTGTGGGGCTGGATATGTTTGTCTCGATCCAAGCACCGGCTTATGGAGAGCCAACTTATGAGTTCCTAAGCTCCATCATTCATGTGCCGGAAGAAATTTATGTCAAATTTTTCCTGATGAACAAAACCTACAAATTCACTAAGAAGAACTTCGGAGGTATATTTATGAAGAACCGTAAGGTGAACATAAAGGATATTAATACTCTAACAAGGGGGTTGAAAGGAGTATGGGAACTTTTTGCAAAAACCTATCTCAAGGCTTTGAAACTGATTTCAAAGGCATTGGTGTGGATCTGAGCTCTTTGTGACACAACCGGATTTCAAGGCCTTTGAAAATGATTTTAAGGGCCTTGACTTTGTAAACCTGCAAAGAAAAGTTAGTCACAATAAAGCACGATATGGTGCGAAATAGAAAAGATCGACACGGTGATATGTTTACGAAGTTCGGCTCTAACAGCCTACTCTCCGTCCTAGGGTATCAGCTTCAAAGAGTCCTAGATACAACCTAGAAGAAATCTCCTTCTTCTCTCACAGTAGCCAATGCTACGATCTAGCTCCAACTCTTAACCTAGCTATAATAGCCTAGTTACTTCGCAGAGTAGCACACGCTCGAGTATAACACTCTTTAGATATGCCTATGGAGCTCTCGAGTTTATCTCTCTCTAAGGAATAAAGTTTTTGTATAAAGAGAGAAAGAAAAACTTATTGGATCGAACGAAGATGATTTGGATCGCTTGAAGACTTTGGATATTTCCGTGTAAGCTTGTGTTCTTTCTTCTTCAATCGACATCTTCATTTATAGTCTTCGACGGAGAAGTCTTCAAGCCTCGGAAGATGACCGTTGTGGATGTTTCTTCTTCTCCATGGAAAACGCTTCTTGGTTGAGATGAGATAGCCATTGTAGATATTCCTTTATCTCTTTGATCTCCTTAAAGCACGTTGATTCTTCTTCTCCGTAATCTTCTCACGCTATTGAAGATCTTTGTCGTTCAAGTATTGAGATATTCATGTTTGTTGAGATTCGTTGAAGATCTTCGATATCTATTGAGAAGAGAATCTCACGCCGTGTTGAGGATCTTTGCGTGATCCTATTTTGTAGGACCGTATCTCCTTGGTCTAGATCTTCTTATTGGTCAAATCTTCTTGGAAGATCTTCTTTGGATCCTTGGTTGATTTTGTTAGAGATTTGAATTCCTTCCAGCCGTTATGTCCTTTGAATCTTGTTTCAAGGCTTCAGCTTTTGAACCCTTGAAATGGCTTTCAAGGCCTCCGTGTTGAACATCTTCAAACTCTGCGCCTGTCCCTTGTATCTGATTTCAAGGCCTCCATCTATCCCTTGAAATGCTTTCCAAGGCCTTGATAGAAACCGTTTATTTGTGTTGAGTCTTCCATCATCACATATTCAAATATGTACTCAAGGTGGAGTTTTCAATCTCCCCCTTGATGGAAGACAATACAAATATCGTACTTGCATTTTAAAGTTAGCGATGCATATATAAATATCAAACAAAACTTAAATGCAGAATGCAGAAATATCAAAATTTCGGATCATAATTTCTCCTCCTTTGTCTTTCAACAAGGGAGAAAAATAGTTAAAGCACGGGAGTTTTAAAAATCAATTACAAACCCAAAAAGAGAGTATTTCCAAAACCACAAAAGAGTTTAAAAAAGAAAGCCCACAACCATCATATGCTTAGTCTTGATCATCCTCATAAAATTGCCGTCTTGCCCTAGATGAAGCAGTCTTGTGACTCCTAGCATCCATTTCAGCTGCTAAGCGTCGTCTCTTCTCTTCAGCTCGTCGTTCCTTGACAACTTCGTATTCTTCCACCGTCAGAATGGTTGGTTCAACATGAGTAGGATAAAGGATGAATTTGTTCTGTACTCTACGTTTACAGTTCATTAGAGCATTTTCTACCTTTTCCTGGGTGTGTTGAGCTGCATCTTCAGTCATAGGTAATATTGTTCCCATGGTGGTAAGACTGAGAGCATTCATAAGATACATATCTTGGCATGCATAGACAACATCTCATGATTTGCATCCATTCTTCTTTTTGTGTCAAACTGAAAATCAAAGAGTTCACGATTCAGAAAACCCAATTCCTTCTCACATCCATCTCACCTGATTTCTAGAGCAGAAGGAGAAGTTGATGGAGCTGCTTGGGAAGGAGGTGGATTAGCCCTTTTCCCTTCAATGTCCAAGTCCCTGCAAGTGTCTTCTCAATCCCTAATCTTTCCAAGCAAGATTCATCGATTTTTCCAGAGGTCAACTGTCGATCTTCAGTGGATGTGTCAATTGAAAAATGATCAAAAATCTTGGGCAGTAGGTTTCCATAAGGCAAAGGGATAGCTCGTTTGGAGTTAACGGTATGGACCGTATGATTGAGAATGAGGTTAGGTACATCAATATCCAATCCAGACATGATCAGATGAATCAATTCCAAAGATTGATCGGTCAACAATTCTCTTAAATTTGCACAAGGGATAACATATCCAACCAAAATGGCAAACACTATTTTAGCATCTAGGGTTAGGGAAGTGTGAGTGAGTTGGCGGGATGTGGAGTTTGGAACCAGAAATTTCTCTTTTGCAAGGCGAACACTTTTTGACAGAGAGGGGTGTGTGAGAGAAAAATCTGTAGAGATTCCTAAAATCTCACGTAAAACAGTAGGAATGAGAAGAATTAGAGTACCTTTAACAAATGTTTCAAGGGTGAGAATTCCCTTTTCCTGTTTTGTAACGAGATTAACATAGATTAATCTTGTGAGTCTTGGGAAAGCAGATCTCCAGTGTTTAAGATCTTCCAAACTGTGGAACTTTTGAGCTTTACAATGTAGGGGATCTGAAGAGTTTCTAGAAACTCAATATCCACCAAGTCACACATACAGAGAGGACGATTGTGAACCCCATCAAGCCAAGATCTCGTAGCTTGAAAATTGACGAACTAGGAAGTTGGAAGGCCGGTATTTTGAGAAATCTCCATATCTTCAGAAAAATGTTCATCTTCTGTGGCGGAGGAAATGTGAGCCGATTCCTTCTTGAAGGTCAAACCTTGACGGTGAGCAGATTTCTTGCTTCTTGGTGCCATAGATGGATTTGTGAGAGAAGAAATCAAGGGTTTTGAAAAAGGTGGTTTTTAGTTTAGTAAAACCGTTGAATAGGGAAGGAAGAGGATTTAAACCATTAAAAGGGAAAATAAAACAATTTATAGTTTTAACATGATCTTGAGAAAATCAAGGCCTTGAGAAACAAAATTTTGTATAAATACTTTCCAATTTAATCTTAACAACCCTTTTCAATTCTTTGAATCCGAAGATAAGGACTTTTGAAATAATTTTAAAAATCCTTAATTTAAAATAATTTAGATATCATAATATCTAAAAGATATTAACCCCTAAATAGATCCGTGATATTCAATTTTTCCCTTGAATTCCATTTCAAGGCCCTTGAATTGTATTTCAAGGCCCTTGAAATTAAAGAATGGGCTACATACGAAGGAGAAAATAAAACGATTTACTCCCCCTAAGTTAATCCTTCCTTATTCAACATACCAAGCTCTAATCTAATAAAATTGAATTGATGTTCATGTAAAGGCTTAGTAAAGATATATGCAAGCTGCAAGTCAGTTGATATAAAAGAAATTGAAACATCACCTTTCTCAACATGATCACGTATAAAGTGATGTTTTACATCGATATGATTTGTCCTTGAATGTTGCACAGGGTTTTTAGTAATCGAAATAGCACTAGTATTATCACATTTAATAGGAATACCTTTTGAATCAAAGCCAAGATCACGAAGTTGTTGAGCTATCCATAGAATTTGTGCGCAACAGGCTCCCGCAACTATGTATTATGGTTCAGCTGTGGATAGCGCGAAAGAGTTTTGCTTCTTGGAGTGCCAACTAATTAGGGATGACCCTAAGAATTTGCAACAATCAGAAGTACTTTTTCTATCGACCTTATAGCCTGCAAAGTCTGCATCTGAATAGCCAACGAGGTGAAACGAGCTTTGACGTGGGTACCATAACCCTAAATCTTTAGTGTTATTGAGATACCGAAATATCCTTTTCACCGCTATCAAGTGTGACTCTGTAGAATCAACTTGAAATCTTGCACACATGCACACGTCAAACATAATGTCAGGTCGACTAGCGGTTAGATATAACAAAGAACCGATCATACCTCGATACTTCTTTTGTACAACACTTTTACCATCTTTTTCATGGTCAAGTGAAAGTGTAGAGCTCATAGGAGTTTTTGCGACCTTGGATTGATCCATCTTATACTTCTTAAGAAAGTCCTTCGTATACTTGCTTTTATTGAGAAAATTTTCTTTCTTTGCTTGTGTATCTTGAAGTCCAAGGAAGAAATTTAACTCTCCCATTAAGCTCATTTTGAATTCCCTACACATAAGATCTGAAAATTCTTTGCATAGAGAATCGTTAGTAGCACCGAATAATATATCATCAACATAGATTTGTACTACTAATAGATCATTGCCTCTGGTTTTGATAAATAAAGTTTTGTCAATTAAACCTCTTTTGAAATTGTTTTCAAGAAGATACTTAGACAATCTTTCATACCAAGCTCGATGAGCTTGCTTAAGACCATAAAGACCTTTGTCTAATTTGAAAACATGATCCGGAAATTCATCATTTTCAAAACCAGATGGTTGAGCAACGTAGACTTCTTCTTCTAAGAATCCGTTTAGAAAAGCACATGTTATATCCATTTGAAATAACTTTATTCCCATGAAAGATGCAAAATCAAGTAGCATGCATATGGCTTTTAACCTGGCAACCGGAGCAAAAGTCTCCTCATAAACAATACCTTCTTCTTGGTTATAAAGTTTTACAAGTGTTGATGATGGAAGATTAAAACACAAATGTAGTAGTTTGATACACTAACAATGTATTGATTATATTTCGAGATGCTTGGTTGGTTTGGATTAAATGCAGGTTTTGTCGAAGATTTCAAAGGCCTTGAAATGGATTTCAAGGGCACAAGGAAGACAAGGCTGCACAACGAAAAGATCTCAAAGGCCTTGAAGTGGATTCCAAGGGAACAAGGAAGACAAGGCTGCACAACGATAAGATCTCAAATCAATACGAAGATCCTCTACGATAAATTTGTTCGTAACAAGAAGATTCGATAAGTGAAGATCTCAACCGAACGTTAGAGATATTTTCAAAAGATCCTCAACCAAAAAGAATAAAGATTCTCTCCTCTGATTTATATTATCGTTACAACAAAAACGAGAAGATTAAGGAGCCGAGAGATCAACGTGTTCTCAAGAGATGAAGATCTACAACGTCTATCTCATCTCAACCAGGAAGCGATCTTCATGGAGAAGAAGAATCATCTTCGAACGGTCATCTCTCCAATGGATAGAAGACCTCTCCACAGAAGACTATAAATGAACATGGCCTTTGAAGAACAAAGATACATAAGCTTACACGGAAACATCAATGGTCTTCAAGCAACCTAAACATCTTCATTCGATCAAATAGTTTTCTTTGTCTCTTTCTCTAAAAAGTTTTATCCCCTAGAGAGAGATAACACTCAAGAGCTTCATTGGCAAATCTAAAGAGTGTTATACTCAAGTGTGTGTTACTCTACGAAGTAACTAGGCTATTATAGCAAAGTGAAGAGTTGGAGCTAGATCGTAGCATTGGCTACAGTGAGAGAAGAAGGGGGTTTTCTAGTTTGTATCTAGGACTCTTTGAAGCTGATAATAGATAGTTAGATCCTAAGGTTATACCTTGGGACGGAGAGTGGGCTATTTAGAGCCGAACTTCGTAAACATATCCTTGTGTTGATCTTTTACATTCCGCACTATAACTTGTTATTGTGACTAACTTTGTTTTGCAGGAGTACAAAGTCAAGGCCCTTGAAAGCAGTTTCAAAGCCCTTGAAATCAAAGTATCACAAAGAGCTCAGATCGACATCAAGGCCCTTGAAAGAAATTTCAAGGCCTTGAGATTAGTTTTGCGAAAAGTTCTCATACTCTATTCAACCCCCCTTCTAGAGTATCTTTTAACCTTTTATTTCACCTACCGGTTCTTCAATGGGTATTAGAGCTAGACTCACGTATATTGATTTAACCATCAGTGAGACTAATCATGAATCATGTAGGTGATGGAGGATTTGCTCAAGGAAGATCCTCATCTCGACCACCACTCTTTTATGGCAACAACTTTCCTCATTGGAGAGCACTCATGCGTATGTTCATTATTGATCTGGACATGGAGCTATGGAGCATCATTCAAAATGGACCTAAAGTTCCAATGACAACGGTTGAAGATGTCCGAGTCCCAAACAAAGAAGCTGACTTCACACAAGCTGACCTGGACAGTGTGTCAAAGAATTACAAAGCAATGAACCTACTATATTACGGATTAGATTCCAACAAATTCAACCGCATCTCATGATGCAAGAGCGCAAAAGAAATATGGGACAAGCTTGTTGTCACTTACGAAGGAACAAGTCAAGTCAAGGAAACAAAGATTAGCATCTTCCTTAGACAATACGAGCTATTCAAGATGAATCCAAATGAATCAGTCAAGGAAATATTTGTTACGCTAAGATCGTGATGCGCAAATGGGTTTTAAATTTATAACTCAAACTAAATCCTAACTACCTAGCGAAACCCGCAGTGTACGGGACGTTTGTAGAAGGGTTAGTATTCCGAGGTCGAACACAAACACTAAGGTGAAATTGATTCAAATTGTGATTGAGTTTAGTAAAGATCTAGGTCGAAGGAAAAGAAAGAAATAAAGAAGTGAAAATCTCAATTGTTTTTGGTTGGTTTTTGGTGATCAATCAAAGATCACAATACATGCAAGGTAATCAATAAACTAAACTATGAATCAACACAAATAAACAAGCTAAACAAGATGTAGATCAAAGAAAGAAAAGACGGATTCTAGGGGTTGGAAGTTCCGGTTATGGCATAGGACTCAAGTTATCTATTGATTCTTTGGATTAACTATGATATGTTGGGATTAGATGCATCTAAATTGGGATCAATTACCGGGTAGGTCTCATGGTCCAACTAGTCCACTCCTAAGGTCTCTGTTCGCTCCAAACGGTGTGTGCAAGCTTTAAATTTATAACCCTAGACTTAAGCTTAAAACAAGGATGCGAACCCGCAGTGTACGGGTCAATCGTAGTAAAAGCAAGAAAATTCCAGGGGTCGATCACAGGGACTTAGTGAAACAAAGTCCAATACGGTATGCTAGTGTTAATGCTAACCACAAGAGCAAGTATACAATCAAAGATGAATAAGATGTCAAATAAGCAAACATGCAATTCTAGGGATTAAAGCATCTAGTTGTGGTTCCAACTCAAGATCTATAGATAAGCGGACAAAGCTGAGATTTTTGCATGGGGAAGGTGTTTCTAAAGTGGAGTAGATCACCGGGTAAGTCTCACTACACACTAATCCCAAACCGTAACTCCTATTACCGGGTAAGTCTCAAGGAATTAAGATAAAGAACTATTGCCTCAAACTAACACACCATCTAAGGGGATAGAATCAACCTTTACCGGGTAAGTCTCAGGTTAACTCACAAAGATGGGATGGAAGCACACTCAAACCCCAATAAAGGACAAGCCTTTATTACCTAAACTTATGATCGTTGGTATACAAACTAAGGAATTACCGGGTAAGTCTCATCCTAAGCTTGCTTTGAACCAGAAAGGTATAATAAGAATAGGATTTGGCAAACTCTAACACATTAACTCTCAGTTAAGGATCGGATAAGCCACCTCGGTCAGCCAGTTTCCACCCCGGCCGAGATGTTCATCGACTGAACGAGATGCTTAGGGTTAAGGTTAAAGACTCGAACTTTCAGGATCCTACTGTGATTAAGATCATTCTATCATTGTTTTTCCCACAACCTTCAGCCAATCACCCTAGAATCACACAAGGAAATTAGCCACTCATCATCATAATGAAAGTATTAAATATATGGGAAGAAGGTGAATATTTGAACAAAGAAGAATTTAATGAAAACACTTCAATAACTGAATCAAATATCACACAAAAATCGTTCCTTGGATAATAATCCAACAAGACAAGACAACAAGGAAAAGAATTGAAGACAATCTTACAAAACCCTCCAAAAAGCTATAAAGCTATAGTCTTCAATCTTCCTTCAACCTTCAAAAAGGTTCTTCGAATCTCCCAAATTGGAGTAGGATGCGGCTGCTGCGTCGTATGCGGTGTATGCAGCCTCTAAGCATGTCGACGTATGATCGGATTTGTGGAAAATCCAACCCTTTTTATAGGAAAAATAAACCTCCAAAGATAATAAATCTTAAGAAGATATATTCCCATAAAAATAGGTAAAATATATGATTCTGCATATCTCCTTCCTTCCAGAAGCTCAGCCCAAAAATATAAGATCACTTTCCAATTTTAAAAGATCTCAGCCAAGAATAAAATATTCTCGCCGCGTCCTAGGTGTTCGCCTCGGTCGAGTCGGTGTCTCTGGATCGCCTCGGTCGAGATGAATCTCTGGGCAACCGAGGTGATCATAACTGAGTGTAGAATCTCTCAAAACTGGTCCAAAGTAAATCTTTAATCCATGGCTATGCTTCCTGAAGGATTCCTTTTTGCTCCTCAATGTAGCTCCAAATGACTCTTGACTCCTTTTGCTCCTTTTCAATGCAAAACGTACCATATTACCTGCAATTACAACGAAACTAGGTGTAGACCTCGATTCTCGCAAGGGTAGATGAAATGGTAGTAAAATCACATAATGTACATACAAACATGCAGATTATGAAAGATAAAACGTCTAAACAAACCCCAAAATATAGACTATAATTCATGCTATCAAAATACCCCATACTTAGCCCTTGCTTGTCCCTAAGCAAGTTCCTCATATAGAAATTAAGATAGAATGGATTATAAGTCAAGAAAATCAATGAGAAGTCCTTCAAAAATATTTTTATGGTGTGCAACTATCATAGATCACTCTAAGAGAGTACTTCCTGGAAATTAAAAACTCAATATGATCAAAACATTTTATAAATATAGGAAAGTTGTTCATCTTTGCATAAAATCATAGAATGCATAATAAATCATAATTATCAAAATTAATCATGTATAATCCGATTTAAACCGCTAAGTTAATCAACAAGCTCAAGGTCTCAAGGGCTTCCCAAAAGAAAGGTCAAGAAACGTGTAGGGTAGGGATGCATGTAAGGTAATGTGGTGCTAGAATCCGGGAAAAGGATGAACTTCACTTTCACTTTGACTTGCAACATCTTCCACCAATAAGCTTTGCTTATTTCACACTTTTTTCTCTTTTACTTTACTTTTTGGGATGCATGGATAGAGGTGCACAATAACCGAAGCCTAGGAAATCCGCAATCATCAATTTCTTGAGATGCGTCAAACCCTTGATGCACATACCATGACCCGTTAGGAATATCGCTCAATCCGACTTTGGCAAGACACAAACACCCGGCTATGTGAATGGTGCCGAGTTACTCATCTTCATGATTGACTTCCCCAAACCTATTATTGCTTTCTAACACTTTCACTTTCAGCCACTTCTCAACTTTTGACTTGCTTTCACCACTTCGCTTGCTTCCAAATTCCCGGATAGGTAAAGGGAGGCAATATGTATATGAGGGGCTAAGCATGATCAAGAAGAAGAAGAAGAAGAAGAATGAATTGCCTTGGTCTTTCCAAGAAGAACGTGAGAGAACTTATGCTGCGGTGTCAACCTTCAAATTCAACATAATTTGGATAAAAATAAGGTATTAAACATGCCAATAATTTCAAACAAAGCATTTAGCAACTTAAACATATCATAAAACATTTCAAACATATAAAGAATTTAAATCCAGTTGGTAAACAAAATCTTCACTGAGATCATATCCAGATAAGTAACACAAAAATCGTTTTCGAAAATTTTCTGTTACGCCCACCTCGGTCGAGGTGTTCTTGGTTCAACCGAGGTGAAACACCTCGTTTTGCCAGAACTGTCCCGGTCGAGGTCAAAAATTTTTTTTTTTTAAAAAACATTTTTTTTTTTTTTTTTTCGGTTTCGACGTTTTTCTCAATCAAATAACCTGTAAGTATGCATGCAATCTCAGATAAACATATAAATGCAGATAAAGCATGAATATGAAAATATCCGGTAAATAATACATCAAAGGTCAAATAATACATCATGAGTCGAATAAGTCAGATAATACATCAACTAAATACCCCATACTTGAGACACACTGTCCCAGTGGGTGTAAATAAAGTCTGAAAGAAAGGAGGACTCACCGGATAAAGAGCCGAACTGCATAAAAATAAAATAAATAAAATCCTGCAGCTCCTCAGAAGTCCTGATCCGGTGGTGGTGGTGGCATGTAGGGGTACAAAGTAGGGTCATAGGGATAGCCCATGACATGCTGGAACTGTAGCTGAGCCATCATGTGCTGATGATGCTGCCGCTCCTGCATCTCCCGGATATCCAAAGAAAGTGCAGCATAAGTGTCGATAACCTGATCTGTCAGGTCATCAATCCGTCGGTGTGCTGCTCTATCTCTCAGGGCTAGTATCCTATCTGAACTCATCTCGTTTCGGTCGAAAATGCTCAGATTTCTTGCAGATCTGTGGTTGCAATCGACTCCTCTTCCCTTTAATCGCGTTTTGGAACAGAAATCGTCGAAAAAGAGCGAGAAACGAGGAGAGCGAGGTGCTCTGTCGCCGCGGTCGAAATGGGTAAAAAATAAAAAGTGAAAAGTAATTTTCGCTTTTTATACCGTCGCGAGATCTGCTGTCACCTCGGTCGAGATGGTCTCGACTGGACCGAGGTGGTACGGACCGAGGCGGTTCTGCAGAAACCCTAGTCGCCTCGGTTGCTTCAAGAATCAACTCGGTCGAGGTGTTCTGACAGTGACCGAGGTACTTCTTTCTTCTCAGAATCTCGAACTTCTCCCTTTCCTGGAGTGCTCCTTCCTGTTATCTGTCCAGAACGCCAAAAACAAAGCAAAGCAAAGCAAAGCAAAAACAAAAACTATCTAAACTAGACTAGAAAACGGGAAAGAAAGCAATACCTTGGGTTGCCTCCCAAGAAGCGCTTGATTTAAGGTCGCTAGCTGGACCATAGTGCGTCTCAAAGGAGGTAGGAGGTTCCCTCACCCCATACTTCACCTCCATCGTGGGGTGAAGTAAGTAAGTCCATCAAACGCTCCAGAACGTGCAAGTGCTCGTCGGGGAATGAATCGTCTATGGGTGGGCTATCCGGCTCGCGGGAGGATTCCGGTAGCCGGCTGAGGTGATCCGCAACTGAATTCTCGGATCCCTTCTTATCGCGGATCTCTAGGTCAAACTCTTGGAGCAAGAGAATCCATCGAATAAGGCGCGGCTTTGCATCCTTCTTAGCCAACAAGTAACGAATGGCTGCATGGTCGGTGTAGACAATGACTTTCGCCCCTACTAGATAGGAACGAAACTTCTCGAAAGCATATACAACCGCCAATAACTCCTTCTCAGTGGTAGTGTTGATGCTAACCCTAGACTTAAGCTTAAAACAAGGATGCGAACCCGCAGTGTACGGGTCAATCGTAGTAAAAGCAAGAAAATTCCAGGGGTCGATCACAGGGACTTAGTGAAACAAAGTCCAATACGGTATGCTAGTGTTGATGCTAACCACAAGAGCAAGTATACAATCAAAGATGAATAAGATGTCAAATAAAGCAAACATGCAATTCTAGGGATTAAGCATCTAGTTGTGGTTCCAACTCAAGATCTATAGATAAGCGGACAAAGCTGAGATTTTTGCATGGGGAAGGTGTTTCTAAAGTGGAGTAGATCACCGGGTAAGTCTCACTACACACTAATCCTGAACCGTAACTCCTATTACCGGGTAAGTCTCAAGGAATTAAGATAAAGAACTATAACCTCAAACTAACACACCATCTAAGGGAATAGAATCAACCTTTACCGGGTAAGTCTCAGGCTAACTCACAAAGATGGGATGGAAGCACACTCAAACCCCAATAAAGGACAAGCCTTTATTACCTAAACTTATGATCGTTGGTATACAAACTAAGGAATTACCGGGTAAGTCTCATCCTAAGCTTGCTTTGAACCAGAAAGGTATAATAAGAATAGGATTTGGCAAACTCTAACACATTAACTCTCAGTTAAGGATCGGATAAGCCACCTCGGTCAGCCAGTTTCCACCCCGGCCGAGATGTTCATCGACTGAACGAGATGCTTAGGGTTAAGGTTAAAGACTCGAACTTTCAGGATCCTACTGTGATTAAGATCATTCTATCATTGTTTTTCCCACAACCTTCAGCCAATCACCCTAGAATCACACAAGGAAATTAGCCACTCATCATCATAATGAAAGTATTAAATATATGGGAAGAAGGTGAATATTTGAACAAAGAAGAATTTAATGAAAACACTTCAATAACTGAATCAAATATCACACAAAAACGTTCCTTGGATAATGATCCAACAAGACAAGACAACAAGGAAAAGAATTGAAGACAATCTTACAAAAACCCTCCAAAAAGCTATAAAGCTATAGTCTTCAATCTTCCTTCAACCTTCAAAAAGGTTCTTCGAATCTCCCAAATTGGAGTAGGATGCGGCTGCTGCGTCGTATGCGGGATGTTCTACTGTAAGCGGATGTTGACGTATGCGGCGTATGCAGCCTCTAAGCATGATCGGATTTGTGGAAAATCCAATCCTTTTTATAGGAAAAATAAACCTCCAAAGATAATAAATCTTAAGAAGATATATTCCCATAAAAATAGGTAAAATATATGATTCTGCATATCTCCTTCCTTCCAGAAGCTCAGCCCAAAAATATAAGATCACTTTCCAATTTTAAAAGATCTCAGCCAAGAATAAAATATTCTCGCCGCGTCCTAGGTGTTCGCCTCGGTCGAGTCGGCGTCTCTGGATCGCCTCGGTCGAGATGAATCTCTGAGCAACCGAGGTGATCATAACTGAGTGTAGAATCTCTCAAAACTGGTCCAAAGTAAATCTTTAATCCATGGCTATGCTTCCTGAAGGATTCCTTTTTGCTCCTCAATGTAGCTCCAAATGACTCTTGACTCCTTTTGCTCCTTTTTGATGCAAAACGTACCATATTACCTGCAATTACAACGAAACTAGGTGTAGACCTCGATTCTCGCAAGGGTAGATGAAATGGTAGTAAAATCACATAATATACATACAAACATGCAGATTATGAAAGATAAAACGTCTAAACAAACCCCAAAATATAGACTATAATTCATGCTATCAAAATACCCCATACTTAGCCCTTGCTTGTCCCTAAGCAAGTTCCTCATATAGAAATCAAGATAGAATGGATTATAAGTCAAGAAAATCAATGAGAAGTCCTTCAAAAATATTTTTATGGTGTGCAACTATCATAGATCACTCTAAGAGAGTACTTCCTGGAAATTAAAAACTCAATATGATCAAAACATTTTATAAATATAGGAAAGTTGTTCATCTTTGCATAAAATCATAGAATGCATAATAAATCATAATTATCAAAATTAATCATGTATAATCCGATTTAAACCGCTAAGTTAATCAACAAGCTCGAGGTCTCAAGGGCTTCCCAAAAAGAAAAGGTTTAAGAAACGCGTAGGGTAGGGATGTATGTAAGGTAATGTGGTGCTAGAATCCGGGAAAGGATGAACTTCACTTTCACTTTGACTTGCAACATCTTCCACCAATAAGCTTTGCTTATTTCACACTTTTTCTCTTTTACTTTACTTTTTGGGATGCATGGATAGAGGTGCACAATAACCGAAGCCTAGGAAATCCGCAATCATCAATTTCTTGAGATGCGTCAAACCCTTGATGCACATACCATGACCCGTTAGGAATATCGCTCAATCCGACTTTGGCAAGACACAAACACCCGGCTATGTGAATGGTGCCGAGTTACTCATCTTCATGATTGACTTCCCCAAACCTATTATTGCTTTCTAACACTTTCACTTTCAGCCACTTCTCAACTTTTGACTTGCTTTCACCACTTCGCTTGCTTCCAAATTCCCGGATAGGTAAAGGGAGGCAATATGTATATGAGGGGCTAAGCATGATCAAGAAGAAGAAGAAGAAGAAGAATGAATTGCCTTGGTCTTTCCAAGAAGAACGTGAGAGAACTTATGCTGCGGTGTCAACCTTCAAATTCAACATAATTTGGATAAAAATAAAGTATTAAACATGCCAATAATTTCAAACAAAGCATTTAGCAACTTAAACATATCATAAAACATTTCAAACATATAAAGAATTTAAATCCAGTCGGTAAACAAAATCTTCACTGAGATCATATCCAGATAAGTAACACAAAAATCGTTTTCGAAAATTTTCTGTTACGCCCACCTCGGTCGAGGTGTTCTTGGTTCAACCGAGGTGAAACACCTCGTTTTGCCAGAACTGTCCCGGTCGAGGTCAAAAATTTTTTTTTAAAACCATTTTTTTTCGGTTTCGACGTTTTTCTCAATCAAATAACCTGTAAGTATGCATGCAATCTCAGATAAACATATAAATGCAGAATGAAGCATAAATATGAAAATATCCGATACATCATAAGTCGAATAATACATCATAAGTCAAATAAGTCAGATAATACATCAACTACCCCATACTTGAGACACACTGTCCCAGTGGGTGTAAATAAAGTCTGAAAGAAAGGAGGACTTACCGGATAAAGAGCTGAACTGCATAAAAATAAAATAAATAAAATCCTGCAGCTCCTCAGAAGTCCTGATCCGGTGGTGGTGGTGGTGGTACATAAGGATACTGGGTCGGATCGAATGGATAGCCCATAGTCTGCTGGAACTGTAGCTCCATCATCCTACGCTGATAGTGCTGCCCCTCCAACATCTGCTGAGTCCAGCTGTCAAGGTGTCGGTGCTGGGCGGCAAACCTCTCATGCATGTCTACTGTAAGGGCAGCATATGAGTCTATCATCTGCTCTGTCA
Organism: Fagopyrum esculentum; assembly: GCA_033239045.1. Classification (NCBI taxonomy): domain Eukaryota; kingdom Viridiplantae; phylum Streptophyta; class Magnoliopsida; order Caryophyllales; family Polygonaceae; genus Fagopyrum; species Fagopyrum esculentum. The sequence goes on from BSUD01000004.1 coordinate 55,117,775, forward strand.
AATCGTCGATCCGACGATGAGCCTCTGCATCTCTGTGACGGCGTGTCCGACGTCTAGTAGATCTAACGGGAGGTGCAGCAGGTGCAGGCTCAGTATCCTCCTCATCCTCATCCAAATCAATAATGGGAGGCGCGCTCGTCCCAGCTGTATCTGTCCCTGTGTCCATCGGGACGCCGCCTCCTCTCTCATCAACTGTCTCGTCATCATCCTCCTCATCAGCCTCCTCAGCCTCCTCAGCAGCTGCAGCTGCTCCCTCTCTGTAGTCCTCCATCAGCGGGGCCCATGCTGTCTGCCAAAAATGTGGGTCGAAGACCGAAAACTGTGCAGACCATCTGATGCCCTGAGGCGCTGTCCGCTCCCAAGGCATGGCAACATACGGAGTAGTCAACCCACGAGGAACAAGAATCCGCCTCGTGATCATCTCCTGCAGACCCAGCGGCTTCGGAGCCGCCGCCAATGTGCAGATACTGAGATCCATCCCGTGGTAGGAGGCGATGTGGGTGACTAGTCCTCCACAGCAAATATCACCCTTCCCTTTGGCCTTGATCCTGTGCAGATCCTCTGCCAGGAGCAAGCCAAAGTCCGGGTATCCTCCCGTGACCATGCAGTACAGCGAAAATAACTCCCCCTGTCTGATCTTCTGGGGCGTCTCAGTACGCGCCAGAAGCATCTCGCTGAATATCCGGTGGGCGAGTCTGAAAGCTGAGTGGAAGATGACCTTCTCCCTGGAATCACCAGGGCGCCATCTGTCTGCGTGAGTGGTGATGTGGGCTATCTGACCCCAAAACTCCCTAGCTACGGATCGGGAGGGGAAGTCTACAGCTGTAGGGGTAGGAAAGCTGAAAATCTCTCTGAATATCTCTAATGGAACTATGAAGTTCCGGCTCATCAGCCGGTACTTCACAGATCCCTCTGTGGGTAGGTAGGAGAAGGAGCTGACGAACTCTAGTGTCGGCTCTATGTAGGCTGGGGCTCGGATCTCAGAAAACTGATCCAGCCCGACTGTAGCTATCATCCTCCTAAGGTCAGCCTCTAACCCTAGGCAGTCAAAAGCGGATACCTCCAGAAATCGCGGTGCGATAACCGGACGGCCCGCTATCCTCTCATAATCTACCCGACATCTCTCGTGGATGACCGGGCGGTAGGGACGGGAAGAAGAAGGGGAAGGGGAGGGTGAAGATCTATCTCTCAGGGCTAGTATCCTATCTGAACTCATCTTCACAAATCAATCTGTCAGACCACCTCGGTCGACTGACAAGTTCCAGAAATCACCTCGGTCGAGATGCAGGCCGACTGGACCGAGGCGTAGCAGTTCGAATTCCAATTCTCAGATTTCCAGTTCTTTTCCCCCTAAAATCACTACAATTGCTTCCTAAGGGGTACTTATGGGTTTCCTCAGCAGAATCAAGGGCAACCAAAGCCCAATAAACAGCAAACGAGGAGTTAGGGTTTTCGAACTTCGTTTACCTCGTTTCGGTCGAAAATGCTCAGATTTCTTGCAGATCTGTGGTTGCAATCGACTCCTCTTCCCTTTAATCGCGTTTTGGAACAGAAATCGTCGAAAAAGAGCGAGAAACGGAGGAGAACGAGATGCTCTTGTCGCCGCGGTCGAAATGGGTAAAAATTAAAAAGTGAAAAGTAATTTTCGCTTTTTATACCGTCGCGAGATCTGCTGTCACCTCGGTCGAGATGGTCTCGACTGGACCGAGGTGGTACGGACCGAGGCGGTTCTGCAGAAACCCTAGTCGCCTCGGTTGCTTCAAGAATCAACTCGGTCGAGGTGTTCTGACAGTGACCGAGGTGCTTCTTTCTTCTCAGAATCTCGAACTTCTCCCTTTCCTGGAGTGCTCCTTCCTGTTATCTGTCCAGAACGCCAAAAACAAAGCAAAGCAAAGCAAAGCAAAAACAAAAACTATCTAAACTAGACTAGAAAACGGGAAAGAAAGCAATACCTTGGGTTGCCTCCCAAGAAGCGCTTGATTTAAGGTCGCTAGCTGGACCATAGTGCGTCTCAAAGGAGGTAGGAGGTTCCCTCACCCCATACTTCACCTCCATCGTGGGGTGAAGTAAGTAAGTCCATCAAACGCTCCAGAACGTGCAAGTGCTCGTCGGGGAATGAATCGTCTATGGGTGGGCTATCCGGCTCGCGGGAGGATTCCGGTAGCCGGCTGAGGTGGTCCGCAACTGAATTCTCGGATCCCTTCTTATCGCGGATCTCTAGGTCAAACTCTTGGAGCAAGAGAATCCATCGAATAAGGCGCGGCTTTGCATCCTTCTTAGCCAACAAGTAACGAATGGCTGCATGGTCGGTGTAGACAATGACTTTCGCCCCTACTAGATAGGAACGAAACTTCTCGAAAGCATATACAACCGCCAATAACTCCTTCTCAGTGGTAGTGTTGATGCTAACCCTAGACTTAAGCTTAAAACAAGGATGCGAACCCGCAGTGTACGGGTCAATCGTAGTAAAAGCAAGAAAATTCCAGGGGTCGATCACAGGGACTTAGTGAAACAAAGTCCAATACGGTATGCTAGTGTTGATGCTAACCACAAGAGCAAGTATACAATCAAAGATGAATAAGATGTCAAATAAAGCAAACATGCAATTCTAGGGATTAAAGCATCTAGTTGTGGTTCCAACTCAAGATCTATAGATAAGCGGACAAAGCTGAGATTTTTGCATGGGGAAGGTGTTTCTAAAGTGGAGTAGATCACCGGGTAAGTCTCACTACACACTAATCCCAAACCGTAACTCCTATTACCGGGTAAGTCTCAAGGAATTAAGATAAAGAACTATTGCCTCAAACTAACACACCATCTAAGGGAATAGAATCAACCTTTACCGGATAGGTCTCAGGCTAACTCACAAAGATGGGATAGAAGCACACTCAAACCCCAATAAAGGACAAGCCTTTATTACCTATACTTATGATCGTTGGTATACAAACTAAGGAATTACCGGGTAAGTCTCATCCTAAGCTTGCTTTGAGCCAGAAAGGTATAATAAGAATAGGATTTGGCAAACTCTAACACTTAACTCTCAGTTTAGGATAGGGTAAGTCACCTCGGTCAGACGAATTCCACCCCGGCCGAGATGTTCATCGACTGAACGAGATGCTTAGGGTTAAGGTTAAAGACTCGAACTTTCAGGATCCTACTGTGATTAAGATCATTCTATCATTGTTTTTCCCACAACCTTCAGCCAATCACCCTAGAATCACACAAGGAAATTAGCCACTCATCATCATAATGAAAGTATTAAATATATGGGAAGAAGGTGAATATTTGAACAAAGAAGAATTTAATGAAAACACTTCAATAACTGAATCAAATATCACACAAAAATCGTTCCTTGGATAATGATCCAATAAGACAAGACAATCAAGGAAAGGAATTGAAGACAATCTTACAAAACCCTTCAAAAAGCTATAAAGCTATAGTCTTCAATCTTCCTTCAACCTTCAAAAAGGTTCTTCAAATCTCTCCCAAATTGGAGTAGGCTGCGGCTGCTGCGCTTGTAAACCCTGATCGACGATATAGCGTGCCTATCGAATTGTGGAAATCCAACCCTTTTTATAGGAAAAATAAACCTCCAAAGATAATAAATCTTAAGAAGATATATTCCCATAAAAATAGGTAAAATATATGATTCTGCATATCTCCTTCCTTCTAGAAGCTCAGCCCAAAAAATATAAGATCACTTTCCAATTTTAAAAGATCTCAGCCAAGAATAAAATATTCTCGCCGCGTCCTAGGTGTTCGCCTCGGTCGAGTCGGTGTCTCTGGATCGCCTCGGTCGAGATGAATCTCTGGGCAACCGAGGTGATCATAACTGAGTGTAGAATCTCTCAAAACTGGTCCAAAGTAAATCTTTAATCCATGGCTATGCTTCCTGAAGGATTCCTTTTTGCTCCTCAATGTAGCTCCAAATGACTCTTGACTCCTTTTGCTCCTTTTCAATGCAAAACGTACCATATTACCTGCAATTACAACGAAACTAGGTGTAGACCTCGATTCTCGCAAAGGTAGATGAAATGGTAGTAAAATCACATAATGTACATACAAACATGCAGATTATGAAAGATAAAACGTCCAAACAAACCCCAAAATATAGACTATAATTCATGCTATCAAAATATGAAAATATCCGGTACATCATAAGTCAAATAAGTCAGATAATACATCAACTACCCCATACTTGAGACACACTGTCCCAGTGGGTGTAATAAAAGTCTGAAAGAAAGGAGGACTCACCGGATAAAGAGCCGAACTGCATAAAAATAAAATAAATAAAATCCTGCAGCTCCTCAGAAGTCCTGATCCGGTGGTGGTGGTGGAATGTAAGGGTACAAAGTAGGGTCATAGGGATAGCCCATGACATGCTGGAACTGTAGCTGAGCCATCATGTGCTGATGATGCTGCCGCTCCTGCATCTCCCGGATATCCAAAGAAAGTGCAGCATAAGTGTCGATAACCTGATCTGTCAGGTCATCAATCCGTCGGTGTGCTGCTCTGTCTCTAACCCTCTGCCTCCTGCGCCTAGCGGGCCTGACTGGAGAAGTCTCAGCCGGCGCTGGCTCAGTGTCCTCCTCGTCCTCATCAAGATCAATAATGGGAGGCGCGCTCGTCCCAGCAGTGTCCGTCCCTGTGTCCATCGGGACGCCGCCTCCTCTCTCCTCAACTGTCTCGTCATCATCCTCCTCATCAGCCTCCTCTGCCTCCTCTGCAGCTGCAGCAGCAGCAGCTGCTCCCTCTCTGTAGTCCTCTATCAGCGGGACCCATGCAGCCTGCCAGAAATGCGGGTCGGCGACAGAAAACTGTGCAGACCATCTGATGCCCTGAGGCGCTGTCCGCTCCCAAGGCATGGCAACATACGGTGTAGTCAGCCCACGAGGAACAAGAATCCGCCTCGTGATCATCTCCTGCAGACCTAGCGGCTTCGGAGCCGCCGCCAATGTGCAAATACTGAGATCCATCCCGTGGTAGGAGGCGATGTGGGTGACTAGACCTCCACAGCAAATATCACCCTTCCCTTTGGCCTTGATCCTGTGCAGATCCTCTGCCAGCATCAAGCCAAAGTCAGGGTATCCTCCCGTGACCATGCAGTATAGTGAGAATAGCTCCCCCTGTCTGATCTTCTGGGGCGTCTCAGTACGCGCCAGAAGCATCTCGCTGAATATCCGGTGGGCGAGTCTGAAAGCTGGGTGGAAGATGACCTTCTCCCTGGAATCACCAGGGCGCCATCTGTCTGCATGAGTGGTGATGTGGGCTATCTGACCCCAAAACTCCCTAGCTACGGATCGGGAGGGGAAGTCTACAGCTGTAGGGGTAGGAAAGCTGAAAATCTCTCTGAATATCTCTAATGGAACTATGAAGTTCCGGCTCATCAGCCGGTACTTCACAGATCCCTCTGTGGGTAGGTAGGAGAAGGAGCTGACGAACTCTAGTGTCGGCTCTATGTAGGCTGGGGCTCGGATCTCAGAAAACTGATCCAGCCCGACTGTAGCTATCATCCTCCTAAGGTCAGCCTCTAACCCTAGGCAGTCAAAAGCGGATACCTCCAGAAATCGCGGTGCGATAACCGGACGGCCCGCTATCCTCTCATAATCTACCCGACATCTCTCGTGGATGACCGGGCGGTAAGGTCGGGAAGAAGAAGGGGAAGGGGAAGGTGAAGATCTATCTCTCAGGGCTAGTATCCTATCTGAACTCATCTTCACAAATCAATCTGTCAGACCACCTCGGTCGACTGACAAGTTCCAGAAATCACCTCGGTCGAGATGCAGGCCGACTGGACCGAGGCGTAGCAGTTCGAATTCCAATTCTCAGATTTCCAGTTCTTTTCCCCCTAAAATCACTACAATTGCTTCCTAAGGGGTACTTATGGGTTTCCTCAGCAGAATCAAGGGCAACCAAAGCCCAATAAACAGCAAACGAGGAGTTAGGGTTTTCGAACTTCGTTTACCTCGTTTCGGTCGAAAATGCTCAGATTTCTTGCAGATCTGTGGTTGCAATCGACTCCTCTTCCCTTTAATCGCGTTTTGGAACAGAAATCGTCGAAAAAGAGCGAGAAACGGAGGAGAGCGAGATACTCTTGTCGCCGCGGTCGAAATGGGTAAAAAATAAAAAGTGAAAAGTAATTTTCGCTTTTTATACCGTCGCGAGATCTGCTGTCACCTCGGTCGAGATGGTCTCGACTGGACCGAGGTGGTACGGACCGAGGCGGTTCTGCAGAAACCCTAGTCGCCTCGGTTGCTTCAAGAATCAACTCGGTCGAGGTGTTCTGACAGTGACCGAGGTACTTCTTTCTTCTCAGAATCTCGAACTTCTCCCTTTCCTGGAGTGCTCCTTCCTGTTGTCTGTCCAAAAACCCAAAAACAAAGCAAAGCAAAGCAAAAACAAAAAAAAACTATCTAAACTAGACTAGAAAACGGGAAAGAAAGCAATACCTTGGGTTGCCTCCCAAGAAGCGCTTGATTTAAGGTCGCTAGCTGGACCATAGTGCGTCTCAAAGGAGGTAGATTGGTGCGACCTCCTCAACCGGCGTTTCCGGTTGGTACTTCTTAAGTCTATGACCGTTGACCTTGAAGCTTCCGCTAGTTTCGCCCCATATCTCAACTGCACCATGAGGGAAGACATGTTTCACAACGTAAGGTCCGGTCCATCTAGATTTCAACTTACCTGGAAAAAGACGGAGGCGGGAGTTGAAGAGTAGAACTAAGTCTCCTTCGTTAAGCTCCTTTGGAACGATACGCTTGTCATGCCATCTCTTCGTCCTTTCCTTGTAGATCTTGGCATTCTCGTAGGCGTTCAAACGCAGCTCTTCCAGCTCGTTAAGTTCCAATAGTCGCTTCTCACCAGCCTCCTTAATGTCAAAGTTCAACCATTTGATAGCCCAATATGCTTTGTGCTCCAACTCAACGGGCAAGTGGCAAGATTTCCCATACACCAAATTATAAGGGGTGGTGCCTATGGGAGTCTTGAATGCGGTCCTGTACGCCCAAAGAGCATCGTCTAATTTCATGGACCAATCCTTCCTCGTTCTAGAGACGGTCTTTTCCAAAATTGCTTTGATTTCTCTATTCGAGATCTCGACATGTCCACTAGTTTGAGGGTGATAAGCGGTTGATACCTTGTGGGTTACCCCATACTTCGATAGAAGTGCCTTAAACTTCCGGTTGATGAAATGCGTTCCTCCATCGCTGATGATGATGCGTGGAGTTCCAAATCGTGGAAAGATAGTTCTATTCAAGAACTTCACAACCACCTTGGCGTCGTTAGTGGGAGAAGCGATGGCTTCGACCCATCTAGAGACGTAATCCACTGCAAGGAGAATGTAGAGGTTTCCTCCGGAGGATGGGAAAGGTCCCATGAAGTCAATCCCCCATACATCAAAGATTTCTACTTCTTGGATGTTGTTAAGTGGCATCTCGTTCCTCCTTGATAGGTTCCCTGTTCTTTGGCATGCATCACAAGAAACAACAAAAGATTGCACATCCTTAAATAATGTAGGCCAAAAGAAACCGGAACGCAACACCTTGGCGCATGTTTTATCGGTGCTAGCATGCCCTCCACATGGAAGTGAGTGGCAATGCTTTATGACGCTATTAACTTCGTCTTCCGGAATGCACCTTCGAAGCATCCCATCCGGTCCGCGCTTGAATAGCAGCGGCTCATCCCAGTAGTAATGTCGTACTTCCTTGAGGAATCTCTTCTTTTGGGAGTACGTCAATCCGGGTGGTATTTCCTGGCAAACAAGATAATTCACAATATCAGCATACCAAGGACTTTTATTATCAGAAAGTTGGTGGAGAGAATGATCCGCCAACTGTGGGTAAATGTCAGAGAAGGGAGTAGAAAAATTGTCATTCTCAGCAATCTCAGTTGACATTGTCTCTCTATCGACCTCGGTCGAGGCGCAAAGGCGTTGACCGAGGTGTTCTTCAGACGCCTCGCTCAGTCCAGAAAGTGCCTCGGTCGAGGTACTGCTACTGGATCCGAGGCTGGAAATCTTCGTTTCCTGGATCAGCTTCTCAGTCATGGCTCCTGGATCTTCTTCCAGTGCCTTCAGGCTCCGTATATCTGCATCACAAGAAGCATCTATACCTTCCTCCATTAAACTGAAGCTAATAACTCTTTCGAGTGGATCATTAATAAGGATAGAGCTCACCAATTCTCTTGATTCTTCTTCATCGTAGATGTTGAAGATATCATCAGTTAGTTGCTCCCCCTTCATGGCTGCAAGTAGTGCGAACTCCACCTCATCGCCACCAACGTTGAATTTCAACTTGGCGTTCTTGCAATCCACATTGCAACCCGAAGTTGCTAGAAATGGCCTCCCGAGAATGATAGGAACAGGATAGTCTGCGGGAATGTCAAGTACGACAAAATCTATGGGTAGATAGAAGTTACCTAACTTGACCGGAACGTCTTCCAAAATGCCCACGGGATGGGTGATGGAGCGATCCGCCATGTAAAGTCGAATCTTGACCGGCTTGGGTTCTCCAAGACCGATCTTAATGCATAGCTCCAGCGGAATGATGCTCACGCTGGCTCCTAGATCACATAGGGCTTCACAAGTGACATCCCCAACTTGAATGGGAATGCAAAATGAGCCGGGATCTCTCAACTTAGGTGGCATCTTCTCCTTCATGATCTTTATAAGCTCCGAAGACTTAGATGTCATCCTAACTTCACCAACATCCTCCAGCTTCCTCTTCCTTGATAGGATCTCCTTTAAGAACTTCCCGTAGGCGGGCATACCTAAAATAGCATCAAGGAAAGGGATATTAATATGGAGCTTATTCATCAAGTCAAGGAACTTACCAAAGTGCTTGTCAAGATGTGCTCTGGCTCTGGACTGGGGAAATGGAAGTGGTGGTTTATATGCAGGAGGTGGAACATAGGCTTCAGTTGTTCCTCCTGCTTTCTGTTGCACCGCCTCGGTTGGCATCTCGGTCGAGGTGTTCTTCGACTGGATCTGGACCGAGGTGGTCTGCGTCGAGCGAGGTACTGGATCTGTGGTTTTGAGTCCACTCCTCGTCGTGATGGCCATGCACTGGCCCTTAGGGTTAGTTTCCGTCTTTGCTGGAAGCTTCCCTGGATCTCTTGGCGCTTCATTCGCCCTATTAGCAAGTTGTTGTTCGAAGGACTTTTGGGCCCTCGAAAATGAAGTCATAGAATTCTCCATAGCACTAAGCTTGATCAAGATTGCCTCGAGGACTGCGTCCTTCTTTTCCGGCTGAGACGAACTTGATCCTTGCCCTTGGCTCTTCAATGGAGTAGAAGAAGAAGAAGGAGGAGAGAGGAAAGGGTTAGAGGAATCATTAGAGTTGGAGTTTGAATAATTGTTACCGTTGTTTTGGTTATTATTCGCTCTCCAATTGTTGCTATTGGATCCTTTATTGTTGTTGTAGTTGTTGTTTCGGGGTCCGTTGTTGTTGTTACGGTACCCGTTATTGTTGTTGTTGTTGTTGTTCCTTTGCCCTTGCTCTTCCTTCTTAGTTTGAGCCATCAATAGCTCCTTCAATTGCTTCACGTCGTTCTTCAAGGACGTGAATTGGTTGTTGTTGGTTTGAGTCTCTTGAAAGTTGACTCTTTTAACTCCACCTTCAGCTCCCTGGTGGGTGTACTTCTCCATGTGCAAGGCTTGCTTCTCAATGAAATCCCAAGCCTCGTCAACCGCCATATCCATAAATGTGCCGGCGGAGAGTAGTTGGAGATTAAACTGGGTGTTTCCGTCCAGCCCTTTGAAGTAGATCTCCAACAACTCGATCTTTGGAATCCCATGATGTGGGCAATCCAAAAGGATATCCTTGAACCGCTCCCATGATTTGGACAAACTCTCCTTGTCCTTCATGATGAAAGCATTGATCTTCCCTCTCATTTCAGCAGTCTTTGAGAGGGGAAAGAATTTGGTCAAGAATTCCGTAGTCATCTCTTCCCATGTGCTGATCTTTCCTGCAGGAAGAGATTGATACCAAGTAAGAGCTCTATCTTTAAGAGAAAAGTAGAAAGGTCTTAGCTTGTAGTTGTTATTTTCAATTCTGGGAGGTCGCAAGGTCTCCATCAAGATCTCGTAGTTTTGAAGATGTTGATGCGGCGACTCCTTCTCTAGCCCTCCGAATTGACATTGGCGAATCATCGCTAGAACTTGTGGTCGAAGTTCGTAGTCATGGTCCGCTGGATCTCCTAGGTTCACTCCTGGACGCCTCAGCTGTTGATTAGGGTCCATCCTTTGACCTAGGGTTTGTGGAATTCCTGCAAGAAGAACATCTCGGACTGGCATCCGAAGTGGATGCACATCGGCCGGGGCGTCAGGAACTGGGACTTGCCTCGGTCGAGGATCAATTACTGGATCCTGCATCGGTCGAGGTTGAATCTGGTTCCGAATTGCTGCAATCTCAGCTTCGATTGCTGCATTCCTGGCCTGATTCTCTTCTTTTTCCTGCCTTAGCTCTTCTTTACTGAGACGTAGCTGCTCCTGCGTCTCTCTCAGTGTACGGGTCAATCGTAGTAAAAGCAAGAAAATTCCAGGGGTCGATCACAGGGACTTAGTGAAACAAAGTCCAATACGGTATGCTAGTGTTGACGCTAACCACAAGAGCAAGTATACAATCAAAGATGAATAAGATGTCAAATAAGCAAACATGCAATTCTAGGGATTAAAGCATCTAGTTGTGGTTCCAACTCAAGATCTATAGATAAGCGGACAAAGCTGAGGTTTTTGCATGGGGAAGGTGTTTCTAAAGTGGAGTAGATCACCGGGTAAGTCTCACTACACACTAATCCCAAACCGTAACTCCTATTACCGGGTAAGTCTCAAGGAATCAAGATAAAGAACTATAACCTCAAACTAACACACCATCTAAGGGAATAGAATCAACCTTTACCGGGTAAGTCTCAGGCTAACTCACAAAGATGGGATGAAAGCACACTCAAACCCCAATAAAGGATAAACCTTTATTACCTACACTTATGATCGTTGGTACACAAACTAAGGAATTACCGGGTAAGTCTCATCCTAAGCTTGCTTTGAACCAGAAAGGTGTAATAAGAATAGGATTTAGCAAACTCTAACACTTAACTCTCAGTTTAAGGTCGGATAAGTCACCTCGGTCAGAAGAGTTCCACCCCGGCCGAGATGTTCATCAACCGAACGAGATGCTTAGGGTTAAGGTTAAAGACTCGAACTTTCAGGATCCTACTGGAATCTAAGACTATTCTATCATTGTTTTTCCCACAACCTTCAGCCAATCACCCTAGAATCGCACAAGGAAATTAGCCACTCATCATCATTGTGAAAGTATTAAATGTAAGGGAAGAAGGTGAATATTTGAACAAAGAAGAATTTAATGAAAAGACTTCAATAACTGAATCAAATATCACACAAAAGTGTTCCTTGGAAAATAATCCAACAAGACAAGACAACAATTGAGGGAATTGAAAACAATCTTACAAAACCCTTCAATAAAAGCTATGAAAGCTATGGACTTCAATCTTCCTTCAACCTTCAAAAAGGTTCTTCAACTCTCTCCCAAATTGGAGTATGCGGCTGCTGCGCTGATAGCGGGTGTATGCGGGATGTTTCCAATTGTATGCGGATCCTCCTATTTGTGGAAAATCCAACCCTTTTTATAGGAAAAATAGCCCTCCAAAGATAAGAAATCTTAGAAAGATATTATCCCATAAATATAGGTAAAATATATGATTCTGCATATCTCCTTCCTTCCAGAAGCCAAGCCCAAAAATAAAATATTCTCGCCGCGTCCTAGGTGTTCGCCTCGGTCGAGTCGGCGTCTCTGGATTACCTCGGTCGAGATGAATCTCTGGTCAACCGAGGTGACTCACAACTGAATGTAGAATCTCTCAAAACTGGCCAAAGTAAATCCTTAATTCATGGCTATGCTTCCTGGATGTAGCTCCAAATGACTCATGACTCCTTTTGCTCCTTTTTGATGCAAAACGTACCATATTACCTGCAATTACAACGAAACTAGGTGTAGACCTCGATTCTCGCAAAGGTAGATGAAATGGTAGTAAAATCACATAATGTACATACAAACATGCAGATTATGAAAGATAAAACGTCCAAACAAACCCCAAAATATAGACTATAATTCATGCTATCAAAATACCCCATACTTAGCCCTTGCTTGTCCCCAAACAAGTTCTGCATATAAAATACAAGATAGAATGGATTATAAGTCAAAAAAATCAATGAAAAAGTCTTCCAAAAACATTTTATGGTGTGCAACTACCATAGATCACTCTAAGAGAGTACTTCCTGGAATTTAAAAACTCAATATGATCAAAACATTTTATAAATATAGGAAAGTTGTTCATCTTTGCATAAAATCATAGAATGCATAATAAATCATAATTATCAAAATTAATCATGTATAATCCAATTTGAACCGCTAAGTCAATCAACAAGCTCAAGGTCTCAAGGGCTTCCCAAAAGAAAAGGTAAAGAAACGTGTAGGGTAGGGATGTATGTAAGGTAATGTGGTGCTAGAATCCGGGAAAAGGATGAACTTCACTTTCACTTTGACTTGCAACATCTTCCACCAATAAGCTTTGCTTATTTCACACTTTTTTCTCTTTTACTTTACTTTTTGGGATGCATGGATAGAGGTGCACAATAACCGAAGCCTAGGAAATCCGCAATCATCAATTTCTTGAGATGCATCAAACCCTTGATGCACATACCATGACCCGTTAGGAATATCGCTCAATCCGACTTTGGCAAGACACAAACACCCGGCTATGTGAATGGTGCCGAGTTACTCATCTTCATGATTGACTTCCCCAAACCTATTATTGCTTTCTAACACTTTCACTTTCAGCCACCTCTCAACTTTTGACTTGCTTTCACCACTTCGCTTGCTTCCAAATTCCCGGATAGGTAAAGGGAGGCAATATGTATATGAGGGGCTAAGCATGATCAAGAAGAAGAAGAAGAAGAAGAATGAATTGCCTTGGTCTTTCCAAGAAGAACGTGAGAGAACTTATGCTGCGGTGTCAACCTTCAAATTCAACATAATTTGGATAAAAATAAAGTATTAAACATGCCAATAATTTCAAACAAAGCATTTAGCAACTTAAACATATCATAAAACATTTCAAACATATAAGGAATTTAAATCCAGTCAGCAAACAAGATCTTCACTGAGATCATATCCAGATAAGTAACACAAAAATCGTTTTCGAAAACTCTCAGTTAACCCACCTCGGTCGAGATGTTCTTGGGTCAACCGAGGTGAAACACCTCGTTTTGCCAGAACTGTCCCGGTCGAGGTCCAAAAAAATTTTTTTTTTTTTTTCGGTTTCGACGTTTTTCTCAATCAAATAACCTGTAAGTATGCATGCAATCTCAGATAAACATATAAATGCAGATAAAGCATGAATATGAAAATATCCGATACATCATAAGTCGAATAATACATCATAAGTCAAATAAGTCAGATAATACATCAACTACCCCATACTTGAGACACACTGTCCCAGTGGGTGTAATAAAAGTCTGAAAGAAAGGAGGACTCACCGGATAAAGAGCCGAACTGCATAAAAATAAAATAAATAAAAATCCTGCAGCTCCTCAGAAGTCCTGATCCGGTGGTGGTGGTGGAATGTAAGGGTACAAAGTAGGGTCATAGGGATAGCCCATGACATGCTGGAACTGTAGCTGAGCCATCATGTGCTGATGATGCTGCCGCTCCTGCATCTCCCGGATATCCAAAGAAAGTGCAGCATAAGTGTCGATAACCTGATCTGTCAGGTCATCAATCCGTCGGTGTGCTGCTCTGTCTCTAAGGGCTAGTATCCTATCTGAACTCATCTCGTTTCGGTCGAAAATGCTCAGATTTCTTGCAGATCTGTGGTTGCAATCGACTCCTCTTCCCTTTAATCGCGTTTTGGAACAGAAATCGTCGAAAAAGAGCGAGAAACGGAGGAGAGCGAGATACTCTTGTCGCCGCGGTCGAAATGGGTAAAAAATAAAAAGTGAAAAGTAATTTTCGCTTTTTATACCGTCGCGAGATCTGCTGTCACCTCGGTCGAGATGGTCTCGACTGGACCGAGGTGGTACGGACCGAGGCGGTTCTGCAGAAACCCTAGTCGCCTCGGTTGCTTCAAGAATCAACTCGGTCGAGGTGTTCTGACAGTGACCGAGGTACTTCTTTCTTCTCAGAATCTCGAACTTCTCCCTTTCCTGGAGTGCTCCTTCCTGTTGTCTGTCCAAAACACCAAAAACAAAGCAAAGCAAAGCAAAACAAAAACAAAAACTATCTAAACTAGACTAGAAAACGGGAAAGAAAGCAATACCTTGGGTTGCCTCCCAAGAAGCGCTTGATTTAAGGTCGCTAGCTGGACCATAGTGCGTCTCAAAGGAGGTAGATCGGTGCGACCTCCTCAACCGGCGTTTCCGGTTGGTACTTCTTAAGTCTATGACCGTTGACCTTGAAGCTTCCGCTAGTTTCACCCCATATCTCAACTGCACCATGAGGGAAGACATGTTTCACAACGTAAGGTCCGGTCCATCTAGATTTCAACTTACCTGGAAAAAGACGGAGGCGGGAGTTGAAGAGTAGAACTAAGTCTCCTTCGTTAAGCTCCTTTGGAACGATACGCTTGTCATGCCATCTCTTCGTCCTTTCCTTGTAGATCTTGGCATTCTCGTAGGCGTTCAAACGCAGCTCTTCCAGCTCGTTAAGTTCCAATAGTCGCTTCTCACCAGCCTCCTTAATGTCAAAGTTCAACCATTTGATAGCCCAATATGCTTTGTGCTCCAACTCAACGGGCAAGTGGCAAGATTTCCCATACACCAAATTATAAGGGGTGGTGCCTATGGGAGTCTTGAATGCGGTCCTGTACGCCCAAAGAGCATCGTCTAATTTCATGGACCAATCCTTCCTCGTCCTAGAGACGGTCTTCTCCAAAATTGCTTTGATTTCTCTGTTTGAGATCTCGACCTGTCCACTAGTTTGAGGGTGATAAGCGGTTGATACCTTGTGGGTTACCCCATACTTCGATAGAAGTGCCTTAAACTTCCGGTTGATGAAATGCGTTCCTCCATCGCTGATGATGATGCGTGGAGTTCCAAATCGTGGAAAGATAGTTCTATTCAAGAACTTCACAACCACCTTGGCGTCGTTAGTGGGAGAAGCGATGGCTTCGACCCATCTAGAGACGTAATCCACTGCAAGGAGAATGTAGAGGTTTCCTCCGGAGGATGGGAAAGGTCCCGTGAAGTCAATCCCCCATACATCAAAGATTTCTACTTCTTGGATGTTGTTAAGTGGCATCTCGTTCCTCCTTGATAGGTTCCCTGTTCTTTGGCATGCATCACAAGAAACAACAAAAGATTGCACATCCTTAAATAATGTAGGCCAAAAGAAACCGGAACGCAACACCTTGGCGCATGTTTTATCGGTGCTAGCATGCCCTCCACATGGAAGTGAGTGGCAATGCTTTACGACGCTATTAACTTCGTCTTCCGGAATGCACCTTCGAAGCATCCCATCCGGTCCGCGCTTGAATAGCAGCGGCTCATCCCAGTAGTAATGTCGTACTTCCTTGAGGAATCTCTTCTTTTGGGAGTACGTCAATCCGGGTGGTATTTCCTGGCAAACAAGATAATTCACAATATCAGCATACCAAGGACTTTTATTATCAGAAAGTTGGTGGAGAGAATGATCCGCCAACTGTGGGTAAATGTCAGAGAAGGGAGTAGAAAAATTGTCATTCTCAGCAATCTCAGTTGACATTGTCTCTCTATCGACCTCGGTCGAGGCGCAAAGGCGTTGACCGAGGTGTTCTTCAGACGCCTCGCTCAGTCCAGAAAGTGCCTCGGTCGAGGTACTGCTACTGGATCCGAGGCTGGAAATCTTCGTTTCCTGGATCAGCTTCTCAGTCATGGCTCCTGGATCTTCTTCCAGTGCCTTCAGGCTCCGTATATCTGCATCACAAGAAGCATCTATACCTTCCTCCATTAAACTGAAGCTAATAACTCTTTCGAGTGGATCATTAATAAGGATAGAGCTCACCAATTCTCTTGATTCTTCTTCATCGTAGATGTTGAAGATATCATCAGTTAGTTGCTCCCCCTTCATGGCTGCAAGTAGTGCGAACTCCACCTCATCGCCACCAACGTTGAATTTCAACTTGGCGTTCTTGCAATCCACATTGCAACCCGAAGTTGCTAGAAATGGCCTCCCGAGAATGATAGGAACAGGATAGTCTGCGGGAATGTCAAGTACGACAAAATCTATGGGTAGATAGAAGTTACCTAACTTGACCGGAACGTCTTCCAAAATGCCCACGGGATGGGTGATGGAGCGATCCGCCATGTAAAGTCGAATCTTGACCGGCTTGGGTTCTCCAAGACCGATCTTAATGCATAGCTCCAGCGGAATGATGCTCACGCTGGCTCCTAGATCACATAGGGCTTCACAAGTGACATCCCCAACTTGAATGGGAATGCAAAATGAGCCGGGATCTCTCAACTTAGGTGGCATCTTCTCCTTCATGATCTTTATAAGCTCCGAAGACTTAGATGTCATCCTAACTTCACCAACATCCTCCAGCTTCCTCTTCCTTGATAGGATCTCCTTTAAGAACTTCCCGTAGGCGGGCATACCTAAAATAGCATCAAGGAAAGGGATATTAATATGGAGCTTATTCATCAAGTCAAGGAACTTACCAAAGTGCTTGTCAAGATGTGCTCTGGCTCTGGACTGGGGAAATGGAAGTGGTGGTTTATATGCAGGAGGTGGAACATAGGCTTCAGTTGTTCCTCCTGCTTTCTGTTGCACCGCCTCGGTTGGCATCTCGGTCGAGGTGTTCTTCGACTGGATCTGGACCGAGGTGGTCTGCGTCGAGCGAGGTACTGGATCTGTGGTTTTGAGTCCACTCCTCGTCGTGATGGCCATGCACTGGCCCTTAGGGTTAGTTTCCGTCTTTGCTGGAAGCTTCCCTGGATCTCTTGGCGCTTCATTCGCCCTATTAGCAAGTTGTTGTTCGAAGGACTTTTGGGCCCTCGAAAATGAAGTCATAGAATTCTCCATAGCACTAAGCTTGATCAAGATTGCCTCCAGGACTGCGTCCTTCTTTTCCGGCTGAGACGAACTTGATCCTTGCCCTTGGCTCTTCAATGGAGTAGAAGAAGAAGAAGGAGGAGAGAGGAAAGGGTTAGAGGAATCATTAGAGTTGGAGTTTGAATAATTGTTACCGTTGTTTTGGTTATTATTCGCTCTCCAATTGTTGCTATTGGATCCTCTATTGTTGTTGTAGTTGTTGTTTCGGGGTCCGTTGTTGTTGTTACGGTACCCGTTCTTGTTGTAGTTGTTGTTGTTCCTTTGCCCTTGCTCTTCCTGCTTAGTTTGAGCCATCAATAGCTCCTTCAATTGCTTCACGTCGTTCTTCAAGGACGTGAATTGGTTGTTGTTGGTTTGAGTCTCTTGAAAGTTGACTCTTTTAACTCCACCTTCAGCTCCTTGGTGGGTGTACTTCTCCATGTGCAAGGCTTGCTTCTCAATGAAATCCCAAGCCTCGTCAACCGCCATATCCATAAATGTGCCGGCGGAGAGTAGTTGGAGATTAAACTGGGTGTTTCCGTCCAGCCCTTTGAAGTAGATCTCCAACAACTCGATCTTTGGAATCCCATGATGTGGGCAATCCAAAAGGATATCCTTGAACCGCTCCCATGATTTGGACAAGCTCTCCTTGTCCTTCATGATGAAAGCATTGATCTTCCCTCTCATTTCAGCAGTCTTTGAGGGGGGAAAGAATTTAGTCAAGAATTCCGTAGTCATCTCTTCCCATGTGCTGATCTTTCCTGCAGGAAGAGATTGATACCAAGTAAGAGCTCTATCTTTAAGAGAAAAGTAGAAAGGTCTTAGCTTGTAGTTGTTATTTTCAATTCTGGGAGGTCGCAAGGTCTCCATCAAGATCTCGTAGTTTTGAAGATGTTGATGCGGCGACTCCTTCTCTAGCCCTCCGAATTGACATTGGCGAATCATCGCTAGAACTTGTGGTCGAAGTTCGTAGTCATGGTCCGCTGGATCTCCTAGGTTCACTCCTGGACGCCTCAGCTGTTGATTAGGGTCCATCCTTTGACCTAGGGTTTGTGGAATTCCTGCAAGAAGAACATCTCGGACTGGCATCCGAAGTGGATGCACATCGGCCGGGGCGTCAGGAACTGGGACTTGCCTCGGTCGAGGATCAATTACTGGATCCTGCATCGGTCGAGGTTGAATCTGGTTCCGAATTGCTGCAATCTCAGCTTCGATTGCTGCATTCCTGGCCTGATTCTCTTCTTTTTCCTGCCTTAGTTCTTCTTTACTGAGACGTAGCTGCTCCTGCGTCTCTCTCAATTGGGCCAAAAGATCGTGATCGTCTTGTTGGGCCATCTTCGCTTCTCTTAAGCGTCGTTTGTATGTCTTTTCCGGTTCGGGATCGTAAGGAACGATTTCCTTTCCAGTGCGGGTTCTTCGCATATACCTAAGAAAGAACCTGCAAAAGTCACTCAAGTAGAGTGGTAAGACAACACGGGGCAAATGCCCCAAGAGCAAACCGTACCGGCTCGGTCTAGACCAAGTCCCCGGCAACGGCGCCAAAAACTTGTTCGCTCCAAACGGTGTGTGCAAGCTTTAAATTTATAACCCTAGACTTAAGCTTAAAACAAGGATGCGAACCCGCAGTGTACGGGTCAATCGTAGTAAAAGCAAGAAAATTCCAGGGGTCGATCACAGGGACTTAGTGAAACAAAGTCCAATACGGTATGCTAGTGTTAATGCTAACCACAAGAGCAAGTATACAATCAAAGATGAATAAGATGTCAAATAAGCAAACATGCAATTCTAGGGATTAAAGCATCTAGTTGTGGTTCCAACTCAAGATCTATAGATAAGCGGACAAAGCTGAGATTTTTGCATGGGGAAGGTGTTTCTAAAGTGGAGTAGATCACCGGGTAAGTCTCACTACACACTAATCCCAAACCGTAACTCCTATTACCGGGTAAGTCTCAAGGAATTAAGATAAAGAACTATTGCCTCAAACTAACACACCATCTAAGGGGATAGAATCAACCTTTACCGGGTAAGTCTCAGGTTAACTCACAAAGATGGGATGGAAGCACACTCAAACCCCAATAAAGGACAAGCCTTTATTACCTAAACTTATGATCGTTGGTATACAAACTAAGGAATTACCGGGTAAGTCTCATCCTAAGCTTGCTTTGAACCAGAAAGGTATAATAAGAATAGGATTTGGCAAACTCTAACACATTAACTCTCAGTTAAGGATCGGATAAGCCACCTCGGTCAGCCAGTTTCCACCCCGGCCGAGATGTTCATCGACTGAACGAGATGCTTAGGGTTAAGGTTAAAGACTCGAACTTTCAGGATCCTACTGTGATTAAGATCATTCTATCATTGTTTTTCCCACAACCTTCAGCCAATCACCCTAGAATCACACAAGGAAATTAGCCACTCATCATCATAATGAAAGTATTAAATATATGGGAAGAAGGTGAATATTTGAACAAAGAAGAATTTAATGAAAACACTTCAATAACTGAATCAAATATCACACAAAAATCGTTCCTTGGATAATAATCCAACAAGACAAGACAACAAGGAAAAGAATTGAAGACAATCTTACAAAACCCTCCAAAAAGCTATAAAGCTATAGTCTTCAATCTTCCTTCAACCTTCAAAAAGGTTCTTCGAATCTCCCAAATTGGAGTAGGATGCGGCTGCTGCGTCGTATGCGGGATGTTCTACTGTAAGCGGATGTCGGCGTATGCAGCGAGTCGGATTTGTGGAAAATCCAACCCTTTTTATAGGAAAAATAAACCTCCAAAGATAATAAATCTTAAGAAGATATATTCCCATAAAAATAGGTAAAATATATGATTCTGCATATCTCCTTCCTTCCAGAAGCTCAGCCCAAAAATATAAGATCACTTTCCAATTTTAAAAGATCTCAGCCAAGAATAAAATATTCTCGCCGCGTCCTAGGTGTTCGCCTCGGTCGAGTCGGTGTCTCTGGATCGCCTCGGTCGAGATGAATCTCTGGGCAACCGAGGTGATCATAACTGAGTGTAGAATCTCTCAAAACTGGTCCAAAGTAAATCTTTAATCCATGGCTATGCTTCCTGAAGGATTCCTTTTTGCTCCTCAATGTAGCTCCAAATGACTCTTGACTCCTTTTGCTCCTTTTCAATGCAAAACGTACCATATTACCTGCAATTACAACGAAACTAGGTGTAGACCTCGATTCTCGCAAGGGTAGATGAAATGGTAGTAAAATCACATAATGTACATACAAACATGCAGATTATGAAAGATAAAACGTCTAAACAAACCCCAAAATATAGACTATAATTCATGCTATCAGTCTCATTACCGGGTAAGTCTCTAAGAACCTAAGGATAAGAATTCTACACAAACCGGATTGTTAATTAGGGGTCTAACCTATCCTTACCGGGTAGGTCTTGGAAAGGGAAGTCCTAAACAACTATCCTAGCACATCTAATCCAATGGCGGCTTATTAGGCTCACCACTACCTAAGGTTTGTCATCTTTAGATTCTAAGAGCAAGGATTACCGGGTAAGTCTCTCCTAACACTTAGTTACTACACTAGGTTACCCTAGGGTAGGTTAAACTCAACAAACACTTAGGGTTTCAACATTCTATAGATCTAAGGCAAGATCCTTCGAACCAGGGAAAATCACGGTTTGTTCTACCTAAACCACGGCCGTGGTTCTACAAGAACTACCCGTGATTTCTAACAGCAGCTACGTTCATAAGCAAAAGTCATCCAAAGGTAAATCTAAGTCCGTCCTATCATAGCCCTAGTCATAACCATCCTTTCCTTACCCTAGAACCACATCACTTTAGCCTACAACATTCATAATGGAAATCGAAACAAACAAACATAAAATCATAACATTTATTGCAAGATAATGAGGGGAAATAGATGAACAAGTTAACTTAAAACAAAACCAAGCTTAAAATAGGATTAGAATGACTCACAATCCTTCCAAAAGAAGGTTCAAATGGTTCATACAATTCTAGAAATAGAATCCGAAATACAAGAAAACTATGGTGTGTGTTCTTCTCCTCCTCTTCAATGGATCACTTCTTCTTCTCTTTGACACTTTCCTTCCTAGAAAAACTTCTTGTTGAGAGAATATATTTGTTAGAGAGAAATGGATAATGGATGAGCTGCTCCAAAACTACTCCCAGCTGCCTCTCACAGCCCATGAAGGACCACTTTTATAACAAACTTGCATGAGCTGGCCATGAGAGTCGTGGCACAGCTGTCACAAGAATCTGGGAAAATCCACGGTTGATTCCACGGCCGTGATTTGTCAGAGAACCGTGATTCTGTGCAGAAACTTCGCCTTTGATCATTAAGCTGTGATTTGGTGCATGGCTAGTGTTGGAAAGGTTCTATGAGTCCTCCTTAGCCCTTAATTTGTGTCCCAATGAGCCCGAGGGTGTGTCATCTAGATGAACGATCCTCAACGCATCGTTTTAGCTCCTAATTTTCCCGAAATACCTATAAAACACGCACAAGTCCGTGTAGACGTCTATCTCGACAAAATACATGAATTGAGTGCAAAACGTCTTGAACTAATGCTAAACCATGCATGAATGAGTGAGAAATCTACCTAAATGATTACCTAAATCTAGATCATAAATCGTGTTATCAAAATACCCCATACTTAAGGTTTGCTCGTCCCCGAGCAAATGCTCAACTATAGAATACGAGATAGCATGATTTATGTGTGCAGAAAAACGGCAAAATCTTTTTGGGTTTGTGCTTCTACTATTGGATCACCTTCATAGTCATGTATCATGGCAATTGGACAAGCAATTATGTATCAAACGAATGAAGGCATGGAAAGACAATTGTACTTAACTCAAAGACATGTATGAGATGTAAAGATGAAGAGGTCAAGAAGGTCAAGAGTATATCCAATCTAGATTACTAAGTCTTACAAACATGCAAGTAGGTCATAAGGTCTTGTGACATAAAAAGGCCAAGAAACGTTGTGATTGGGTGGGGAATTTTCTAGGTTATGTGATGCTAATCCGGGAATGGAACTAACTTCACTTCCTTGTCCTCGATCAACTTCCCCCAAGTGTATATTTTTTCCTTATCTTGCTTTCTTTTCTTTTTCTTGACTTGTTTTTGAGACAATGGCATTGGTGTACAATAGCCGAAACCTCGGTGATTAGCCATCCTCGGGCTTTTTCTATTTTTTTTCGAGGTGCATCCACACCGGGCACACATACCAAAGCTCGTTAGGGCTATTGATTCATTTGACTTTGGCAAGGCACCAACACCCGATTATGTGAAGTGTACTGAGTTACTTGTCATTTGAACCAACGCCCCCAAACCTATATTGTTGGCTACACTTCCACAATAATTTCAGCATTTTCATTCATGACATTCCTTTCATCAATAACTTTACCCCACACTTGCTTTTCACACACTTCAACACACTAGCATGCTCCTATTCCCGGATGGGTTAAAAGAGGTCAATTTTATATCAATTGAGGTGCTTAAGCAATCATGATCAAGATGAGAAGTAGAGAAAGATGAAATGCCTCATTCATTCCTAGATGGTATGCAAGAACTATCATGTAATTTCGACTTTCAATACTCCATCCATTCTAGGCAAACATCATAATCACAAATCATTCATAGAATTTAAGAGAAGTAGTTCTAGTCCATATATGCATTTATCAATTTAACACATAAGGCCATCCATAGCCAATTCACAAGACAAGATTTCATCATTAGGATCATATCCAAGCCTAGAAAGCACAAAAAAAAAAATTTAATTTTCTGATTTTTATGGGATTTTCGATTTAAGTATGTACAATGCAAGACATGTGCAAATATTAACCTATCCTAGATGCTCATCATGCAAGGGATCATGCGAACCCTACCCCATACTTAGAAACACATTGTCCCCAATGTGGTATACAAGTAAAGAGAGTGAAAGAAGGTTCTCACAATGTAAAAGTGTTTGCTATGGTATTTGGGATTTCTCAAGTGAATTGATGTTGGATGATCTTATCAACCATGGTAGAGAGCTCTAAGCATCATCCAAGCTTCGAAACTCGCGCTAGGCACCGCTAGCCGTCCAAGTTCCGCGTCCGCTCCACCCATAATTGGTGAGGGATTCATCATCATCATTCATATGTCAAGAAAGGCTTCCAATGCCTCTAATGCTCTAGCACACACGAAACACAAAACACACACAAAAACAGAAAAATCTAAGCAAAAATGAAAAATGAAAAGGGAAAAATAGTACCAATGGGTTGCCTCCCACCAAGCGCTTCTTTAAGGTCATTAGCTTGACCAAACTCGGGAGCGTCTATTCAAGGTGAAGCGGGGCGATCATGTCTACCGGGGCTCCCGGAATATACTTCTTCAAGCGATGCCCATTCACTTTGAAATTTCCACAATGCTCCCCTCCTATCTCAATAGCTCCATGTGGAAAAATCTTCTTCACCACATATGGCCCGGTCCATCTTGATTTGAGCTTTCCGGGAAAGAGCCTTAGCCTTGAGTTGAAGAGAAGGACAAGATCTCCTTCACTCAACTCCTTGGGGATGATCCTCTTGTCATGCCACCTTTTGGTTCTTTCCTTGTAGATCCGGGCATTCTCATAAGCTTCCAACCGGAGCTCCTCAAGGGCGTTTATATCAAGCAACCTCTTCTCCCGCCTCCTTGAGGTCAAAATTTAGCCACTTAATGGCCCAATAAGCTCTATGCTCCATTTCCACCGGAAGATGGCAAGACTTGCCATAGACTAACTTGTAAGGAGTGGTTCCAATTGGTGTCTTGAAGGCGGTTCTATACGCCCACAATGCGTCATTGAGCTTCATAGCCCAATCCTTTCTAGTTCTAGACACCGTCTTCTCAAGGATGGCCTTTATCTCTCGGTTGGAGATCTCCACTTGGCCACTAGTTTGGGGATGGTAAGGTGTTGCCACCTTATGAGTCACCCCATACTTAGCCAAAAGTGCCCCAAAATTCCTATTTGTGAAGTGCTTCCCTCCATCACTAATGATCACCCTTGGTGTTCCAAACCTAGGGAAAATCACTCGGTTGAAGAACCGCACCACCACCTTGGCATCATTTGTAGGAGAGGCGATTGCCTCCACCCATCTTGACACATAGTCCACCGCCAATAGGATGTAGAGATTTCCACATGAAGAAGGGAATGGTCCCATGAAGTCCACCCCACACATCAAATATTTCGACTTCTTGGATGTTGTTCAAAGGCATTTCATTCCTCCTTGAGATGTTGCCCGTCCTTTGGCAAGCATCACATGCCGCTACAAAACCTTGCACATCTCTAAACAAGTTAGGCCAATAAAAACCGGATTGCAATACCTTTGCACACGTTTTGTGTGAGCTAGCATGGCCTCCACATGGTAAGGAGTGACAATGCCGGATCACACTCTCCACTTCATCTTCTGGTATGCATCTTCTAAACATCCCATCCGGGCCTCTCTTGAATAGAAGTGGCTCACTCCAATAGTAATGCCTCACATCATTGAAGAACTTTTTCCTTTGTGCATATGTTAATCCGGGAGGCACTTCCTCACACACTAAGTAGTTCACGATATTGGCGTACCATGGCTCACTTCCTCTAGCCACTTGGAACAAGCATTCCTCCACCATTTGCAATTGCTCATCCCGGAATGAGTCATCTATCGGGATGTTGTCTTTTTCAAGCTCCAATGGTGGGAGTCTACTAAGGTGATCCGCCACGGAGTTTTCGGATCCCTTCTTGTCCCGTATTTCCAAATCAAACTCTTGAAGAAGGAGGATCCACCGAATCAACCTAGGCTTGGCATCCTTCTTGGTAAGTAGATAACGGATCGCAGCATGATCCGTATAAACTATGACCTTCGCTCCAACAAGATATGAGCGGAATTTCTCAAATGCATACACCACCGCCAACAACTCCTTCTCGGTGGTAGCATAATTGAGTTGGGCATCATCTAGCGTCTTGCTAGCATAATAAATAGCATGAGTGCGCCCATCTTTCCTTTGCCCCAAAACAGCCCCAACGGCTACATCGCTCGCATCACACATGATCTCAAATGGTAGACTCCAATCCGGAGGTTGCATGATAGGTGCGGAGATCAAGGCATTCTTCAACCTACAAAAGGCTTCAAGACAATCCTTGGAAAAGACAAAATCAGCATCTTTCATTAGTAAGTTAGTGAGAGGCTTAGAAATTTTAGAGAAGTCTTGAATGAACCTCCGGTAGAAACCGGCATGCCCTAAGAAACTCCTTACCCCCTTTACCGAGGTAGGTGGTGGCAACTTCTCTATCGTTTCAATCTTGGCCCTATCAACCTCAATGCCACGGTTAGACACCAAGTGTCCTAACACAATCCCTTCACTTACCATGAAGTGGCATTTTTCCCAATTTAAGACAAGATTTGTCTCCTCACATCTTTGCAACACTAATGACAAGTTAGCCAAGCAATCATCGAAAGAAGAACCATAAACAGAGAAATCATCCATGAACACTTCCAGGATATTTTCTATGTATTCCGAAAAGATAGCCATCATACACCTTTGGAAGGTGGCGGGTGCATTACACAGCCCAAATGGCATTCTCCTATATGCAAAAGTACCCCATGGACATGTAAAAGTCATTTTCTCTTGGTCATCGGGGTGGATAGGGATTTGGAAGAATCCAGTATAGCCATCTAGATAGCAAAAATGAGAGTGTTGAGCTAACCTTTCTAGCATTTGGTCAATGAAGGGGAGAGGGAAGTGATCTTTCCTAGAGGCCATGTTCAACTTCCTATAGTCAATACACATCCTCCACCCCGTAACCGTCCTAGTCGGGATTAGTTCATTGTTCTCATTGGTCACTACGGTCATCCCACCCTTCTTAGGTACTACATGAACGGGGCTAACCCACTTACTATCCGAGATAGGGTAGATAATTCCCGCATCTAGCAACTTAATGATTTCCTTTTTGACCACCTCTTTCATTATGGGATTTAATCTTCTTTGATGTTCAATGGAGGGTTTGTGGTTATCTTCCATCATTATCTTATGCATGCACAAAGAAGGCTTAATGCCAACCAAATCATCAATAGTATAACCAATGGCTTTCCTATGCAATCTTAGTTCATGCAACAACTTAGCAAGTTCATCATCACTCAAGCATGCATTAACAATCACCGGATATGAAGAGTTTTCACCAAGAAAAGCATACTTTAAATGAGAGGGGAGGGGTTTAAGTTCAAGTGAAGGAGGACCTTTATCGGTTGAATACGATCCAAATAAGGTTGGATGAGATGAATCCAAAGTAAATGAAGATCCTCCAAGGCTCCTAGAAGCTTGATCACCATCAAGGGTTGATTCAGGGGAAAACACGGCTGGAAACACGGGTTGCTCATTTTCCACGGCCGTGGTTCTTGCTAAGCTTGCTTCTCGGAGTTGTCCAGAAAGTTTGACGGCCGTGGTTTGTAAATCTCGACCGTGGAACTTGCAGCTGTTCAACACTTCTTTGTGGCTTTCAAATCCAACTCTTGGCTCCTCTTCCAATGCATCCAAGGCTTTGATCTCTTCATAGCAAGCCTCCTCAACACCTTCCTCCATCATACTTAAGGTAAGAACCTTCTCCAAGGGATCCTTGATCAAGATCGAGCTCACAACTTCTCTAGATTCTTCATGCTCGATTATGTTGAAGATATCCTCATCAAGGGTTGGCCCTTTCATCATGGTGGACAACTTGAACTTGATGTTCTCTTCTCCAATGTTGAAGGAGAGAGTCCCGTTCTTACAATCCACTAAGCATCCGGAAGTGGCTAGGAAAGGTCTTCCTAAGATGATGGGAACCGGATAATCTGCCGGAATATCCAAGACGACAAAGTCAATTGGCACATAGAATCCTCCTAGTTGCACCGGAATGTCCTCTAGAATCCCAACCGGATGAGTGATAGAACGGTCCGCCATATAGAGGGTCATCTTGACCGGTTTTGGCTCTCCTAGCCCGACCTTGTTGCAAAGTGCAAGCGGTATGATGCTTACACTTGCCCCAAGATCACAAAGGGCCTCGTACTTCACATCTCCCACTCCTATTGGGACGCAAAAAGAACCCGGATCTCTTAGCTTGGGAGGCATCTCCTCCTTCATTGTTTGGATCAATTCCGAGGATCTCTTGGTCATCCTTATCTCCCCATACTCCTCCAACTTCCTTTTGTTGGAGAGTATCTCTTTCAAAAACTTGCCATATGCCGGCATTCCTAAAATGGCATCCATGAACGGAATGTTAATATGCAATTTAGACATTAGTTCAAGGAACTTACCCAAGTGATTGTCCAAACGAGCTCTTGCTCTTGATTGTGGGAACGGTAGTGGTGGCTTGTATGGAGGCGGTGCCACATAGGTTGGCTCTACATTCTTGCTCTTGCCTCCATCTTCTTGCAATCTTCCCTCTTCTACCACTACTTGCTTTCCCTTAGCATGGTCCTTGGGCAAAGGATCCTTCATACTCAACCCACTTCTCGTTGTGATAGCCAACACTTGGCCTCTTGGGTTGTCTTCGGTTCTTCCGGAAAGCTTTCCCGGATCTCTATGGGCTTCACCCGCTTTTTGGAACAATTGTGCTTCCAAGACCTTTTGAGCCTTAGAGATTGAAGTTACGGTGCTCTCAAGACCACTCAACCTCCCAAGCAATTGCTCAAACATTATTTCGGTTCTATCCTTTGGAGGTTGAGTGAATCCGGGTGGAGGTTCTTGTGAAGCTCTCGGTGGTGGAGTTGAGCTTGTGGAAGCGGGAGGGTTCAAGGCTCCATCCGGATTAGAGTAAGAAAATCCGGGATGGTTGTGGTTTGGCCGGTAATTGTTGAATTGCCGGTTGTTGTTGAAACTCCTTGGGCCTTGGTAATTGTTGAAGTTGCCCCTTCCCATATAATTCACATCCTCCTCCTTGGAAGACAAGTTGGCTTGTGGAAGCACTTGATGAGTTGCTTGGTTCTTCAAAGTTGTAGCACACAACTCCCTCAAGGACTTCAACTCATTGTTGATGGCGTCAAGCTTGAAATTGCTCATGGTGACTTCACTCACCTCATATGCTCCCGCCTTTCTTCCTTCACTCTTCCTATGAGAGTACTTCTCAATTACTAGAGCTTGCTTCTCCACAAACTCCCAAGCATCATCTACATGCTTCTCCATAAATGTCCCACCTGAAAGAGATTGGAGCTTGAATTGGCTATCTTCATCAAGTCCCTTGAAGTAGATCTCCAATAGCTTAATTTTCGGTATGCCATGGTGTGGACAATCAAGAAGAAGATCTTTGAACCTCTCCCAAGACTTGAATAAACTTTCTCTATCCTTCATTACGAAGGCATTGATCTTCCCTCTTAACTCGGTAGTCTTGGAAGGTGGGAAGAATTTGGTCAAAAACTCGGTTGTCATCTCCTCCCAAGTACCAACTCGCCCTTGTGGAATGGATTGATACCAAGCCAAGGCTTTATCCTTAAGAGAGAAGGAAAAAGCCCTTAGCTTATGGTTGTTACTCTCCAATCTTGGAAGTCTAAGAGTCTCCATCAAAATCTCGTAGTTCATCAAGTGTTGATGAGGAGACTCTCCTTCCATCCCTCCAAATTGATTATGCTGGATCATTTGTAGAACTTGAGGGCGGAGCTCATAGTTATGGGTAGCGGGATCTCCTAGATTCACACCTGGACGGTGTGCTCTTTGTGCCGGATCCATACGTCTCCCTAGGGTTTGTGGCTCCTCAATAGCAATGGGAACAACCCTAACATTAGCCGCCGGCTGCGGTTATGGTGGAGGAGGTGGGGGTTGTCGGCGATTAAGCTCTCCTTGAACAAGGGCTTGCCTAATCTCCTCAATCTCCCTCCTAGTTTCCTCTTGCCTCTCATTGGCAAGTCTCCTTTCTTCCTCCAAGAGCTCATCTCTTAGCCTTATTTGCTCTAAGGCTTCATCCAACTCAGCTTGGAGGTTTCT
Organism: Fagopyrum esculentum; assembly: GCA_033239045.1. Lineage (NCBI taxonomy): Eukaryota > Viridiplantae > Streptophyta > Magnoliopsida > Caryophyllales > Polygonaceae > Fagopyrum > Fagopyrum esculentum. Next base: position 55,146,809 of record BSUD01000004.1, read on the forward strand.
TCCGGCCATCTCTCTCTCTTTTCGGATGTTCTTGAATCTAGATCGAAGGGTTTTCTCCGGTTCGGGATCGAATGGAGCTAAATCCTTTCCACGAGATCTTCGCATACACCTAAAGAGTAGTAGATGTCCTGAAAAGCAAAGACACAAACCAAAAAGAGATCAAAAGCAACAAGAAAGATCTACACTAGAAACAATCACAAAATAGACTCAATCTAGACCTAGTCCCCGGCAACGGCGCAAAAACTTGTTACGCTAAGATCGTGATGCGCAAATGGGTTTTAAATTTATAACTCGAACTAAATCCTAACTACCTAGCGAAACCCGCAGTGTACGGGACGTTTGTAGAAGGGTTAGTATTCCGAGGTCGAACACAAAGACTAAGGTGAAATTGATTCAAATTTTGATTGAGTTTAGTAAAGATCTAGGTCGAAGGAAAAGAAAGAAATAAAGAAGTGAAAATCTCAATTGTTTTTGGTTGGTTTTTGGTGATCAATCAAAGATCACAATACATGCAAGGTAATCAATAAACTAAACTATGAATCAACACAAATAAACAAGCTAAACAAGATGTAGATCAAAGAAAGAAAAGACGGATTCTAGGGGTTGGAAGTTCCGGTTATGGCATAGGACTCAAGTTATCTATTCATTCTTTGGATTAACTATGATATGTTGGGATTAGATGCATCTAAATTGGGATCAATTACCGGGTAGGTCTCATGGTCCAACTAGTCCACTCCTAAGGTCTCATTACCGGGTAAGTCTCTAAGAACCTAAGGATAAGAATTCTACACAAACCGGATTGTTAATTAGGGGTCTAACCTATCCTTACCGGGTAGGTCTTGGAAAGGGAAGTCCTAAACAACTATCCTAGCACATCTAATCCAATGGCGGCTTATTAGGCTCACCACTACCTAAGGTTTGTCATCTTTAGATTCTAAGAGCAAGGATTACCGGGTAAGTCTCTCCTAACACTTAGTTACTACACTAGGTTACCCTAGGGTAGGTAAACTCAACAAACACTTAGGGTTTCAACATTCTATAGATCTAAGGCAAGATCCTTCGAACCAGGGAAAATCACGGTTTGTTCTACCTAAACCACGGCCGTGGTTCTACAAGAACTACCCGTGATTTCTAACAGCAGCTACGTTCATAAGCAAAAGTCATCCAAAGGTAAATCTAAGTCCGTCCTATCATAGCCCTAGCCATAACCATCCTTTCCTTACCCTAGAACCACATCAATTTAGCCTACAACATTCATAATGGAAATCGAAACAAACAAACATAAAATCATAACATTCATTGCAAGATAATGAGGGGAAATAGATGAACAAGCTAGTTAACTTAAAACAAAACCAAGCTTAAAATAGGATTAGAATGACTCACAATCCTTCCAAAGGAAGGTTCAAATGGTTCATACAATTCTAGAAATAGAATCCGAAATACAAGAAAACTATGGTGTGTGTTTTTCTCCTCTTCTTCAATGGATCTCTTCTTCTTCTCTTTGACACTTTCCTTCCTAGAAAAACTTCTTGTTGAGAGAATATATTTGTTATAGAGAAATGGATAATGGATGAGCTACTCCCAGCTGCCTCTCACAGCCCATGAAGGACCACTTTTATAACAAACTTGCATGAGCTGGCCATGAGAGTCGTGGCACAACTGTCACAAGAATCTGGCAAAATCCACGGTTGATTCCACGGCCGTGATTTGTCAGAGAACCGTGATTCTGTGCAGAAACTTCGCCTTTGATCATTAAGATGTGATTTGGTGCATGGCTAGTGTTGGCAAGGTTCCATGAGTCCTCCTTAGCCCTTAATTTGTGTCCCAATGAGCCCGAGGGTGTGTCATCTAGATGAACGATCCTCAACGCATCGTTTTAGCTCCTAATTTTCCCGAAATACCTATAAAACACGCACAAGTCCGTGTAGACGTCTATCTCGACAAAATACATGAATTGAGTGCAAAACGTCTTGAACTAATGCTAAACCATGCATGAATGAGTGAGAAATCTACCTAAATGATTACCTAAATCTAGATCATAAATCGTGTTATCAATATTCACAAGATTTACTGAGATCGTGAACAACTTGGACTCACTAGGAAAGATCTTTACAAATGAAGAAAAAGTTAGGAAGGTTCTAAGGAGATTACCTAAAGCTAAGTGGGGACCAAAGAGGACTGCCATCGAAGAAGCTCAGAACCTCTCAACACTTCCTCTTGATGACCTCCATGGAAAGCTCATTACACATGAAATGGTTCTTGGTGAAGAAGATGGAGAGCTCCCATCCAACACTAAGAATTTGGCATTAAAATCAAGAAAGGATGAAGTACCATCAGACGATGATGATGATGATGATGACGACGACGACGACGACGATGACGATGATGATGACGATGATGATGATGATGATGATGATGATGATGATGATGATGATGATGATGATGATGATGATGATGATGATGATGATGATGATGATGATGATGATGATGATGATGATGATGATGATGATGATGATGATGACGACGACGACGACGACGACGACGACGACGACGACGACGACGACGACG
>BSUD01000004.1:55151886-55271440 GCA_033239045.1 Fagopyrum esculentum
TAGAGTTTTACAGATCTAAATCTGATTCAACAAGAAGATCACAATTCGGATGAAGATGAAGATCCTAAAGCTCGATGTCAGAACTCCGTTTCAAAGGGGATTTAGTGAGAGAAGAAGGGGATTTCTTCTAGTTTGTATCTAGGACTCTTTGAAGCTGATAATAGATAGTTAGATCCTAAGGTTATACCTTGGGATGGAGAGTAGGCTATTTAGAGCCGAACTTCGTAAACATATCCTTGTGTCGATCTTTTACATTCCGCATTATAACTTGTTATTGTGACTAACTTTGTTTTGCAGGAGTACAAAGTTAAGGCCCTTGAAAGCAGTTTCAAAGCCCTTGAAATCAAAGTATCACAAAGAGCTTAGATCGACATCAAGGCCCTTGAAAGGAGTTTCAAGGCCTTGAGATTGGTTTTGCGAAAAGTTCTCATACTCTATTCAACCCCCCTTCTAGAGTATCTTTTAACCTTTTATTTCACCTACCGGTTCTTCAATTGGTATCAAAGCTAGACTCACGTATATTGATTTAACCATCAGTGAGACTAATCATGAATCATGTAGGTGATGGAGGATTTGCTCAAGGAAGATCCTCATCTCGATCACCACTCTTTGTGGCAACAACTTTGCTCATTGGAGTGCACTCATGCGTATGTTCATTATTGATCAGGACATGGAGCTAAGGAGCATCATTCAAAATGGACCTAAAGTTCGAATGACAACGGTTGAAGATGTCCAAGTCCCAAAGAAAGAAGTTGACTTCACACAAGCTGACCTGGACAGTGTGTCAAAGAATTACAAAGCAATGAACCTACTATACTGCGGATTAGATGCCAACGAATTAAACCGCATCTCATGATGCAAGAGCGCAAAAGAAATATGGGACAAGCTTGTTGTCACTTACGAAGGAACAATTCAAGTCAAGGAAACAAAGATTAGCATCTTCCTCAGACAATACGAGTTATAAAAGATGAATCCAAATGAATCAGTCAAGAAAATATTCACAAGATTCACTGAGATCGTGAACAACGGCTAGAAGACCGTAGCATTGACTATAGTGAGAGAAGAAGGGGATACAACTCAAGAACTTCATTGGTAGATCTAAAGAGTGTTATACTCGAGTGTGTGTTACTCTACGAAGTAACTAGGCTATTATAGCAAAGTGAAGAGTTGGAGCTAGATCGTAGCATTGACTACAGTGAGAGAAGAAGGGGATTTCTTCTAGTTTATATCTAGGACTCTTTGAAGCTGATAATAGATAGTTAGATCCTAAGGCTATACCTTGGAACGGAGAGTAGGCTATTTAGAGCCGAACTTCGTAAACATATCCTTGTGTCGATCTTTTACATTCCGTACTATAACTTGCTATTGTGACTAACTTTGTTTTGCAGGAGTACAAAGTCAAGGCCCTTGAAAGCAGTTTCAAAGCCCTTGAAATCAAAGTATCACAAAGAGCTCACATCGACATCAAGGCCCTTGAAAGGAGTTTCAAGTCCTTTAGATTGGTTTTGCGAAAACTTCTCATACTCTATTCAACCCCCCTTCTAGAGTATCTTTTAACCTTTTATTTCACATACCGTATCTTCAAGATGAATTTACGATTGAGCAAGAAGATGTTCAACAAGTAGGTGGTCAACAAGAAGGTGGTCAATCTTCATCAAATATTCACATGGAAGATGAAAGTGTTGAATTCCTTTCTCAAACCCGAAGACAACAAAGAGCATATGCAAATGCTTGGAGAACTAGTATTGCCAATGTTATGTGGAATGATAGGTCTGAAAATGATTATGTTAATGATGGCGGTGAAAATGAAGAAGATAATAATGACGATTAAACCATCTATTTATACAAGGTATCAAACTACCAGTCTGACTTGATAATCGATTTGGGGTTGAAAATACTTAGCAAATGATCCACAAAGCAGTAGGTTAACGACCCACAAAGCAGATATTAATCCGTTATAAATAAAAATTATTCTTCAACTTAGCCAAAAGGTTAAGAAATGTATGATTTGTTTAATCTTCAAACCCTTTATTTATACAAGTTATCAATGTGAGATTGAAACTATTTAGCAACCCACAAAACATTAGGTCAACGATCCACAAAACAAATATTAATCCATTATGAATAAAAATTATACTTCAACTTAAAGAAAATCAAATAAATGTATGATTGGTTTGTTTAAACTCGTCAAACTATCAACCTTGCTTGATAATCGCTGTGAGATTGAAAATATTTAGCAACCCACAAAACATTAGGTCAACGAATCACAAAGTGGTAGGCCAACGACCGACAAAGTAGTAGGTCAACGACCCACATAGCAGTAGACCAACGATCCACAAAATATCAGGTCAACGACCCACAAAACAGATATTAATTTGTTATGAATAAAAAATTATACTTCAACTTAGCCAAAAGACCAAAAAATGTATGATTTGTTTAATTTTCAAACCCTTTATTTATACAAGTTATCAAACTATCAACCTTACTTGATAATCGATGTGGGATAGCAAAATTCTTGAAAATATTTAACGTAAATAGATTGAGCTTATAATTCTTCAAAAATAAATTAATAAAAAAATAAAAATCTTTCAAAAAAAAACTTTGATTTGTTATGTTTGTAAAAAAAATTAGAGTATTTGGTTTGTATTCGGTTAATATTATTATAGTTGTTATAAATATTTTTAATTTGATAATTTAAAAAAAAAAGTTTTCTAGCTTTAATTGAAAGAACTCTATTTTGAATTAATTGAATTTGGGAATGTCATGTCAACAATAAAGAACTGTACTTTAATATATTTATATTGATATATTGATAAGTTAAAAACTTATATTTGAAATAGGAAACTTATATAATACAAACAAAATATATAAAAAAAAGTATAACATTAAATATGATAAATTTTATGATTAAAATTCATATAATAGAAAATTTTATTCGAATGAAAAAAATAATAATTTTAGTCATATTTAAGTTAATAGAGTCGAAGTAAATTTAAAAATTTATATTAAAAAAGTTAATTGTAAAGTAAAATAGTCAAGTACTCGAGTTCGTAAAAAATCGATATGTTTTGTGAATAAAAAAAAAGAAGAGATATGTCAGATTTGTTAAAGAGATATGATAGGTAGTTAGTTTTTAAAAAAAAAAATTATATATAGGTAATTTTAAAAAATGTTTTAGTGGATTGTAATGAGAGAGCTTGATTTCAAAATGCTAACACCGTAGAACGTCACGTCAGCAGTTAAGTACTCTACTTTAATATATTGACTAGTGTATTACCCGTGCAAAGGAATTTGTGAAAATATACCTTTAAATATATTAATTTTAAGATTTTATGCACTAAGATTCACATTTTGTGACATGATAGTAGTTAAATATAATTTTATAACACATATTACAATATATGTTGAATTTAGGGTTTAAATATAACAATAATATATATAACTATATATAGAGCATGTTCATAGACTCAATAGAGATATATGTTGCTTGACTTAGCCTTTCGGCTACTTTGAATTTGTCGCTGTTATGGCTCATAGACTCAATAGAGATATATGTTAATGCTCTTATTGACATAATTTTCTACCGAGAATGATCGTCATATATCTACCAATAATGTTAAATTTTTCTTCTTGGTACCCTCGAGGTTTCGTCTTTTTCTCTTGATATCCACGAAGTTTCAAAAATCCTTTTGGTACCCCAAGGTTTGTATAGTTTCCTCTCCGTGCCCTTTTTTAATTTTTTCAGTCTATCTTTATGAATTCTAAAATTTTGAGGAAAAAAGGAAATTAAAATATATATATATATACTCTTTTTATTGTAAAATAAAATAACACAAGAAAAAGCAAAACAAAAAAAGCGAAAAGTTCTCTCTCGCACGACTGAGGAAAGGGATCTTCATCTTGCTGTCTCCGTGGCCTCTCTCGTCAACTCCGGCTACCCTCATCACCGAATCCGACTCAACCGCCAGCGCTGAGTCCGACTCCATCGCGCCAGCACTGAATCCGACTCCATCCTCAACCAAGAAAATACAAAACAAAGAAAGAGAACAGAAATCCTTACCGAATTATGACAATGTCACCATTTTCAGCATTGCTGGATCTTTGTAACCAAGTTAGGCAGTAAGCTTTGTTATAAGTTAGTTTGTGTTGAGAAAGCTAGTTTATACACTTTGGGTTTTTATATGTTACTGTATTATTTGGTTCTTTTGTGCTTCAGTTTCCAAATCATTACAATGTCACCATTTTTCACGTTGCTGAATCATTGTAACCAAGCTAGACAGTAAGCTTTGTTACAAGTTAGTATATGTTGAGAAGCCAAGTTTATACACTTTGGATCCCTTGTATTCATCTTTTTATTTGTTGTTGAGTTATTTGGAAGCCAAGTTAGTATACGTCAAATTCAACCTCCACAACTAATTAACTTTCTGGTTTTTAACAAATTGTTGCTGATTTTTTAGGACTCTAACTTTAGATTAGGAAGCTCTCATGTCCAATGTTGCTATTTCTTCAATGTAGATTGACTTTCTCATTCTTTATCTTTCTGATTTTTAAGCATTGTGTGTTTATTTGGCTCAGGCCATGCTCAAGCTAAAAACAATCCACAGTGGAGAGTGTTGTCATGTTTTACTTGAAACATTGTGTTTATTTGGCTCAGGCCATGCTCAGATTCTTTAACTTTCTGACTGCAGGCCGTACTCAGTTTAGCAATTCATCAATAGCATGAAACTCAACAATTCATCAATAGCAGATGCAAGATCCGACTGTTGGCGTTTTACTTGACTCAACAAATCAACATTGAGAGGAAAAATGCTGTCATGTTTTACACAATCTCTCAACAAGAAGCGGCGTGACGACAAATTCCGGAGCTGACAACAGAGTCTTGGTTGACGATGGATTCAGATTCGGCGCTGGCGACGGAATCTCCCGTGTCGTCGTGCGAGAGACTCCCTTCCAAACTTATGTTCTGTTTCTTTGTTTTGTATTTTCTTGGTTGACGATGGAGTCGGATTCGGCGCTGGCGATGGAGTCGGATTCGGTGATGAGTGTAGCCGGAGTTGACGAGAGAAGGCACGGAGACAGCAAGATGAAGATCCCTTTCCTCAGTAGTGCGAGAGAAAACTGTTCTTTTTCTTTGTTTTGCTTTTTCTTGTTTTATTTTATTTTACAACAAAAAGAGTATATATTTTAATTTCTTTTTTTCCTCAAAATTTTAGAATTGATAAAGATAGACAGAAAAATTTAAAAAGGACACGGAGAGGAAACTATACAAACTTTGGGGTACCAAAAGAATTTTTGAAACTTCGTGGATACCAAGAGGAAAAGATGAAACCTGAGGATATCAAGAGAAAAAATCCTATAAATTTAAGTAATGATCGACGGATATTATAGATTAGATCCCACACAAAATTTGGACGATAATATATTAAAAGATGTTGAGCATTATACACAAAATAAATATAGGTTTTCTTCTTAAACATTCATCACCTTGTGAACTAAAGCAATTTTTTTTCCTGTAAAGTAAAGAATGGGTATACTTCATGAATGTAGTCAGTTTTATTAGGATTACTTTGAGCGTACAAAAATCAACTTGAATACACAAAACAAATTAAATAAATAACATTTATTACTTTATAAATGGTGAATTTTGGGTATAAAATTCAACTTTATTAGCATTGTTGACTCTTATAAAAAAAGATTCGGATTTAGTTTGTTTTTAATTAATGTGTTTTATCGACAAAGCATAAATCAGATTTGTTTGATTTAAATTTTTTATTTAAACAAATACTAAAATAAAAACTGATAAATAGCTTTGGTGAAATAAGATCAAAATTATTTTTTCCTTCTTGAAATAATTTAAATTTATAAACTTAATAAAAAAAAGATTGCGTAACAAAATAGATTTTTTGATCAGAAACACTTTTAATTAATTATTAAATTAAAATGTAAGCAAACATCTTGTCGTAATTGTGGGACTAATATCCGAGGTGTATTGCACCTTCAAATGACATAACCAAGTTAGAATTTAGAGATCGGTTTTCAAACAAATGCCGGAAAGCATAGAGAGAGCTCAAGTTGAGCACCATTTATGCATACATCGTCCATGTATAAGTGCATAAATGGTATATATGTTCATCCATCACTAGAAGATTTAATCTTATAATTAGACTACTGAAAGAAGTCGGGAATCTTCCTAGTGAATGCCTCCCCGTCTTTAGGATATGGAAGCTGAAAAATCCGTTAACAATAATCTCAAAGGAACCTTCTTCGTTGGTGGCATATAAACAAAAACGGAATTAGGAGTATTGCTTAATAAAAGTTTCAAGAAAGAACAATGTACAAAAATAATGACGATAATAGAAAATATAGTGAAACACATTAAAGAGAAAGAGAGCATGCTTGCACACATATGAAACTTGACTTAGAGATGGGGCCGGTTCAAACCAAACCGCCGGTTTGACCAAATCGGCGGTTTAGGTTTGCCGGTTTGGTTGAACCGGCGGTTTGCGGTTTAGGTTTTGGCCAAACCTAAACCGGCGGTTTACCCAAACCGGCAGTTAAACCGCCGGTTTGGTTATTTTTTTATTTTTTTTTTAAAAAAAATGGACCAAACCGGCGGTTTGGAGATCAAACCGTCGGTTAACCGCCGGTTTGGTCCGGTTTGGTCCAGTTTTTCAATTTTTTTTTTTTTTTTTTTAATAAACCGGCTAAACCGCCGACCAAACCGGTGGTTTAGGTTAAACCTAAACCGCCAGTTTGGATTTTGACGGTTTAGGTTTAAGTTTGGCCAAAGGCCAAACCTAAACCGGCGGTTCGCAAACCTAAACCGGCGGTTTAGGTTTGCGACCCACCTCTAACTTGACTCACCAAAATTGACAAGTCCATTTTGAATTTTGGAGCAAAGAGAATAAATGATATTCGGCTAAATACTTTGACCGACAAATGACATATCCATTTATATAGTGCTAATAAAACCAAAGAGTTATTAATTTATAATGAGTTAAAGTAGTTTAGATTTACCCTAGTTGTAATTATATTATAATTATTTTTTGAAATTTTGTAGATTAAGTCCGTTGTGGGATATGTAACTCAATTAACTAGTGTATAGCCCGCACCTTGTGCGGGTATCTTTATAATATTAGTTGTACGAACTTAAGATATGTTTATGAAAATTTTATAATAATAATTCGGATTTAATTATTCTCAAAACGAAAAAATAGTCACAAATAAAGAACTTCTTATTATTCTACACTTCATAAATTTAATCCTTATACAATGCACAATTTTTTTTAAAAAAAATTACAATGCACAACTCCGTTATAAACTTATAACTAAATTACTTAGATAAAAAAGAATGAATTTGAAACGAAATGTGTGATAAATAATAAAATAAAAATTGAATAGGAAAACAAAATACTTAGCTAAAAAAGAATATCCATAGAGTAATATTTTTATTTAAAAAACATACATTATTAATAAATCATTATATTTAAAAATCAGAATTTAAAAATTTGTAATTTAAAAAACAATTTATAGATGACGATAAAAAATTCTATAATATAAAATTAAAAAAATCTCATAAAATAACGGATAAATTAGTATTAATTTAGATAATTATAAATTATACTTAAAATTAGCCAAAAATCGTTGAAAATACTTAGCGACCCCCAAAACAGTAGGCGAACGACCCACAAAACAGTAGGCCAATGACCCACAAAATAGTAGGCCAACGACCCAAAGACTCACAAAATAGTAGGCCAACGACCCACAAAACAGTAGGTCAACGACCCACAAAACAGTAGGTCAACGACCCACAAAACAGTAGGTCAACGACCCACAAAACAGTAGGTCAACGACCCACAAAACAGTAGGTCAACGACCCACATTACAGTAGGTCAACGACCCACATTACAGTAGGTCAACGACCCACATTACAGTAGGTCAACGACCCACAAAATAGTAGGCCAGTGACCCACAAAACAGCAGGCCAGTGACCCACAAAACAGCAGGTCAACGACTCACAAAACAGATATTAATCCGTTATAAATACAAATTATACTTAACTTAGCCAAAAGGCCAAGAAATGTGTGATTTGTTTAATCTTCAAACCCTCTATTTATACAAGTTATCAAACTGTCAGACTTACTTATAATCGATGTGGGATAGGAAATTCCGTGAAATTTTTTAACGTAAATAGATTGAACTTATAATTCTTCAAAAATAAACTAAGAAAAAAATAAAAATCTTCTCAATAAATAAATTAATTAAATTTCGACGGCTTGAAAATAAAAGAAATACGTAAACCAAATTATTTTTAAAATATTTAGGAGATCTTGTTAGTTAATTTTACAAATTTTGTTTTATTTTTGGATTAATAGAAAAGATTTTATGGTTTAATAAGTTAATTAAAAAAAGATTTAACCCTACAAAATTTGTGAGAATGACACGCATTAGTGTAGTCTAGTTTAGTAGTATATATAGATTTATCATGAGAAAATTGGTGTATAAGGGCCCTTTTTGTATCCATGATACAAAATAGGCCCCTCTATTTTTCTTCCAAAAAATAAAGTTAAAAGAAATTATAAATCATGGATAATAAGATAGTTAGTTAAGGGCAAATTAGTAATGTAGTATAATAACTACCTAAAAGTTAAAGATATATTAAATTAAAAAAAAGGCAACAGCATGATACACCAATTTGTTAAAGATATATTAAATCCATAAAAAAAAGGCAACAACATGATACGGTATCTTCGCAACCTCCATCTTCAACGGAACCTCCATTGGATCGTGAGATTCTCCATTCGCAACCTCCATCTTCAACGGAACCTCCATTGGATCGTGAGATTCTCCATTCGCAGCCTCCATCTTCAAATCGTGAACTTCGACCGTCTTCAACCTCTTGTTTGATCTATTCTTTGTGTAACAGGGGAAGTGGTGAGAAGAATTCTCTCTCATTTACACGGCGATTTCCGGCGAATGAGTGCTTCCCTGGGATTTGTGAGCGCGCTTTCATTTCGGAGCATTAACCCACTGATTTGCTGCCTTTGTTGACTTTTCAAAGGATTTGTTACAATATAGACTACTGTTTACGTGATTTCACCAACTCTTTATACAAGATTATACAATAGTTGCTACGCAAAACAGCGCTCGTCGACCAAGTGTATCTCCGGTGAAGAGCGTCGCGCTCGGAACCGGAAAGACTTGGACCTGCCCCTGGTACAAAAGACGATAGAGCTAACCGGGGAAGGTGTACCACTGTTGATAAATCCGGCGACGCTATCGGAGGAGACTCTCTCCGATAAGAAGGCTGCAGTCGATTATTCCGGTGAGTTTGTTCTTATTTAAACTTTTACAAGGGTCTGGGCCTTTCAGTCTGTCGGTCATACGTCGGAGGTCCTGTTTATTCTTATTTGATATTCTTTGTGTAACAACAATCAATCCTTGTAAATATTTCAAATTCTCTCAGCAATATACCATTTTAATGGCTTCGATTTTGGTCCAAACCGAAAATAGTTGATGAACGTTTTCCCTAAAATCCATACTCAAAACCGCCATTGTTGATCTGTAACTACATGACCTTAATTTTGAAATTATCCATTTCTGTGAAATTTATGTATTCGAATCAACAGTGATGAAAGATGATGTACATAATTTTAAGCAGATACATAAAAATCAACGCCACATAAATTTAACAACTACATAATATTAGCAGATACATAAATTATGTTTGTCACCTTCGTCATTATTGACACATAAATTTAACAACTACATAATATTAGCAGATACATAAATTATGTTCGTCACCTTCATCATTACTGACACTCAGCACATAAAAATCAACGCCACATAAATTTAACAACTACATAATATTTAGCAGATACATAAATTATGTTCGTCACCTTCGTCATTACTGACACATAAATTTAACAACTACATAATATTAGCAGATACATAAATTATGTTCGTCACCTTCATCATTACTGAGATACATAATTTATGTATCTGCTAATATTATGTAGTTGTTAAATTTATGTAGGGGACCACGTTTACAAGTAAAGTATATTTGATATCCTAACAACATCCTAATTTGTAGGGGACCACGTTTACAAGGAAAGTGTATTTGATATCCTAACAACATCCTAATTTGTAGGGGACCACATTAAATAACCATATTTATTTAAAAAATTGCCACATCATATTAATTTGTAGGGGACCACATTAAATAACCATATTTATTTAAAAAATTGCCACATTATATTTTTTATTTCCAATAGGGGTATCAATTTATTTGGGAATTAATCTTTATCATAAAATTAGTAGGGGCCTACTTTATCTACATTTTTACAAAAAAGACTAGTTAATCTACATTAATACATAATTAGCCTACTTCCCCTTTTATCTCATTTATCATTCGGTAAGTTGTTGGAGAAAAAAAAAATGACCTTAATTAATAATAAAACAATTTGATTTACTAGTCTTTTTCTACTTTTGTGTTTAGTAAATGTACTCCTTGAGAGAAGAGTGCTTGAAAGAAGAGTGTGTAGAGTTTGAGAATAATACAAAAGGTTGAGGTATATTTATTTAATTGAAACATTAAACCCTATTTATCAAAATTGCCCATTAATAATTAGAAGAAAAAGAACACGGGTTAAAATTTGTTTTAAGTTGGTTGTGGGATTTGCCACATTTTGGATCGATTTTAAATTGAAATTTAAATTGCTGAATTTAAAAAAGTTTGTACTGATGTTTGTTAGACATATCTTCTCACAATCTAGATCGATATGTTTTGAGTCGGTTGAGGGATTCGAGGGAAGGAGGTTTGGTTTTTTCAGGTTATGAAACCCCTTAGTCCCAGCCGCCTTACTCACGCCATATCTTCACCGCCGCTGATTTAGGTGTGGTCGCCTTTTCACACTCCTCACCCATTCCGTCAAAGACCAAGCAGAGATGATGGTGCCTTCATCGCCGGTCGTCAACATCCACCCGCTTTCAAACTACTCCTTTGGCACCAAGGAGCCCAAGATGGAGAAGGATACTTCCGTTGCCGATCGTCTTGCTCGCATGAAAGTCAAGTTTGTTTCTCTCTCTTTAAACAGCCCTTCATTTGGATCTCTTTAATCCTGAATCAAATACCCGTTTTGGTATTTTAGTCCGAAAACATGTAATTATCGTCGTGAATTTAAGCTGCAGATTTGCTTCGTTTTTCTACGTGTTACGTTTTTTTTAATGTGGATTGATACTGGTCTGCGGATGTTGAAAGGGTATGTTTGCTGGATGAGAAAACGGTTAGGGTTTAAGTAATTTCGACTTTAGGGGGGTTACGGTTGAAATAGAAATAGGGCTATCATCCTCAAATGTCGCCTTTTTTTGGATTGTATATTGGCTGGATAGATCTGTATATGGTATGTGCTGTTCCACAGAGGAACTCCGGGATTTTCGGGGTTTTAGGGAGTCGGTGTGTTTGAGAAATGCTAGATTCACGTTGATGTGGCAATTGTGGCTTAAATAGTAGTGCATTTCATTGCAAGATATCGATTGTGCTTCAGTGGAGGTTGCGATGGATACGTTAGTGGTCATGTGCCCCTTTTAGAGTAGTGATGTACTAAAGCTAGACTTCGATTTCATAATTTGTTATCGTAGGTTTTGCATACATCTTTTTTTCTTTGTCTGTCTGTTGTGTTTTTAGAGTCGATATTAGGTATTACATGATTAAGCAAAATGGTCCAGCCATTTTCTTGTTATAAGTCTTGGAGTGGGGATTGTCCTGACTGCATTGCCCATGATGTAAATCACAATTTGTGTTGATGAATAGTTTCTTGAGTAAAAAGAAAAATTATGCATTTAGATGCTGGAAACTGTATGTGATCTTTGGATGTCTAAAACGAATTTACTACCCTTCACAGCTGAGATCAGTGTTCATATTAAACTCTGACTTCAACAGAATTAGCTAGCTATAAACATTTTTCTCGTAGTGCCTTGTGTTTCCATTTTATTTTTGTATTATGCTCACAACTTATGTAGGAACTTAAAATTCTTTTGTACTGCATAGGCTTATCAATACTAGTAAAACAATTTTTAGTATATACTTTCATATGGGCTTACCTGTAGATGAATATTAAACTCGTCGAGGATTACAATATGCTATATACTGTTCTTAAATATCATATAAATACTGTCTACAGCTACAGTTTATTTTCTGTAAATTTTACATGCTAGGACTTACGAAGTGGGTGATAATAAAAATGTATATCAGTTTTTAGATGAACCGGCATGAGAGGTGCATCACATTAAGCAGCTAATAATCTCACATATTACTAAGTTCCCTACCAGCTTAACTTAGTTGTATAAATAAATTTATATAAGGATCACACTTAAGCAGCAACTCTCATTTCTGCTTTATTTGCACTGCTATTTCTTCTATAGAGTTAGTTGTAGCATTGCAAAACCAATGCCAATTATCTTCCTTATAAGTTCATATATAATGGAACTGTTAATGGTTCATTAATCAGGTTCCACTTTAACAGCATTCAGTTCTTCTTGATTGAGCAGTTTATTTTCTCCTGATTTTTTTGCTAGTTATATGAAAGAAGGCATGAGAACCAGTGTAGAAGGAATTTTATTGGTAAGCATGGTTATTCCTATCTTTGTTTTTATACATGCAATCCACTGATGGTTTACATTAATGTCTCCCATCTCTTTTTTTGTAACTGTTGTAAAGCTTTATGTTTGTGCATAGGATGCATTTTCATTTGTGCGTATATAGGTTGGTGCAAATAGATTAATGTTTCGCTGCTGTTAGGATGAAATACTGCAGCCTGTTTGTCTTATTTAACGTGCTCACGTCTAATACTGCAGTCTATTTTAAGAGTGCACCTGTAAGAGGACACAAGATTGAGGAAATTGCTAAAACTTTTTTACCCATCCCTTGGCTGGTACCCTTGGGTTTTGACTCTTCCATCTGGTGTTTAAACTTTTTTGTCAAAAATAAAAGCCAAGTGGCGCCTTTTTTCTTTCTATATTTGTATGCATGGTAAGTTGTCTGGTATCTTGTGATCATGCATTCTCCTAGTTAAATTATCACTATGCTTTGGTCCCTGCTCCAACTCCAAGATGTAGAATTATAATATTTCATGATTTCAGTTATTTGGAATATATTAAATTTGTTCAAATTAATAGTTAAGGGGCATATTAATAACCCTACAGCGTGTTCCATTAGACCTGAAAAATTATAGCATTTGACAGGGTTATTATGCCAATAACAGACAATACTACAATAGGTGACCCTGTGGACAAATCCTTGGACTTACCTCTTGGAGTTTTAAAAAACCTTCCACCCCCCACAGTCCCACATAATAAAGGAAAAGGCTGGAGGGGTATTAGGGCAATTCAGTGTTTTACTTCTTCCAAATTATGTCTTGCTTAGATTTAGTCTTAGGGAGCACACTGTTTTCTCATTTACTACTCTTTGTCTGGGTTTGCAAGGGCAATAAATGTATTGCTTTTAATTTATGTATACATGCCTTTTCCGACCTGTTAAAATATATTATTGATCACAACATATGATTGACCAGGAAATGGACTGTTGCAGGCTTAGATATTGGGAAAAGTAGACCTGTTTGCCCATTGCATTATTTTCTCATGTGATCGATCATAACACTGATTTGATGTTCATCAATCTTGAAGTAGTTTACATGACCTTCCTCAAAGTTCATAAAGCTACTGATCTGATTTTAATTTATTTTAATACCACTCTGAGGCTTTAACATCATTTTGATCAGGTACAAGAGCATAATCATCCTCACATTCTTCTTCTACAAATTGGAAACACTTTCTGCAAGCTACCAGGCGGTCGTTTGAAGCCTGGAGAAAATGGTCAGGAACTATGATCTTATAAGTTTTATTAACTACTCTTGTCGTGTTGCTTGGGCATTTGTAAGTAACTGTATACAAATTTTGCTTATTTTTTTATTTCAGAAGTTGAAGGGCTGAAGAGGAAATTGTCAAGCAAGCTAGGTGCCAATTCACTTAATCTTCAACCTAACTGGCAGGTATGTGCTAACCAGATAATACGTGAAACTGGATTTTTATATTCTAAACCTTGATTTTGGATATGTGAGCTTTAAGGGCTTGTTTGGTATGATTTCCATAGAATCAGGAATCGGTTTTGGAATTATTCAAACTGGTTCCTTTGTTTGGTGGCAAAAAGTATCAGAATGAGCAATTCCAGGGAATGATTGATTTCAGTATTCTCCATTCCCTGATTCCTGAATTTTTCATGTGTTTGAACCATATTAACTTGTCTTTGCAAGTAGAGTGTTTTAGGTCATTGATGGGCTATAGACAAATTGGGACATCAACCATTTTCATATAACACTATATATTTTCAACCCAAAATTTTAATTGATAATCTTAACCAAACACCATGATTCAGGGAATCAGATTAGGTCATTTCTTGTTCTATTCTGATTCTAAATTCCAACCCTATTCCTGCAGGCATACCAAACGATCCCTAAGAGATTCTAACAAGACAGATCATCTTATTTGAAGTCTATTGTTTCTGAAATATGCAACAACTTCATAGTTGTAGCATTATTTTTTATTTTTCTAAATCCTCCATGTCCCTCTAGTTTCAGTTTCCTGATAAAAACTGACTAGACTATATGCCCAAGTTATAGACCCTTTTTTTGGGTGAGATCTTTGATATAAGAGAAAAATATGCTTAATAACATCATATATTTAAAAACAATTAAACAAACATCAATTGTATATTAATCAATTTGTAAATAATTCTGAGTTGATGAATAGGGAGTTTTAGAAAAAACTACCTTTTAAAATCTTGTATATTTAACAAAACACCTTTGAATATTACTTCATAGCAGTAGCTCTCATTTCTGCTTTATTTGCACTGCTATTTCTTCTATAGAGTTAGTTGTAGCATTGCAAAACCAATGTCAATTATCTTCCTTATAAGTTCATATATAATGGAACTGTTAATGGTTCATATACAATTGATGTTTGTTTAATTTTAATTGATAATCTTAACCAAACACCATGATTCAGGGAATCAGATTAGGTCATATCTTGTTCTATTCTGATTCTAAATTCCAACCCTATTCCTGCACGCATACCAAACGATCCCTAAGAGATTCTAACAAGACAGATCATCTTATTTGAAGTCTATTGTTTCTGAAATATGTAACAACTTCATAGTTGTAGCATTATTTTTTATTTTTCTAAATCCTCCATGTCCCTCTAGTTTCCGTTTCCTGATAAAAACTGACTAGTCTATATGCCCAAGTTATAGACCCTTTTTTTGGGTGAGATCTTTGATATAAGAGAAAAATATGCTTAATAACCTCATATATTTAAAAACAATTAAACAAACATCAATTGTATATTAATCAATTTGTAAATAATTCTGAGTTGATGAATAGGGAGTTTTAGAAAAAACCACCTTTTAAAATCTTGTATTTTTAACAAAACACCTTTGAATATTATTTAATCCCACCCCAAACCCCCCCTCTACCCCAAAATAAAGTGTTTCACTAAATATAACCACCAATTATGATAGTTATTTTTATCAATATAGTTACTTATTATAAAGTTTTAATTAACGAATTAAATTATTTTTCACAATACACCTATTATAATAAGGATTTTTAAAAATAGTAACAAAATATATTTAATTATTTACAATAAAGCACCTTTTTTTTTTAAAAATATCTAAAAAGTGTTTTTTTTATTAGCAAATAAAAAACTAATTATATGACAAATTTTAAAATGAGGTGTTTGCACAAATAAAATTTTTTCAAATTATTTACTTAACAGAAATATAATCACAAAGAGGCATTTTGAAAAATAATAGCTAAAGTACTCCTTTGTAATTGTTTAATTAGGATATTTTGGTCAAATAATCTAATATTTCACTAGAAATGATTATGGGTAGTTCAGTTTCATAATTAATATTATATAAGATGCTTTAACTTAAACGAACATCATTAAAGGCTGTTTGTTTAAAAACACACAATTTTAAAAGATGTTTTTTCCCAAAGCCTCTAATAATAATAGTAGTAGTAGTAATAATAAAAATAATTTATGCAGTAGCATTATAATAATTTAAAGGTTGTTTGTTTAAAAACACACATTTTTAAAAGATGTTTTTTCCCAAAGCCTATAGTAATAATAAAAATAATTTATGCAGTAGCATTATAATAATATAAAAAATATTACAATATTATAATGGTATTTAGTTACTTATTTTCTTTAAAAATCTGTAGTTTCACGTTTTTCGAATGATAATACATTTTCTTATATTCTAGATTATGTTTCCATGTATATAATTTTCTCTTACAACAAATTCTTCTTATTAGGTTGTTATAAAAAAATATTAGAATTATATAAGGTATATTAAATATAATGTTAAATTTTATAAAATTATGATTGGTTAAGTTGGAGAGAATCAAGGAGAGAGCAAATAAAATCTTCTGCTTTAAGATATTTTTATGCTGATATAATTGATATATTTCGTGAAGTCTGCTTTTGAGTCCTCCAAGGATTGACTAGCTTTTCTATGCTCAAAGAACTAAAACTCCATGCCATTTGCCTCAATTGTCATGGTAATCTCCTCTCTTTTGTTACCACACGTCAAATAATGCTGCCACTTCTCCAGAGCATATCTCCAAATCCCACCCCCCAAAGGCCTTGAGTACTGCGGGATGCACTAGTTTGGAGGCTTGGAGTTGGATCTATGCATTTGGGATATAAATTAGTAAGGTATATGATTTAGAGCTGTTTTGCATGCAATTGGCCTGCTGGAGTTGCTTAGGTAGTTAGGTGTTCAAAACTGAAATCGGGCATGAAGCTCTATATAGCTTCCATAATGTTTGCAAAATCCTTAGTGATGTTACATATTTACCTTAGACCTATCTCCTCAATTATTGGCATCTCACTCCAGCTGCAGCATTCCCGGCATACAGTCATGACAGCTGGAAGTAGAGAGTTAATGAGAGAGAAGCCATGATGAGTAATAAACTCTATTCAGCTGCATTTCTCTAGTCTCCACCATGCCAGTCTCCTGTATTGTCTTGCACTACGACATCCATCTTTTTTTCAATTTCCACTTGTTTCCATGTAGAACTTAGTGCTTGTTATTTGTTGCCATTGAGTTTTGATGGTGCTGGCAGCAATGATGTATTTGCAGAAGTATGAGTCTTTATGGGTGTGAGAGCAAGGGGTAAAGGTATTATATCTAGGTAATCTTTACCATGTGATGCAGTTTCCTCAACAATGATATCCTTATTGGGCTGCTGGTAAATTCTTGAATTGAGATTTGAGCATATGATGATAATTCCTCCAACAATTATCTCCTTGCACATATACCAATTACTGAGAGAGATCTGCATCCTTGAACACACTCCCTGCTGATATGAATTATATCTAGATCCCGTTCTTGTCTGGAAATACCAGAGTCTGGTTGAATTTATAACAGTTAGGCTTTCTTTGACAAACTCAGATTGCTGCTACACCTTGATAGTTCTAATGATGTAACCCAACAAAGTCCGCTTTTCAATAGGGAACAGTTATAGCCTAAAACCAGGGATGACCTGAAATGTATACTTGTTTGGGAAGACATCCAACCTCTAAGCTAACTAACTTTGGTGTTCAACTCGCATAATTGTAGATCTGAGTGCTATTTTCTTCTTTCTTCCCCTTTTTGTGTATGTTTTTCTTGCCTTATGATGATCAATGCATCTTCTTGATATTCATATCCTTTAAGCAGTGTAATCATCGCATTGGTTCTTGATATAGTTTTTATCCAGACTGTATTTATATGTTTATTTATTTTGCTTGTAAAGTGTGTGGCTAACTGGCGGAGACTGTTTTTAATGTTTATTTATTTGTAGGCTGGTGAATGTTTGGTTAACTGGTGTTTTTATATGTTTATTTATTTGTTTGTAGGTCGGTGAATGTGTGGCTAACTGGTGGAGGCCAAATTTCGAAACGATGTTGTATCCTTACTGCCCTCCTCACATTACAAAACCAAAGGTTGCACATATAACTCGATCTACAGATAATGTTTCCTGATTACACAATGGTTAAATACTTCGCTAAGTGTGGTCTTATGATAATGCAGGAGTGTAAGAAGCTCTATATCGTTCATCTGCCAGAGCGAGAGTATTTTGCCGTCCCAAAGAATCTAAAGCTTTTGGCTGTCCCTCTTTTTGAGCTTTATGACAATGTTCAGGTACGTCATAACTGACATTTCAAAGCCCTGCAAGCCTGCTGTCTATGTGAACCCTATTAGCTCCTAGTATTTGAAGCATCATTTGGTAGGGCTGTGCATACGGTCCAGACCGGACCGGACCGGTGGACCGTAAATTAAGAAAACCTTGGACCATAGACCGGACCGGGACCGGACCGTAACGGTCCGGTTTGGACCGGTCCGGTTCCGGGTTGGACCGGTTTGTACATAAATTGTGCAATTTTGAATATTGCGGACCGGACCGGTTTGGACCGGTTTGTACCTTAATTGTGCAATTTTGGTGAGGTTTTCCGGTCCAAAACCGGACCGGAATGGACCGGATTGAACCAAACTGGACCGGACCGGAAATCGTAGTTTACGGTCCAACCCGGGTTACGGTTTTATACGGTCCAAAAACCGGACGGACCGTAACCCGGATTTTCAAAAAAACCTGGACCGTAGACCGGACCGGAACCGGTCCGGTCCATAGACCGCACCGTAAATTCCGGTCGGGTCCGGTCCGGTTTTCCGGTCCGGTCCGATTTTGCACAGCCTTATCATTTGGTGTCATTTCCTCAGGCTTCATTTGTCAACTCTTGACCTGACTAAACGTAGGTTTTTGTTGAGGGCTGGGACTGACATGTATTTTTTAGCTGGCAATATGGGCTGGGTGCTGACAGTAGTTTTTGGGGTAGGGCCGATAAGCTAATGGTTTGGGCTATTATAAATTTGCATACATCCTTTGTATGCAAACGGTCCAGGCTTGCTGGGTCGGCCACAATTGATCCTAATTGCTGATATGTAAATGTAATTGGCTGTGAGTTTCTGAGCATTTTCTCAATGAAAAGCAGTAGAAAATTTGGAACCAAAGATAGGCTAAGCTTGCAGATTAGTTAGTTGATTTGTGCCTTGTTGTTTACCAATTCTCGCTATTTTGGTTTTAGTAGAAGGAAATCTTATCAATTGTTCACTTGCCTGGTTGCAGAGGTATGGACCAGTAATCTCAACAATTCCGCAGCAACTATCCCGATTCAATTTCAAGATGATAACCCAATGAGACTGGATCTGCACTTTCTTTTGCTCCGTTCTTTTATGGCATCGCATTACGAATCACTTGGACCGAGTAATTCCTTTCCCCGGATGATTGTGCTGACTATATCTGTGATATACTATGAACTATGTTTGTAGTGATAAATGATTCGTCAACTGAGTGGTAGATTTGTTTAGTTCACCAATTATTTTAGAATTTGAATTGTGAGTGAAGCTTCTCTCCCCTTGAAAGCTTCAAGTCAATGTTGAGGTGCAGTTGGGTGGTTTGTTGATGAAGTTTTGGGGATTGTGTTGCGGAGGGTCTAGCGGTTCTCATAATTGATAATACAACCAAAGATTAGTTGAAGATTGAACATCTAAATATACCCTTAATTTCTAATATGATACTCCAAAAAGCTTAATCAATAATCTCTTGCATCCCCTTTAGTTATTTGGCCTTCTAAAGATAACGAATGTACGTTTGTTAACAAAAATCTATTAGGCTTTGTAGAATAAGCTGTAACATTTGTTTCTTTTACATTCATTTGTGTGATAAGAGGATAGCGTGAATTATTGAAAATCATCCACCCTCATAAAAAGTTTGTTTTTAAGAAAATACTACTTAAATATTTTGAGTGAGTTCTTTTTTTATTGCAATACATCCACCCTCATAAAGATAGATTTTGAGTAAAAGACAACGGTTTGAGATAAAGAACAAAATTGATGTGCTTGGTTAAGGAGTAACAACTCTGGAAATTTGAAAGCTACAAGATGATACTACATTATTTAAATTTTTAAAGGTCTACTTGATTTTAACTCCTAAAACATAACATAACGAACCTAGTCCATAAGTATATGCTTATTTATGAAAGTTTTTAGAAATTATTGTTTGTGGTTTGAAGTAATTGGAGTAGAGTTTGATTACTTGAAACCTTAAAAAAACAAAAAATGATTCCAAAAAAAATAAATTCATGAACAAAGTACGCATATGGACCAGATTAATTTCAATTTCATTTCCGTTTTCGGAGTTACAGCTAAACAGGAGTCAGTTGTATTTATGAATGGCCTAGTTTGTGGTTTTTTATGGTTCTATCATGGAGGTGATAGGTTTGAGTTTATGCCATGTACGATCATGATCGAATTATAGTATTTAAGGTATTTGATGCGGGTGAGTGTTTTCAACGTGGATGGTATTAAACTATTTATTTACATTAATAAGAAGTTGATTGTTATTAGCATCACTTTAAGTCTGGATGAAGTTTCATGGCTGACCCACAAAACGGGCATCTATACACAAAGATCAATTTCTAAATTTCATTTTAATAAAATCATAAGTAGATTCACATAAATTACTCTACATTTCAGCTTACCTTTTTCATTTTGCCTTTAATTACATTTTAGATCATACTACTCCTTATGGCTTCCAGGCAATCCCTTTATCTCTGCGTATATATAGGATTACTCGTTATTCAAATTTTTTCGATTGGTTATGTTAAAAATGTAAGAATAACGGAAATGAAAAATATGTATGTATAATGAGGTTGGTTTCGATTGGTAAAAGAAATGTAACTGAACATAATAATAATAATAACACCTCGATATATAGTGAAAACCTTAATTAATCAACCATCTAAATAATATTAAAATTAGTGTATTACCCGCATTTTGTGCGGATACAATTTTAATAAATATTTAATACTTAGAAATTTATCTCTTCTAATTAATTATATTTTTAAAATTGATGTGTTAAGATATGTTTGTTGGTAAAAAAAATCCGTAAAAGTTTAAAAACTATTTTTATAAAAATATTTATTATATATTTTTAAAAAAATTTAGAAAACAATTTCCAATTTATATTAACATTTAGAAATTACTTTTTAAAATAATTTTTTAGACTTCGAGAAACATGTCGATGACACGTGGCAATAGATGCTTCTGTTTTAATAGATATAAAATCACTCTTTTTATAGTCTTCCACCAAACAACCTTACCTCCAACTAGTGTTCTCGTTTACTACTATTTTGTGAACTCCTACTCTATATTAGGAACATCAATCAACTTGATTTTTGTTAGAATATTGGTCGTATATTTGAGTTTATTCCCTTATTTGTTAGTGTACTGTTTCATTCATTTATATTTGTCTATATAAAGAATAATTGATCGATGACATAAACAACTTTTCACCTTACAAACCATGATATCAGCCTAAAAAACCCTAAAACACAAATTCTAATTGCGTCGTCGTCACTACAGTCGGTGACGGAGGCCGCAACTAATCTACATGTGTCCTAGGGCCTAAAGCCTCCTTATAACGCTAATCAAACCACGTCTTAGGGTCTAAAACCTACCCTAGGACGCTAATCAACCTGCATACTAGGCTCAAAGCCTACTCTAAAACGCTAATAAAACCACATCTTAGGGGTCAAAGCCTACCCTATGTCGCTAATCACCCTGCGTCATATGATCCAAAACCTACCCTAGGACGTTAATCTATCTGCGTGTTAGGAGCCCAAACCTTACCCTAGGACGCAAATATACTTGTGGCTTAGGACACAACCCTAAGACGCTAATCTACGTCCTAGGGCCCATATCCTACCCTAAGACGCTAATCAACCCACGTCTTAGGGCCTAAAGTCTACCATAGAATGTTAATCTATCTGCATCTTAGGAGCCCAAACCCTACCCTAGGATGCTAATCTACTTGTGGCTTAGGACCCAAAATCTACCTTAGGACGCTAATCAATGTGCGTCATAGGGTCCAAAACCTACCCTAGGATGCTAATCAACCCGCGTCATAGGACCCAAAGCCTACCATAGGACGTTAATCTATCTGCGGCTTAGGAGCAAAAACCCTACCCTAGGACGCTAATCTACTTGTGTCTTACGACCCAAAATCTACCCTAGAACACTAATCTACATCCTAGGGCCCAAATCCTACCCTAAGACGCTAATCAACCTGCATCCTAGGACCCAAAGCCTACCATAGGATGTTGATCTATCTACATCCTAGGGCCCAAATCCTACCCTAAGACGCTAATCAACCTGCATCCTAGGACCCAAAGCCTACCATAGGATGTTGATCTATCTACATCTTAGGAGCCCAAACCCTACCATAGGACGCTAATCTACTTGTGGCTTAGGACCCAAAATCTACCTTAGGACGTTAATCTATGTCTCAGGGCCCAAATCCTACCCTAGGACGTTAATCAAACTGCGTCGTAGGACCCAAAATCTACCTTAGGACGTTAATATATATGCGTCCTAGGACCCATAGCCTACCCTTGGACACTAATAAAACCGCGTCCTAGGGCCCCAAGCCTACCCTAGGACACTAATCAATGTGCGTCATAGGGGTCAAAACCTACCCTAGGACGATAATCAAACCGCGTCCTAGGGCCCCAAGCCTACCCTAGGACGCTAATCTACGTCCTAGGGCCCAAATCCTACCCTAAGACGCTAATCAACCCACGTCTTAGGGCCTAAAGTCTACCATAGAATGTGAATCTATCTGCATCTTAGGAGCCCAAACCCTACCCTAGGATGCTAATCTACTTGTGGCTTAGGACCCAAAATCTACCTTAGGATGCTAACTAATGTGCGTCATAGGGTCCAAAACCTACCCTAGAATGCTAATCAATCCGCGTCGTAGGACCCAAAGCCTACTATAGGACGTTAATCTATTTGCGCCTTAGGAGCAAAAACCCTACCCTAGGATGCTAATCTACTTGTGTCTTACGACCCAAAATCTACCCTAGAACACTAATCTACATCCTAGGGCCCAAATCCTACCCTAAGACGCTAATCAACCTGCATCCTAGGGCCCAAAGCCTACCATAGGATGTTGATCTATCTACATCTTAGGAGCCCAAACCCTACCATAGGACGCTAATCTACTTGTGGCTTAGGACCCAAAATCTATCTTAGGACGTTAATCTATGTCTCAGGGCCCAAATCCTACCCTAGGACGTTAATCAAACTGCGTCGTAGGACCCAAAATCTACCTTAGGACGTTAATATATATGCGTCCTAGGACCCATAGCCTACCCTTAGACACTAATAAAACCGCGTCCTAGGGCCCCAAGCCTACCCTAGGACACTAATCAATGTGCGTCATAGGGGTCAAAACCTACCCTAGGACGATAATCAAACCGCGTCCTAGGGCCCCAAGCCTACCCTAGGACACTAATCAACGTGCGTCATAGGGATCAAAACCTACCCTAGGATGCTAATAAACCCGTATCCTAGGGTCTAACGCCTACCCTAGGACGCTAATCAACCTACGTCATAGGTCCCAAAACCTAACGTAGGACGCTAATCAACCTGTGTCTTAGGGGCCAAAACCTATTTTAGGACGCTAATCAACCTACATCATATGACCCAAAACCTACCCTAGTACACTAATTAACCCGCGTCTGACGGCCTAAAATCTACCATAGGATGCTAATCAATATGCGTCCTAGCTAGGACCCAAAACCTACCCTAGGACGTTAATCAACTTGCATCCTGGGGCCCAAAACCTACCCTAGAACGCTCAAGACTCAAGTGAAAGTAACGAGGAGCATCAAAAACTAAAAACCTTCAAGTTTCCACTATGTTCAAGCTGGGAGTCGTTGAATCACACCTCCAACTTGAGGGGGTATTAGAGTATTGAGCGTATATTTGGGCTTCTCTCTTTATTTGTTAGTTAATGTTTTGTCCCCTTATATTTGTATATATAAAGAATATTTCATCCAAGAAATAAACGAGCCTTCCGTTTACAAATGTCTACACTATTTTCTCAATCTTGTAACTACAAAATGAAATAAAGATTTCTAAATGTAAACATAGCCGGAGTGAGTTAAGTTTATGTTTGTCTTCCTTTTTCTTTTTGATGTTCAAGAGAAGATGAAGCACTACTAGACATGGTAGGAATTTACTAAAAAAATATTGATATGTGACGAGCAAAAAGGATTGAACACACTCTTAGGAACTCGACTTAGAAATTTAGGAGTGAAATTGAACTTTGCCCACTTACACATCCAACGATTTGTTTGTTGAGTCCACTAAGAAATTATTTTACAATATTCCAAAAATATGTTCTTAACAAAGTCATAACATATGAAGGCTACGGATCTCTCATTTATTTCTTTAATGAAGCTAATATGGAGATTGAATGAGGAATATTTAGAGCATTCTACTATGAGAATGTGGATAAATTTCTCTTAGGTTTCCATCGAATGATGGGTAATATAATAGAGATATTGTTTACATAATTACAAAGACAAGCCTCTATTTACAATATTTACATATTCTTTCATAACCCCTGACGTGGCAATAACGGAACGGTCTTTTCCGAAAACCACGGGTGACATCATCAAAACAACGGCCGTGGTTTGTTCCGTGATGACTCTCGACCCTCCTTTCCACGTGTGAAAATCAAAGAAATACCAAAACCCCGGTCGTGGAAGTTCATTCTTGGGCCGTGGTTCCTCTTTTTCGGTGCTTTCCTCCTTTGCTTCACTTCATACTCCTTCCTATGATTCTCCAATGCTTCCTAATGAACTCCACCTCGACCGATACTCTGTAAATGCTCCCTTTCTATTCCAATACAACGCCAATTCATCTAAAAACCACAACAAAGCTTGTGTAGATCTCGATTCCAAGATAATAGGTGAATATGCTCAATAATTACTATGAAAACATGTCCATGTACTGAAAAAAAAGGGAAAAAAACTACCTATATGCACATATAAACTACGTCATATTTCATGCTATCAAAATACCCCATACTTGTCTCTTGCTTGTCCCCAAGAAAGATTCAAATCTAGAATACAAAGATGTATGAAATATGAACACAAAGACAAGGAAAAACATATATTTTTGGTTTCGTGCTTCTATTCATAGATCGCTTTCCAAACTTGTTTCAAGGCTTTTCGAAAACCGTTATGTGACTAAAAAGTCTCATGTCCTGAAAAGAATCATCAAACCTTGCAAAAGTTTTCAAAACAAGCATCATAACTTGAAGTAAAATCAAAATCAATCTTGGAAAAGTCCATGTTAAACCACAAAACCAAACAACAATTTCAAAGATCTTAAGGTCTTTCAAATGAAGGTCAAGAAACGTGTTAGGGTGGGATATGTATAGGATATGTGGTGCAAAATCCGGGAAAGAGGATAATAATATCACAACTTCTTTAAGCACACTTCAACACCCACCAATAAGATCTTTGCTCTTCTTTTTCAGTAGAATTTTTTTAGCCTTATCTAATTCAATTCCTTTTGATGAGATTACATGGCCTAGTACAATACCTTGTTCCACCATAAAATGACATGTTTCAGAATTGAGAACTAAATTGGTTTCTACACATCTTTAAAGAACAAGTTTTAAGTGTCCTAAGCATGCATAAAAACTATCTCCATGAACGGTAAAATCATCCATGAAAACTTCAATGAAATTCTCAATGTATTCAGAAAAAAATGCTTAACATGCATCTTTGGAAAGTGCCAAGAGCATTACATAATCCAACACATGTAAAAGTCGTTTTCTCTTGGTCCTCCGAAGCAATGACTATTTAGAAATAACCCGAATATCCATCTAGGAAGCAATAGTAAGGGTGCCCTGCAAGACGCTGAACCATTTGGTCAATAAAGAGTAAAGGGAAATGGTCCTTTTGGGTTACCGTGTTTAACTTACGGTAATCGATACAAACCCTCCACCTAGTTTGAGTCTTGCTTGGAAGCATTTCACCGTGTTGTTTCTCCACCATGGTGATTCCTCCCTTTTTCGGAACAACTTGGGTTGGACTAACCCATTTGCTATCCGAGATTGGGAAGATCATGTCCGCTTGAAGAAGTTTCAACACTTTCTTTTTGACCACATCCATCATAGGTGGGTTTAGTCGCCTTTGGGGTTGCATTGACGATTTTGCTTCTTCCTCAAGGAGGATCCAGTGCATACAAGTGGAGAGATGATGACATGAATTATATACCATTATAATCATGCATATTGTAGACACTACAAAAAATAATTCAATTAGCCACGGATGTTGGCGATGGCAAAAAAGCTATTTGCCGTCGCCAACCATCAACGGCGACGGCTTAGCGACGGCAAAATGAGGCGAAGCTAGAACAGGCGACGCAAAATTTCCGCAACGGCCTTTTTGCCTTCGCTAATAATTCGCGTCGGATGTTGGCGTTGGATATTAACCGTCGCCAATTTTTCGCGTCGGCTAAAGCCGTCGCCGTCCAGTGTGTCACAAATATTAAAATTTGGTGCGAAAATTTAAATAATGCTTCGGCAATAGCCGTCGCAAAATTTAAATTTGGTGGGAATTTTTTTTTGGCAACGGCAAGGAGCTGTCGCTTTGTATATTTGGTGGGAAAATTTGTATTTTTGGCGACGGCATGGAAAATTTTGAAAACATCTAAATGACTACATCAAACTGGAACAACAATTTTTATAAACCAGAAGAGAGTATTCAATATTCAAAACAATCAAAATAGAACTATTCGAAGCGTAAAGAAGTTTAGAATCTGAAAGTACAAAACCGAGATGTCCTTCGTCCTTAACAAAGTAGTAATGAATTTCGCAATCACACAATTCCACGGTCTAAACATCATCTACTTGGACAAATTCTTCATCAACTGTCTCTTTTTCGTTAATTGGTGCCTATTGTGATGCTACATGATCTCCATCTCCAGTAGACTCTTTTTGATGTGCGCTAGTTGCGATCTATAAAATATAAACTAATAACAGTAGTTTAGGTGAGAAATATTTACTGTAATGAAGTCTTATGCACAATAATAACAATACTAGGTACGTTCACACATGTTGGGATGAAAACATTTAATATCTTTTGGCATACAATCAACAAGATCTGCAATCGAGTCATTTAATTGAGGTAAACAAACCATTTCCATAGGTAGCAGTTTGGAAATCAACTTTGTTGTCTTCAGATCCCATATCGGCTATCAAGTACTCAATTGCAGTATCAATATCACCACCCACCTGTTTTAACAACTGAAATGACAAACCAAACAATTTTTATACAATCCGATCTCTTAAACTCCTAGAAAACTTGAAAATTATCGATGAACTTAGTTGGCGTAATTATGCTAAATGAAAGAATCAAGAGAAAGTGATTAGACATTAAAAAGAATCCTAAGAGGGATATTGTTATGTCACCTGCTCAACTTTTATAGCATCTTCACAGCCACTACCCGACATTACTATTTTCATTGATCTTGAATGAACATAATTTTTAGATCCTTTACTTCGTGATTGAGGCACTGTAGGTTTCCCTTGATTTGATTTTGTTGTAAGATCAACATCAGCCTAAATAAATGGATGAAGATAGGCCCTGTTTAGCAAAACAACAGCTAAGCTGCACTCAAATAAGACATTTAAACATAAAATAAAAAATATAAAAAAAAAACTTTTATGAATATTGGCCTTACTACTCCATCACAAGGATCTTCCTTTGGTCTTACACTATTATAGTGTTCACCATCATGATAAGACCTAAGTTTGAAATAAATATTGAGATGCTTTAATTATTCTACGCCAGGCAAATCAGAAGATTGAAAACCCTCGAATAAATCATTGTATGTTCTAACCATTAATTTCAGCTTTAGATAAATAATTTTATTTCAAAGATCATTTAAAGGGACAAAAGAGAATTTTGTTAGGCGGAATAGAAAAGTGAAGACATACGCTTAAGTGCAAGAAACTCTCAATTCTATTATTCTACAGAATAAGAAGACAGAAAACTGAGCATTCAAGATGCTATCCTTAATACCCTCAAAACCATTATTTATTACTTCTTTGTTGCAAAACAACTAGTCAACTTAAAAGTGCATATGAAGGATACTTTGTTGGAAATGCTTCTAAATTCCTAGAGTGATCTAGTCGTATTTTTAATACAAAATTGATGTCTAATTCCATTAATTATCATACATACTAATAAATTGAAAAGATAATTCAAAAATGCATCTTGTTCTAACTTATTAAAGTCACAGCTAACAAACAATTACTTCATACATATATCCTTGTAAATTACTTCAAAACTCAAAAACCTTTAGAAATAGGAACAATGATATGATGAACAAGCTAAAATGAAGAAATGTCTACCTGTTTACTGTTGAGGTATATAAATATTAAAAAAAAAAAGATGACTCACTGACTTCTGCAAGTAAATGTTCTAAAAAGTTTGACTAAAGAAGAAAAGATGGAGCTTACAAAAATGTATCATATTGGCAATTTTGTCATCAAAATTCCTTATATACCAGCGAGGTGACGAACTTTGCAACAAGGTGATATCATATAGTAAGAGGCAATTGTGTGTTTCGTTAGTCAGGAAAAAAAATGAGCTTTATGAAAAACTAATAAAAAAATCAACTAAGCCCAAGGGTAAAAGCAAATGGAAGAGACAAAAGAAATGTGGTACTCGATGAATGCATATATTGGTGTGAGTGAGTAGTGAGGCTGCTTGGAGTTCCATATGTCCAGCCCATGTCCCATTTGCATACATGTCACGAGATCTCCATATGGAGCTTTCAATACCTGAGAGATTCAGAGATTCAAGCATATAAAAATTTGACAAAAAAGTACAGATAAGTCAGTAAATTAAGCCCAGAGGAGAAGCCTCATGTTGCATTTCATAAGAATTAGGCCACCCAAACTCTTACCTCTATAGATAAACGAAACCTATGATCAGCGCAACCGCTCAGAAGGGAAAGAAGATCAATTGATCTGGCAGAGTGATACACAATAATAATCTCATACCATAAAACCATTTGATAATTTATATGCCAACACAAGAATCATCTAATATTCATATCCTAGAATAAGTTTAGGCTGGATCATAAAGATTTTCTATTTTGCAAAATGAACATGTGTGTCTGCTCTTTTTTTTATCATCCTAATACCTATGACTAATAAATTGTAAAATTTAATAGGCCAATAAGCACAACCAATGTGATTAGATCATTTGCTCAAAATAACTTATCCAAAAAAAATAAAATGAAAACTACCAGTCCGTGGTTTCAAAAGAAGATACATGGCAGACAAAATTAATGATCTCACAACAATAAATTCAGGAATCGGACAGAAATAGAGAATTAGATACGCCTTACCTGAGAGGTCAGATTATGAAGTTGACGAGCTATTCCATGTAGATCCAAGGATGTACGATAAATCAAAAACACTTTTCAGTTGCAATTATACACAACAATGTTGTCTATTCTTCCAAGAAATAATCATCATATGATAGCTAGAAGCTTGCCTAGAATAATGACAGAGGTTGTTCCCCATCCCAACTTACTCCTCTTGGGTTCGGCTTAGATCAATCATCGACTGTGTATTCCCAAATAGTAGTATACCATTTCAGTAGGAAATAAAGTTTAAAAGAGGAAAGTACAAGTGTACAACATAAAGAATTACCTCTTAGAATTAAATATGAAACAAAAAAGAGACAAGGACAACTTATAAAGTTCACCTTAGCTTCTGGATGTGCAACATCCTATTCACGCAATATGGCAGTTCCATCGTTAGAACCCACAATGCCTGCAATCAATGAAGAGAAACAAACAATTGAGTTGAGTCCAAATACATGAACAATAAATATAAATGAATTAAAATAACATACCACCTGTGAAAGCCGGGAATTTATAGAAACAAACAATTGAGTTGAGTCCAAATAGATCAATTCATTTATAATATAACCAATTAACGACAACCAACAACAATAAACCAAAAATTAAGTAAAAAAGAAGCCAAAATTTATCAATTCCTGCTGAACAAAACAAAAAAATGAAGAATGTTCATCTCAATTAATGGCCATGTATAGAGTATTCAATTAAAATTTTGAGAAGCAGCAACAACAAAACAAAAACTAAGTAAAAAAATTGAGAAAGAAGGAATTCTTTTTGGGTAAAATGGCTAAGTAGGCACTTTTTGTATAATGTAGTATTAAGTAGGTACTTTTTGTTTATTGTTAACAAACTAGGCCCCTCTTATTTATTAATAAAGATTTAATGAAAGGGTTAATTAGTAATTTCAAGTTATTTAAGTCCAAACCCAATCAACTAAATAAAGTCCAAGTTCAATTTAGGCCCAGTAGGCCCACTCAATTTACATAAATTCAGACCCAATCCAAAATACAAATGTTGTAGCTAATGAGTATCGAACTCTGGTCAATAGACCCTCCCGCCCGCCCTTATACCAGCTGAGCTAATTAAACTTGTGTATTGTCTAGTTGATACATTGTATTAATACACAATTTTCCGTTACACAATATCGGTACACAATTTTACATACATAATGTGAATACATAATTTAGAATTACACAATCTTAAGCTAACTTTCGACCCCCTAATTTATGTATTGCATCCTTGTGAACTTGTGTATTGTCTATTCGATACATTACATTAATACACAAATAGTCCATCATTTACACAATTCCGTCATTTTTCCATTACACAAGTCCGGTCATTTGTTTACATAAGGTTGAGTTACCCAAGATCAAACGAGTTGCACATAACCAAAATTCCGTCATTTACACGAATCCGGTTCATTGTTTACACATGGTTGAATTACATAACCTCAAACGAGTTGCACAAGCCCAAAAATCCGTCATTTTTCAATTACACAAGCCTAGTCTTTTGTTTACATAAAGTTTAGTTACACAAGCTCCCGGTCCGTTATTTACACAAGGTTGAGTTACACAAGCCCAAACGAGTTGTACAAGACCAACAGTCGGGCATTTACACAAACTCGAGTTACACGAGTTACACAAGCCCAAAAATCCGTCGAAGAGTGTTATACACAACCTAGCAATGATTGTGTTCTTGAAAGTGATACAAAGATGCACAATAGCATACCTTTGAAGCAAGCATTATTTAACTATTGATTTAATCCTTCACTGTGGTAACAATGGTAAGCAATAAACAATAAATTTGGAATTAACGCATTAAACAATAGATGAATAAGAAAATACAAGAAAAAGGGAAAGGAGGATTGTTGTGTATCAAGTAATGGGATTAAGAGGTTGTGGAATTTTTCCACATAAATTAATACGTGAAAATGAAATAAAAAAGAAAGTTATAAAGAGATTACAAAATATATTCAATTGGGTTGAGATTGTGAGACCCACTTGTACTTCTTTGATAAAGTGACCAATCATTTTATTGGAAATTAAGAACCAAAACCTACAGAAAAGTAGCAAACAATGAAAAAAGCAATCAATTGTATATGAAAAAAGCAATCAATTGTATATTTGCTCAGTGAGTCACATGTGCACATCACCACAACACAATCAATTACAAGCAAATACGGGATCCAACAGCCTTAATTTTGAAATTCAACAAAAATCAAAACAACACGAACAGTTCATAGAGGTGTAAAATTAACTTACAGGGAAGCAACGGTTTGCGATGTGGAAGGCGACCAGGCAGCAGGCGGGCGTTCCAAACGGCGGCCAAGCAAGGCAGCGGCGGCTAGGCACACGGCCGGTCAGGCAGTCGGCAGTTCCGGAGGTTGGCGTTTGCAGGCGGTAGTTCGAGCGGTAGTTCGAGGCGAGATTTCTAGACGAAGGATTCGTCGATTTTGCAACTGACTGGAGTTCCAGGCGGAGGTGCTTGGCAACGGCGGATTGGGTCTCTCCGGTCAAGCAACAAGCAAACTGGTGCGACGCGGATGTGGTTGCAATCTGGCGGCATTGGTGGAAGTCGCATTCCAGGTGGAGGCATATGCATCCGCGATTTCATCACACAGGCGAGGCGGCGACTCCTCCAGGCAGACGAGGCGGTTCTCCAAGCGGTTTTGCAGAGTCGAAAAACGCAGAAACCGCCATTGACTGCGGTGGGTCTAGCCATTTTTTCGGATCTGGGCTCGTGTGCGAAGTCGATGTTGCAATAAACCGTCAAAAAACGCAGCACACCATTGATTGAGAAATTCATCTTGAGCGAGTTCAGATCTAAAAAATATGGAACCGCTGCAAGAAACCCTAACTGAAGATAATTTTATAGGATTCATATTTTACGTTTTCCCCTTATGCCCCTTAAATTAATTTATTTTAGATTTAAAATTTTAAACAAAAAGTAGAGGGGCCTAGTTAGTATCTGATAAACAAAAAGTGCCTTATTTACTAAATTTTCTCATTCTTTTTTAGGCATTTAATCGAACACGTAAAGTGCATGAAGTCATGAACTAAGTAATCAATTTACTCCTATTCTCCCTCCTTCAACAAGATAGCAGCAACATGAAGGGTATTAGCCACCATAGTGGGACCTCTATAAGTCACCAAATTTGCATTAGTAATCATCTTCACATTCTGAAATTTTACAAAAATTGGATGGTTCTTCACAAAATTCAGCAAATCAAGAATCTCCTCTGACGGCAGGAACCACCGCACGTTATTAAAGGACACTAGAACAGAAGACGAAGAAGAAAAAGTCAGGGTTTCGACACCTACCTCCAATGGATTTGCCGTTTCCGAATTTTGGATGCGAGACATAAGTCCGAGTTTGTAGCTTTGGGTATTGGGAAGAAATGAAGAAATCAGAAGCCAAGCACCATGGAAGAAACAAAGTATAAAGTCTCAAGTCGGCAGAAGATGTCCAAGTCGGTCGGTGAGTACAAAGTTGATTGTCGTCGTCTGCTACTTTGCTTGTTGGGAGAACGGGTGAAAGTAATCAAGGCAGGTACGAATTTAGCCCTAATTTTTACTTTAACTTTATCCTTTCTTCCTTTCTAGTTTTCTTCTTTTAATTTTTTTAATCTTTAATATTTAAAGAGTTATAAGGTTTTATCATATTTTACTTAATAGGAACATTGAATTTTAAATATTTTTTTAAAAAATTTATATATTATTTTCTTAAAAAATTTTACCGCAAAATTTTCGTATAGCGCCAAATAATTTGGTTGTTCGTGTCGGCGACATAGCCGTCACCAATGATCCTTCTATTAGCCACGGTAAAGATTAGTCGACGCCAATTACATGACTATTAGCGACGGTCTATATCACCGACGCCAATAATTGGTATTTTTTGCCACGCTGATGTTGCCGTTGCCAAATAAAGACCAAAGGCGACGGCAACACTTTGCCGTCGCCATCATGCGTGGCTAATTGAATTATTTTTTGTAGTGAGAGGTTTACCTCGATTTACCTTGCATTTAGAGAGAACTTGTGTACTTTTTATGTTTTATTCATATATATTTCGGAAATAGAGGTCTACAAAGTTTCGGTTGAGTTGTAGGTAAATTAAGTGGATTTGGAAGCAAAAGTCGAGAAAGGAGCATCTAAGGCCATTAAGGAAGCTAAAGGAGTCTTAGAGGAATCACAAAGAGCAAAAGAGTTGCGTAAAAGAAGCATAAAAGGGAGGAAGGAAACAAGCCAAAAGACGAGCATTCTTTGTTGAAGAAAATCGTGTCATTTACAACATAAATCGGACGATTTTGCTTGAAAATCAGCTAGCACGATTTTCTTTGTTTTTCGGTCCAATGGTAAAGACGACTCA
The DNA here is from genome assembly GCA_033239045.1 of Fagopyrum esculentum. Lineage (NCBI taxonomy): Eukaryota > Viridiplantae > Streptophyta > Magnoliopsida > Caryophyllales > Polygonaceae > Fagopyrum > Fagopyrum esculentum. The sequence goes on from BSUD01000004.1 coordinate 55,185,653, forward strand.
AAGCCCATCACTTTTAGGCTAGAGAACTGTTTTGCCAAGCGACCCATTAGCAAGGAACTATAGGTTGGAACCCTAGGAACGAAAACGGGACGGCCGCAGCGGGAAATCTTTACACGTTTGAGAGAGATTGAAGATTCTTGGGGAAGGATTGAAGCGAGATTGTTGGGAAGTCAATCTTGATCATATTTGTGAGATTCCTTGTTTCCATTTCGATCTTTTTGGTTTTTGAACACAATACTGAGTTGATTGAGAGATACTTTGATTAGTTTTGAGATTGGTTTACAGAATTGAAAGTTATTGAGTTTTTATTCAAGATTCGGGTTTATTTGATTTATTCACTCAATCTTAATTTTGATTTGATTTTGAAAATGGTTGGCTAAAACCATTGTGATTCTAGGGAGAATAGTTGATGATTGAGGCTTAGATGATGATAGACTGAACTCATTCAAACATTTGGACCCTGAGAGTTTAGATTTTAACTTTGCGACAACAGGAAAATCGGACTGTTCTTCAGGAAAATCGGACGATTTTCTCATGAACAACACGATTTTTTCCCCTGACGATCTTTAATTGATTTATTCTTTAACCAAAGTTAATCATTGCCTAAATCCCAACCTTGCTTAACCTTTTTAACCTCTATTTGAGTGTATGAAGAGATTTCAACCTTGATTCTACATTTAATAGATTAAGATTACAAGATTTGGGTAATAGAGAGACTCAACATCCTTTATTAAGGTTTTAAGTGTGCTTTCTATCTTTACCTTGGAGAGTCACATCCTGGGGTTTTGGATAGTTAGTTTGAGTGTAATTCTTGTCTTTAGATCTTTCTATATTGCAGCCTCAACAACCCTTATAGAGAGAACCTTTGGATTAGATATATAGGTTTCAGAACTTCACCGTACGATATCTACCTTTGAAACACATAGGCTTGATAATATAAACTCTGTCCTTTGATCTTTAGAAGTGTCTTAAATCAAAAGCCGCAGTCGGATACTTGAATCCTTGGAATCATTTCCCCATTTATTAATCATAATAGTATTTGCACTTTGTTAGATAATCGAATTCGATTTTATTCTCACCAGATCCCTGAGTTCGACTCTTGAATTTCTTACCTTGCTACAACTGATCCGTACACCGCGGGTTCGCTTTGCTTTGAGTTCTAGATATAAATTTAAGACTTTGACGCACAAACTTTTGAGCGAACAAGTTTTTGGCGCCGTTGCCGGAAATTTGGTCTAGACCAAATTCTGTTTTCGGTTGTCTAGCTTGAGAGCTCTTGCTCTTGTGATTTGATTTGTCTACTTGAGTGATCTTTGCAGGTTCTTTAGGTATATGCGAAAGACTAGATCTACCAAAGATCTAGTTCCTTTCGATCCCGAATTGGAGAAAACTTTAAGAAGAAAGTTGAAGGAAAAGAAAATGGCTGAAAATAACGAGAGAAACATCCAGGCTGAGTTGGATGAAGCTCAACGTCAACTTAAGTTGAGTGAGAAAGCTTGTGTAGATGCTGAAACGAGTCATCAATTCCAAATTGATGAACTCAGGGCTATGATGTTGGACATGAAGTTGGAGTTGAATGATGCTAGGAAGAAGAAGAAAGTCAAGAAGACAACTAAGTCCACTAGAGATGATTCATCCGATGATGAAGAACTCGATCCGGATATGCCGGAACTTGAGGAAATCAATCCAGTCATTCATCCTGTTCGTAACAACCCAAGACCACCGGTTGTTCCTCGCATTCCAGCTGGGGATGTGAGAGTTTCTAATGAAGGAGATGAGCCCCGAACTTTGGGGCAAAGGATGGATCCAATTCAGCAACCACGCCGTCTAGGTGTGAATTTCGGAGCTGAGGACATCTAGAAATTCAGCTTTACACCACAAGTCATCACCATGGTTCGCCAAAGTCAGTTTGGTGGAGCAAGTGCTGAATCTCACACCAACACTTGCAGAATTTCGAGATTCTCATGGAGACCATGAAGCCGAAGAAAGCTACTACAAGTAATTACAAGATCAAACCGTTCTTCTTCTCTTTGAAGGACAAAGCTCTAGCTTGGTACCAAACACTTTCAGCTGCAAATCTGGCCACATGGGAGGATCTATCTTCAGAATTCCTCACCAAGTTCTTCCCGCCATCCAAAATGGCGGAATTGAGAGGTAAGATAAATGCTTTTTCTATGATGCCTAATGAAAGTTTGTTTCAATCTTGGGAAAGGTTTTAGGATCTCTTGTTGGATTGCCCACACCACGGCATTTCAAAGTTGGAATTGTTGGAGATCTACTACAAGGGGTTGGATATGGAAACACAATTCAATCTCCAATCTCTCTCTTGTGGCACGTTCATGGACATAAGAGAAGATGATGCTTGGGACTTCATTGAGAATCAAGCCTAGGTGATTGAGAAGTATTCCCACCAAAAAGTGGATCTAAATAGCCGGAATCAAGGAGATCCGGGAGCTAAGTTGAACCACGCTGCTCAAACAGAAATATTTTCCCTCAACAATGAAATCAAAGAGTTGAAGGAAGTCATCAAAATTAGCCTTCAAAAGGCTAAGGAGCAAGAAGCCAACTATATGGGAAGGGATAACAATCAAAGGAATGACTACCGGAACAATAACTAGAATAACAACAATAGGAACCCCAACAACAAAAATTGGAGATCCAATCAACAAAATCCAGGTAATCCCTATTCTCATGCTGAAAAAGCTTTAACATCTCCATCTTCTTCTACTCCTTTGAAAAGCCAGGAACAATCATCAAATAGATCGAACAAGCCCGACCCCATGTTGGAGATAATCCTAGGAAAGCTACAAGGATTGGAGAGTTATATAACTTTGGTTGATAAAGCTCACAAGGCTTTAGAAAACCAAGTGTTTAGCAAAGCCGGAGAAGCCCCAAGAGATCAAGGGAAGCTTCCCGGGAAGACGGAAGATAACCCAAAGGGAAGGGTTATGGCAATTACTACTAGGAGTGGTGTAACAACCACCGATCCTCAACCTAAAGTAGTTGAAACCACCACCGAAGAAGGGAAAGGAAAGGAGAAGGAAGATTTCTATGTTCCTCCTCCCGCCTACAAACCACCTCTACCTTTTCCTCAATCCAGAACGCGAGCGCGACTAGATAAACATTTCGGTAAGTTTATTGAACTTATGAGTAAGCCGCATATTAATATACCTTTTATGGATGCAATTTTAGGTATGCCGGCTTATGGGAAATTTCTAAAGGAAATCCTCTCTAACAAGAGGAAATTAGAAGACAATGGAGAAGTTAAGATGAGCACGGAGTCATCCGAACTCATCAAGACAATGACAGAGAATATGCCACCTAAGCTACGTGATCCGGGATCATTTTGCATACCCATCACCTTAGAAGAGGTTACTTATGATGCACTTTGCGACCTTGGAGCAAGTGTGAGCATCATACCACTTGCTTTATGCAAGGCGGTTGGTCTAGGAGAGCCTAGACCGGTGAAGATGACGCTTTACATGGCCGACCGTTCCATCTCCAGGCCAGTTGGGATAATAGAAGACATTCCGGTAAAACTCGGTAAGTTTTACATTCCTATAGATTTTGTCGTTCTTGACATCCCTGCAGATTATCTAGTTCCCATCATTCTTGGGAGACCATTCCTTGCAACCTCCGGATGCATGGTAGATTGCAAGAATGGATAGCTACCCTTCAACATAGGTGAAGAGAAAGTGGAGTTCGTACTCTCCTCTTTAATCAAAGAGCCAACCTTGAGAGAAGATGTTTTTAACATCTTTGATGAAGAAGAGTCTAGAGAGGTGGTGAGTTCAATCCTAATGAAAGATCCACTTCAAAATGTTATTAGTATGAGCATCATGAAGGAAGGAGTAGAGCATGATTGTGATGATGAGGTAAAAGCATTAGAAGATGTGAAGGAAGAATCAGGAGCAGGATTTGAAGAGTTAAGATTAACCCCGGAAACTGTGAAAAAATCGACCTACACGAAATAAATCACTCGATTTCTGAAAAGGCAAGTTGATTTTTGACAACAGAAAGAAAAATCGACCAAAAAATTGGACGATTTTCTTCACAAGGGGGCGATTTAGCGATGAATTCTTCGGTTTCTACGAACTTGACTGCAGTTGTTCTCAACTCTAATAGTGCACCTTCCCCACCTTCAGAGGCTTCTCCCATGACATTAGAAGGTCATGAATCATCAATTAAAGCACCTCCTTTATTGGAATTGAAGCCCCTCCCTACACACTTAAGGTATGCATTTCTTAAACCTAACTCTACATATCCTGTTATAGTTAGTGCGAAACTGAATGATGATGAATTGGAGAAGCTTATGAATGTTCTAAGGCAACATAGGAGAGCATTAGGCTATACTATTGATGATTTGATAGGCATTAAACCTTCTCTATGTATGCATAAAATCTTAATGGAAGAGGACTACAAGCCTTCACGTCAACCTCAAAGACGGTTAAATCCGATCATGAAATAGGTCATGAAGAAAGAAATCCTTAAGCTACTTGATGCAGGTATCATCTTCCCTATTTTAGATAGCAAGTGGGTGAGTCCACTGCAGGTAGTACCAAAGAAAGGAGGCATTACCGTTGTTGCCAACAAAAACAACGAGCTTATTCCCACGAGGACAATTACGGGATGGAAAATGTGCATCGACTACCGTAAGCTGAATGTGGCCACCAGGAAGGATCACTTTCCCCTTCCTTTTGTTGATCAGATGTTGGAAATGTTAGCCCAACACTCTTACTTTTGTTATCTAGATGGATATAGCGGTTTCTTTCAGATTCCTATTCACCCGGATGATCAAGAGAAAACAACCTTCACGTGCCCTTGGGGTACGTTTGCTTATAGAAGAATGCCGTTCGGCTTATGCAACGCTCCGGCCACCTTCCAAAGGTGCATGATGGAAATATTTTCAGAATATATAGAGAACATCATGGAAGTATTCATGGACGACTTTTCGCTATATGGTTCTTCCTTTGATAACTGTCTCTCTAACCTTTCATTAGTTCTTAAGAGATGTGAAGATACTAACTTAGTCTTAAACTGGGAGAATTGTCATTTCATGGTCACCGAAGGAATTGTGTTAGGTCATCTAATATCAAATAGAGGAATAGAGATTGATAGAGCTAAGATAGAAACTATTGAGAAGCTACCTCCTCCATCCTCTGTGAAAGGGATTAGAAGCTTTTTAGGACATGCAGACTTCTATAGGAGATTCATAAAGGATTTTTCTAAGATTTCAAAACCCTTAGCTAATCTTTTAATGAAAGACGCAACTTTCGAATTCTCGAAAGATTGTCTAGAAGCTTTTTGCACGATCAAAGAGGCTTTGATTTCAGCACCAATCATCCAACCACCCGATTGGACTCTTCCTTTCGAGGTCATGTGCAACGCAAGCGACGTCGCTATAGGAGCCGTACTCGGACAAAAGAAAGATGGCCGTACGCACACCATCTACTATGCTAGCAAGACGCTAGACGAGGCTCAATCCAATTATGCCACTACGGAAAAGGAACTTCTAGCCGTAGTTTATGCTTTTGAAAAATTTCGCTCCTATCTTGTAGGTGCGAAGGTGATAGTCTATACGGATCATTCAACATTCCGCTACTTGTTCACGAAGAAGGATGCGAAGCCAAGGTTTCTAAGATTGATCTTACTCTTACAAGAGTTCGATTTGGAGATCCGTGACAAGAAGGGCTCAGAAAACTCAGTTGCTGACCATCTTAGTCACCTTCCACACCTCACTAATGAGATGGATGAGCTCCCTATAGATGACTCATTCCTTGACGAACAACTACATGAGACTGAAGAGTGTCTTCAACACATCTCGAAAGGTAATGATCCATGGCTTGCTGACATTGTAAATTACCTTGTTTGTCAGGAGATTCCCCCAGGACTTTCATATGCTCAAAGAAAGAAGTTCTTTAAGGATGTCCAGCACTTCTATTAGAACGAGCCTCTTCTCTTCAAAAAGAGGTCCCGATGGCATATATAGAAGATGCATTCCAAAAGATGAAGTGGAAAGTGTCATCCGCCAGTGCCACTCTCTACCATGTGGAGGACATGCTAGTTCCCACAAAACATGTGCTAAGGTACTTCGTTCCGGTTTCTTTTGGCCTACCTTATTCAAAGATGTGCAAAATATGTTGTTGCTTGTGATGCTTGTCAAAGGACAGGTAATATTTCTAGGAGGAATGAAATGCCCCTCAACAACATACAAGAAGTGGAGATCTTCGATGTTTGGGGAGTAGATTTTATGAGACCATTCCCATCCTCTTGTGGAAACCAATACATACTCCTCGCCATAGACTATGTCTCAAGATGGGTAGAAGCAATCGCTTCTCCTACTAATGATGCAATGGTAGTGGTGAAGTTCTTCAATAGAACGATCTTCCCAAGATTCGGAACTCCCCGAACCATCATTAGTGATGGAGGAACACACTTCACAGCCCGTCGATTTGAGACTCTATTGGCTAAGTATGGGGTGACCCATAAGATATACACCATACCATCCGCAAACTAGCGGACAAGTCGAGATATCCAATCGAGAGATTAAGGGAATTTTAGAGAAAACTGTCTCTAAAACACGGAAGGTCTGGTCGATGAAGCTCGACGATGCACTGTGGGCGTACAGGACTGCCTTTTAAGACACCAATAGGTACAACTCCATATAACCTTGTTTATGGTAAATCTTGTCATCTTCCTGTAGAGCTAGAGCATAAAGCATATTGGGCTGTCAAGTGGCTCAACTTTGACATGAAAGAAGCCGGAGAGAAGCGGCTTTTGGATATCAACAAGCTGGACGAGATCCGGCTGAATGCGTATGAGAACACAAAGATCTACAAGGAAAGGACGAAGCGCTAGCATGATAAGCACCTCATTCCAAAGGATTTGAAAGAAGGAGATCAAGTTCTTCTATTCAACTCGAGGCTTCGACTATTCCCAGGTAAGCTTAAATCCCGTTGGACAGGACCTTATGTAATTAAACGAATCTTCCCCCATGGTGCAGTTGAAGTATGGGGTGAACAAAGCGGAAATTTCAAAGTGAATGGCCAACGGTTGAAGAAATACACACCGGAAGTTCTGGTTGAGGAGATAGCTCCTATCCTCCTCCATTGAACACCAAACCAAGCCCAAGTCCAGCTAAAGATGATAAATCAAGCGCTTCTTGGGAGGCAACCCATGATAGTATAACTCTTTCCTTCTTTTATCATTTAGTTTAGCTTAGTTTAGTTGTTTTGCTTCTTTTGTTTTTGCTTTTGTTTGTTCCTCGATGCACTCTTGGTTTTTTTGTGTCAATAATCACCGGAAATTAGGTCCAATTTGAGAAATCAATGAAGATAGGAGGCATAAATTAGTTCAAATTGCAATCTTCAAGAAAAACAAGGAAAGAGATCGAGCTACACAAAGCAAATCGTTCAATTCAGGAACAGAGCAAGTCGATTTTTGGCAACAGGGAGATAAATCGACCCCCAATATCGTCCCCCCTGAATTAAATCGTCCGATTTTCTTCTTTGAGCTGAGAAAATGAAGAAAAATCGACCCGATAAATAAATTGCCCAATTAAATTGTCCGATTTTCTTCATTAAATCTCCGGCCTATTTAAAGCCTTCACCACTCGATTCTCTCATTCCACAAACTCTCCATTCCCAATTTCCCTTCTCTCAAAGAACCGAAAATCGCCCACCCTCTAATCTCCACATTCCTTAATCGTTTTGAATGATTCTTGGCCCTAAACTGAAGCATTTTCGACAAGGAACAAGGATCTAGCAACAACAAGCTTGGCAATCGACTCATCCATCCAGAATTCAGGTTTTTCAATTCGAAACCTAAGTTTTTCGCTCGATTTTGATTCTTGCTTAGAGATTCTTTGTTTGTTGAGATTGATTGAAGGGTTTGCTTAGAAACAACAATAGGAGACTGTGTGTGGTGATAGTTTGTTCAGAACTTTACAGAATTGTGAGAATTGTTGAAATCGACAGAAAAATCGACCCAGCCTAGATAAATCGTTTGATTTACTATAGAACAGCCTGATTTTTTGTTGTAGAAATGGAGACTTTGAAGAGAATCACTCGAAATACGGGGAAGAAGAAGGGATCTTCTTCCAAAGCCCCTCCCCCCTCCACCACCCTCTCAAGCCATACCAAAACTCCCCCTCCCCTATCCAAACATAAGAAGAGATATGAACGTCTCTTAGATCGTCCCTTCACCCCTCCTCGATACATTGTGCTAGATGACTTAGACTCTTTGTTTGTTCGAGAGGATGTGGATGTGATGTTAGATAGAGTTAGGTTGAGTCAGTTTGCTATGATTAGGGAGGATGCTTACACCGAGATCACCCTAGAATTCCTTAGCACATTTGAGCATGATCCTAGAGAGAGGACGGTCTCTTTCCGCCTCATAAACCACAACCATGCTATGACTATTGATGACTTTGGGGATTTGTTTGGTTTTTCCTACTCTGATGCAGACACATTTGCGAGAGGAGTTAGTGCTAGTGCCTTTTGAGAGACCATCTCAGTGGGAGAGTATGGTGGTGATAAGTGGAGACCCAGAAATTCGAAAGAGGCTAGCATGTACAACCTTTCCTTTAAGGTAGTGCATAGGATCCTTAGTGAGAGCTTGTTTACACGGATGGAGACTCCACAGAAGCTCAAGGCTGACGAGCTCTTTATCTTGTATTGCATGACATGTAGTACCATTCCCGACATCACCTCTATGCTTGCTGAATATCTAGGAAAGATAGCCAACAAAGCAAAGGGTGACATTTGTGCTGGAGGCCTTGTCACTCATGTGGCAAAGGCATTGGAGTTAGATTTCTCGGATTGCACCTTAGCTGAGAGTGTCCAGCCCTTAGGATCACATATATTGATTGTGAGACAGGTCTTGATTCCTCGAGGGAGAGGAACTCTTCATGTGCCCATGCCGTGGGCAAATGATCCAAAAAAAGAAGCCATCCGAGATAGTGTGGAAGTCCGAATACACCATTCGGAACAAGAGGAATTGGAAGGAGACGTTTGTACTGATGCTTGAGGAGATAACTCATCCTTTTTATTATGATGACGATGCAGGTGACACTGAGGATGAGGAGGATCATGAGGATGGAGTACACCAGGGGACCATGCTCGAGTTCGAGAGTGACACTTATAGTGGTCACGCCACGGATGCCATGAACACCGACACTCATGGTGCAGGACCTAGCCGGACTAGTCGAGGCACCGAGGAGACAGAGGAAGACATGCAGCCACTTCGCCACTCCTTTGCACATGCTCCTAGCCACGGTAGAGGCCATGGACGAGGACATAGACTTCCCCGCCATTTTGGAGACTTAGTCTCTAGCTTCCAAGGTCTACGCACCGACTACCAGGGTCTACGCTCCGACTATCAAGCCCTCCACACCGACTAAAATACCTTGAACACTCAGTTCAAGGAATACCGGCCGGAGACGGACGCTAGACACTCCTCCTATGACGGCCAGATGAGAGACATGTACTACCATCAGTTCAGCCACTTCTATGATCTCAGCGCGCCGATGTATCCATATCCTCCACCTCCACCACCACCGACCAAGGATTGAGATTCCACTCCTTTTACATTGTAAGTATTTTTCTCCATCTTATGCTTGATCTTTCACATTGGGGACAATGTGAAGGTTAAGTATGGGGTGGGGGTACTTACAATCTCTTTTATTTCATTTTAGCACTCTATGCACTTTGTATTACTTTTGATGATTTGGCTTGTAATAACTCTTGCACTACTTGCTTTCCACTATGACATTCGCATTTGCATGCTTTCTTTCAAATATTATGAGTTTTCAAAAAACTTTTGTGCTTCTTATGATGGAAATGACCTCTATGATGAGAATTGTGATGTGGAAAAGGCAAAAAGATGACATGGTTATGTTGAGATTTTGATTATAGCATGAATGAACTTACTTTTCTTACTTGAACACATGAATGGTTTATATGATTTAGATGTTTTGATAAGAGAATGAAATAATGGTCGAAGCTATATTATAAGTTATTTTGCATCATATAAGGATGACCAAGGCAATTCACTTCTTCTCTAATTCATATCTTGTTCATACTAGCTCCTCAATGAAATATGTGACCTCCCTTTTACCATTCGGGAATTAGGATAGGTGATTGAAAAAGCCATGTTTGATGTGGGAGGGCCAATGAAAATGTGTTAAGTGAAAGTTTAGCAATTCATAAGTTTGGGGACGTTGAACATGAGGATGAGTAACTCGGCACCATTCACATAGCCGGGTGTTTGTGTCTTGCCAAAGTCCGATTGAACGATAAGTCCTAACGGGATATGGTATGTGCAGCAAGGGTTTGAGGCATCTCGAAATTGAGAAATGCCGATCTTCTAGGCTTCGGTTATTGTGCACCGCTGTCCATACTCTAAAAAAGTAAAGTATAAAGAAAGCAAAGCTTTTACATGCAAAGAATGTGTGGTGAAGTAAAGTTCGTGAAGGTATTATGTTGTTCCTCTTTCTCGGATTAGCACCACAATTGCCTAAAAGAATTCTCTCCTTTAACACATTTCTTAGACCTTTTCTTTGATTAGAAGACCTTGAGACTTTTATGCATGTATTTAAGACTTCATGGCTTAGACTTGTTTGATTTTAATTGCCTCTACATCTTTATAATGTTCTTTATTTATGTTTTTGAGGAAGAAAAGAGAGTTAGTCCATGTTATTATTATCATTGATACATGCCTTGTCTTCCTATGCCTTGAAACATCACTTTGAGGGTGATCCGATAAGAAGAAGCACTACCAAATGAAAAGTTTTTGAGTTTTCATACATATATAATCCATGACATCTTATATTCTAAGTTTGAGTCTTGCTTGGGGACAAGAAAGAGGCAAGTATGGGGTATTTTGATGACATGAATTATATACCATTATAATCATGCATATTGTAGAGGTTTACCTCGATTTACCTTGCATTTAGAGAGAACTTATGTACCTTTTGTGTTTTATTCATATATATATTTCGGAAATAGAGGTCTACACGAGTTTCGGTTTAATTGTAGGTAAATTAAGTGGATTTGGAAGCAAAAGTGGAGCAAGGAGCATCTAAGGCCATTAGGGAAGCTAAAGGAGTCTTAGAGGAATCACAAAGAGCAAAGGAGTTGCGTAAAAGAAGCATAAAAGGGAGAAAGGAAACAAGCCAAAAGACGAGCATTCTCTGTTGAAGAAAATCGTGCCATTTACAACATAAATCGGACGATTTTTATCATTAAAAATTGAACGGTTTTGCTTGAAAATCGGCTAGCACGATTTTCTTTGTTTTTAGGCCCAATGGTAAAGACGACTCAAAGCCCATCACTTTTAGGCTAGAGAAGTGTTTTGCCAAGCGGCCCATTAGCAAGAAACTATAGGTTGGAACCCTAGGAACGAAAACGGGACGGCCGCAGCGGGAAATCTTTACACGTTTGAGAGAGATTGAAGATTCTTGGGGAAGGACTGAAGCGAGATTGCCGGGAAGTCAATCTTGATCATATTTGTGAGATTCCTTGTTTCCATTTCAATCTTTGTGGTTTTTGAACACAATACTGAGTTGATTGAGAGATACTTTGATTAATTTTGAGATTGGTTTACAGAATTGAAAGTTATTGAGTTTTTATTCAAGATTCGGGTTTATTTGATTTATTCACTCAATCTTAATTTTGATTTGATTTTGAAAATGGTTGGCTAAAACCATTGTGATTCTAGGGAGAATAGTTGATGATTGAGGCTTAGATGATGATAGACTGAACTCATTCAAACATTTGGACCCTGAGAGTTTAGATTTTAACTTTGCGTCAACAGGAAAATCGGACTGTTGTTCAGGAAAATCGGACGATTTTCTTATGAACAACACGATTTTTCCCCCCGACGATCTTTAATTGATTTATTCTTTAACCAAAGTTAATCCTTGCCTAAATCCCAACCTTGCTTAACCTTTTTAACCTCTATTTGAGTGTATGAAGAGATTTCAGCCTTGCTTCTACATTTAATAGATTAAGATTACAAGATTTGGGTAATAGAGAGACTCAACATCCTTTATTAAGGTTTTAAGTGTGCTTTCTATCTTTACCTTGGAGAGTCACATCCTGGGGTTTTGGATAGTTAGTTTGAGTGTAATTCTTGTCTTTAGATCTTTCTATATTGCAGCCTCAACAACCCTTATAGAGAGAACCTTTGGATTAGATAAATAGGTTTCGGAACTTCACCGTACGATATCTACCTTTGAAACACATAGCCTTGGCAATATAAACTCTGTCCTTTGATCTTTAGAAGTATCTTGAATCGAAAGCCGCAGTAGGATACTTGAATCCTTGGAATCATTTCCCCCTTTATTAATCACAAACGTATTTGCACTTTGTTAGATAATCGAATTCGATTTTATTCTCACCAAATCCCTGAGTTCGACTCTAGAATTTCTTACCTTGCTACAACTGATCCGTACACTGCGGGTTCGCTTTGCTTTGAGTTCTAAATATAAATTTAAGACTTTGATGCACACACTTTTGAGCGAACAAGGGACTAATCACTTTTATATCCGCAATGTTCCACGCAAGAGCCGTCTTGTGCTCCTTAATAATGTTCACCAACTTCTCCTCTTGATGTGGAGACAACTTGCTAGACACAATCACGGGCAAATTGCCATTCTCTCCAAGGAATGCATACTTAAGATGTTGCGGAAGCTCCTTTAGTTCGATCTTCGGCGCCTACACAGTAGATGGAACAAGATTTTTGCTTGGAGTTAGCAAAGTGGGCCCACTGGCCGAAGGGGTGATGGGGAGCATTTTGTGCCCATCCAATTGGGCTAGAACCTCCTGCATGTTAGATGTCAAGGCATACTCTGAATCATGAATATCAATGTTATTTTCAATTATGCTTTTTAATTCATCAATGTCGGAAATGTCAAAGACATCTTATACAATTGGTTCAATTATATCAATAAAACGAAGAGAATGGTCATCGATGGGGTGTTCCATGACATCATATATATTAAACTCTACAACCTCACCATCAAATTCCATTGTCAATTTCCCATTAATATGATCAATCTTAGTCCTAGCCATTTTCAAGAAGGGTCTTCCTAACAAGATAGGTGCAGCATATGAATCATGTTCCATATCCAAAACAAAGAACTCAGCCGGTAAAAGCAAGTTGTCAACCATTACTAGCACATCTTCAATTATTCCCTTAGGATATACGTTAGATCTATCGGCTAGTTGGACAACAATTCGAGTTTCATGGAGTGGCCCAAGGCTAAGAGATTGATAAACAAAGTATGAAAGCACGTTAATTGAAGCATCTAAGTAAAGCATGGCTTTGTCAAAGCGGGTTTCACCAACGACACAAGGAATACTTACCATGCCTGGATCACTATCCTTTTTGGGCATTCTTTGTTGGAACACCATAGAGACATGCTCACTCACTTGAACCTTCTGCTTCCTTTCAACTTCTAGTTCCTCTTGATAGTGCACAACTCTTTCAAAAAACGAGCATACTTAAGAATACTCTTCACAAGTTTAAGAAGAGGGATATTTACCTCGCAATTTGAGAAAGTCTCAAAAAGATCCTTGTCTTCTATCACTCCCCTCTTCTTGAGTGCCTCCGGAAAGGGGGTTGGTGGTTTCTCGGAGTAGAGAGGTGGAAAACTTGGACGGACATAAGGATCCTCCTTAACCGGACTTTTTGTTGCCTTTGCCGCAAAGGGCGGGGGAATGTAGCCGCAGGGGTGACACTAGGTCTGTCACTGCAGGGGCGGCTGACACAGGCCGTGGGGGCAGCGATAATGCATACAAAGGCGCCACCAGAGGTGTAGGGGCGCATGTGGGAGCGGTTGTATTACCAGAAACCAGTTATTCCGATTCCAAAGCTTGTTTTTGTTGCACTCACCTCCCGCTCCTCAATGTTTGGAATGGTAGGTTTCCCGAGGTTCGGGCTTCGATCCTCATGATTGCTTCCGCCATTTGTCCAACTTGTTTTTCGAGGTTCTTGATGCTAGATTATGTGGTTTGGACATGGGTGGAGAAATGCTTAGTTAAAACATATAACATATCCTTGGTAGATTGGGACTTACCTTGCCGGGGTTCCTTTTGTTGGTTTTGTTGATCCCACCACCAGAAATTTTGTTGATCACGCCAACCGAGCATGTAGTTTTGGGCATAGAGATCACTCCTTTGACGTTGTTGTTGTTGTTGTTGTTGTTGTCCATATCCCATGGCGTTTACCTCCACAACAATATCTTGGAATTGTGGTCACAAGTCCGTGGGATGGAAAAGATCAACACATACTCCACAAGCTTTGAGTTATTGTGGAGTTCCCATCAAAGTTAGCCTCTTAACCATCTCTTTACACTCAACAATCTCAGTGGACATTTCCGGATGGCTGGGGTGTACAACTTGCACCCCTCTTTTGGTAGTAGTCCTACCAAAATTCCTTGTTTCCTTCGCCAACTCGATCTTGAATCTTTTTCAATGCAAGTTCGGGGGTTAAAGATGTTACCTCCACAAGCAGCGTCGACGATCCACCATTCGTTGTCTAGTAGGCCATTGTACAAGTACAAGACCAAATCTTGGGTAGAATACCCATGGAAGGGACAACTGGATCTCAACCTTGCAAACCGTTCGCAATACTCATAAAGAGTTTCGTCCGCCTCTTACTCGATGTTGCTAAGTGCTTTCTTCAAGATGTTGGCCTTCTTAGCGGGAAAGTACTTCTCCAAGAAGGCCTTGTGAAGATTTTCCTAAGTATCGATGCTCCCGGACAGAAGATGGTAGTATCAATCATATGCCGCATCCTTGAGCGTGAAACCGAAGGCCCGCATTTTGATTTGCTCCTCGGTGACGTTTGCTGGCTTTATGCTCGTGCAAACCGTGTGGAATTTCCCTAGGTGCTTGATAGGATCTACTTCGCTCAGCCCATGGAAGGATGGGAGAAAGTGAATCAAGCCCGGGTTGAGCTCGAAGTTGACCCATTCTCCAATTGCCGGTATGGTCACCGTAAGGGGGCGTTCGGTCAAATCCGGATGCGTAAGTTGACGGAGAGTGCGATTCACCATTGATTATGGATTCCGGTGTTGTCTTCGTTGTCGATTGTACGTTCTCTCGATTTATGGATCAAAAGGCGCAAAATTTGAGTTAGTAGCACGGGTTTAAACCATGAAAATGGTCCAAACCAATAATCGATAATAAAAGGTAAAATAACTTTACACTTAAAAATCCCCGGCAACGACGCCAAATTTGACAAGCTTATAAACATATGGTCGTTTTTAACTTAATCAAAGTAGAATTCCGAACTCAACACTTACCCGATTGTATAGTGAATAAGTAAGGGTCGAATCCAAGGGAGTTATGGTCAAAGTATGATTTAGATTCAATTATCAATTATAGTAACCAGGGGGGGGGGGGGTTGGATTGCATTATTGAATAAGACAAAAGCAAGTAAAGATGATGACGATTGATTGATTTGGAAACTACACTAGGTTAGATTTCCGCATGCATACAACTCAGTTGGTTCTTTTTAGAAGCATTCGCCAATTGTTCTCATCTTGATCTTATTTATGTGTTAAGCCAACCGGCATTAACACAACTTAACTAGTTTATCGATCCGTAAACCTACAAGATCAAACCACAAGTTAGCATTCAAACAAAGATAAAGAGATACATAAAAGATAAACAACCAATTAATCTTATTATGTACTTATGTTCCTATCCCCTTAGATAATTACAACCCGTTATTACCTAGGAGTTTGCTACTAGATTAACGACCCGAACTCGAAATCGAATAACCCTAGCCTTTTGCATGCAGTTGTACAACTTAGGTGATCAAACTAAGTGAGAATAAACATGCAAACATGAGTTAAAGAACAAAGAACATAACACAATTGGATACCGAATATAAACTTTTATTAAAAAGACTTACAACCAAATTGTATACATCTTCAATCAACCCAATGTAGCAAGGAAGCTTAGAACTCCATACAAAATGACAACTTAAACAAATAGAGCTTTTGTGGGAAAATGAGGATGATTCTAGCAATCAGCCTAGGGCTCTATTTATACTAGAAAATGTAGTAAATGGGAGTAAAGAGGATGTGTAAATAGTTACCTTTAAGGCCATAAAGGTTGGCTAAACAACTGGAGTAAAGTACTTTGATGCTAAACCGCAGGCGCGGGGTACAGGGCCGCAACGGCGGTTTAGGCCAAAACGTTCCAACTTCAGCTGAGCCGTGGGGGCCGCATGGCAGGGCCGCGGAGCGGGGTCTTTAATGCTTTGGAACGTCTGACTATTGACCTTCTTGACATTTGTGGTGTCGATCCGCATGGGCGACCCAGTGTCACCGAAGGGACGGTGACATAGACTCTCCAGCTTCGCATGTCCACAAACATAGACGCAGGGGTGTTGGCTCTTGTTCTTCATGTTGAGTTACCACAGGGGCGGCTAGAAACTTCCGCAGGGGCGGTAACACGCTGCTCTCGGAGGGCTGGTTGGGCGCTGGTTGCGGCGTCGGAGGCGCTAGCCACCGCTGGGGCGGTGACCTCTGCCGCGGGGGCGGTGTGGCACTAGAAGCTTGTCTTCGTCGATCTTCTTCTTCTCCCAAGTATTGCTAGATCCTTTCTTTACTTCATTTTGGGCTTCTTCATCTGGATCTATGCATTAGCAACATAATATAGCTACAGGACTCTAAAAAGACTTTAAAACTACCTAAAACCGATAGTGATTCCATCACCTATCAGTTTGCAAATAGAGATCCGACATATTTAACATTACCAACTGAAGAGGATAGGGAAATAGCTAAAGATGTATGCATGTTATTGTCTACTTTTGATAAGGTAACAAACATATTCTTAGGTTTTCAATACACAACCTGAGATCCCTATAGAATTCGGATTACGATTAATTTTGACGTTAGTAAATCAAAGCCCGTGTATTTAGCTATTTCGAATTTAAACTTGAATTATGTAAGAGAATTGTAGGCGGAAAATTCATGTCACCCGAATGCCAAGACTTCTTCTATGAAACTTTATAGACTAGGATCAAGACAATGCCAAAAATATTTTAATTGACAATTGATACAAATATTCTTTTACATATTTTAAAACAGCATACAAATTCACAATTAATGATATAATTATGTTTTTATTATCTATTTAAATTATTTTTAATGGACGATAAACATAAAATTTACATTATTATGCTGACAATTAAACTAATGGTAAAAAATATATTTATAATTTTTAAATAAATATAATTTAAATAAAAAAATTAGGAAAATATTTGATGGTCAAAATATTGTGATATTAGTTATTTCGTGAAAGTTTAAAAAATAAGGGTTATTATCTAAACAGATCTTAAATACTTTCCATCCATTTTGGGTAGACTAGTCCAAATCTTAAGTTTTGGCTGGGTAGCTATAGCCCAAATCTTAGGTTAGAAATATTGATGTTTGAATAATTCGACTGTGGGTATTAAACATTATTGTAATTTGATTTAAAAATATATTCGATAGTGATGAATATATATGGGGATAACAAAAATGTGTAATAGATGGAAGTGTAGAGTACGTGTGGTCCGTATATATAAAATAATTAGCCGTGGCTGGCAGGTTTTGAATAGTAGTTTAGTGGTTTATTTAAAGTGGAGTTTCATCCTTAAACATGATTAGCTGATATCATAATCATGCCCGGTGACTGGAAGAAGCCGTCGTCGGCTGCCAAGCTCTCCTTCCTCCTCCTCCTCCTCCTTTCTCTCCTCTTCTTCTTCGTCTTCCTTGCACACCTCGGCTCCGTCGACAGCGTAACTCATCCAATCATTATAACTTTAACTCCAAACATAAATTATATATTAGTCGTCTCTAATGTTTTAATAATTTGCAGGTGAGGTACTTTGAAAATATTTCAAAAAACTCATGGTTTAAATTCACAAAGCCATCATCACCGGTAGAAGTAGAAGAGGGAGCGCCGGAAACGGAAGCGTACAAAGAGTACCCTATCGAGTGCGGCCCGACGCCAACGTGCCGAAACGACTATCCGAAACGGCACAGCCCTAGCGGGGTTCCATCAACATGCCCGTCGTACTTCCGGTGGATCCACGAGGATCTACGGCACTGGAAGCAGTCAGGGATAACGAAAGAGATGGTGGAGGGGGCCAACAGAACGGCAAACTTCCGGCTAGCTATCGTTGACGGGAGGGTGTACGTTAAGCATTACTTCAGGTCGTACCAGACGAGGGACATGTTCACGATATGGAGCATTGTCCAGTTGGTGAGAAAGTACCCGGGGAGATTGCCGGATCTGGAGCTCATGTTTGACTGTGAGGATATTCCGGCCGTCAAAAGGGGTCAGGAAAATCCGCCTCTGCTATTCGGGTATTGTAACGATGACGAGCATGTCGACTTGATTCTTCCCGACTGGGCCTTCTGGGGTTGGTAATATTCTATCTATCTTTATTATTTTATTATATTTATGTATATAAATATTATTTGATAAAAGTAATATTATTTAGGTCGGAGATAAATATAAGACAATGGGAAGGACTGAAAGAAGAGATAAAAGAAGGGCGAGAGAGAAGAAAGTGGGAGGATAGAGTCCCGTTGGCCTACTGGAAAGGCAATCCCTACGTCGGAAAGTACTGCAAGCCCCGCCGGGAGCTTCTCGCATGCAATCACACCGATCAAGCTGATTGGAACACTCTCATTTACGTTCAGGTTTTTTCCTTTTCTTTATTTTAAAATAAGTCAAGTCATTTATATACACGTCTGTGTCTTGATTGGATAGCTAGATCGGTCAGAACCACGTTATTAATTTTTGAGAAATTTCCATTCTGTAGTTTTGAATTTTTTTTTTTGCCAATTTTACATATTATTCTAAGTGTTGGTGATAGTCCTAACTGTTGGTAAAGTTGGTGATAGTCCTAATTGTTGGCAAAGCTGGTGAAAATGTTGATTTAAACTTGGTCAAAACTTTTAATCTTTATTGATAAAGTCAATTAGAGCCAATTAGAGCTTGTGGTGGCGTTAGTGATAACAATAATTTAAAATTTGGATGCAAACTCTACGCTTTAATCCAGACGTAACGACACCCTAAGCCTTTTTGAAGTTTGTCAAACCTTTTAGTTAAAATTTGGTGATAATCCTAATCTTAACAAATTTTGTCGCACGTTAAATTACCCAATTTTATATTCTAAAAAAAATAAAGTTAATGTATGTTTTGGATATGATTAACTTCCGTATGAATCGGGATGGGCCCCTCATTTCCACGTGATGTTTGACATGTTCGTGTACGTTTGACATGTTCGTGTACGTGGATGTAGAACTGGAACGAGGAGAAAACACACAGCTTCAGAGACTCCAATCTAGCAAACCAGTGTCATACTCATAGGTACGTACCATATATATATATATAAAGATATTTATTTTAGTAGTTTTGGATGATGAATTAATTTGTAATTTGTTGTACGTATGTATATGAAAATGGAAGATACAAGATATACGTGGAAGGATTAGCGTGGTCGGTGAGCGAGAAGTACATATTGGCATGCGACTCCGTGCCGCTGATTATCACGCCGCGCTACCACGACTTCTTCACGAGGCAACTGGTGCCGCTGCAGCACTACTGGCCTATCCGTGACTCCGACAAGTGCCGCTCTCTCAAGTTTGCCGTAGAATGGGGCAACAACCACACCTCTAAGGCGGAAGAGATCGGGAAATCGTCGAGCAAGTTCATGGACGAGGAAGTAAAGATGGAGCATGTATACGACTATATGTTCCACTTGCTGAATGAATACGGGAAGCTATTCAAGTACAAGCCCGGTATCCCGGAAGGAGCAACTGAGGTTTGCGCGGACTCAATGGCGTGCCAGTTTGACGGGATGTGGAGGAAGAACATGGAGGAAGCTCATGTCCGATCCCCTTCTCCGACGCCTCCCTGCGATCTTCCCCCGCCCTTCGAACCCAACGACCTCCGGGACTTCCTTCACCAGAAGGCTTCCTTGATTAAGCAGGTTGAGGATTGGGAGGATGCGTATTGGAATGCTTCTTCTACTTAACTACGTACATTATGTTTAGCAACAAAAGTGATAACAATAAATATTCTTGTATAAGGAGGAGATGTAACATAATAATGATTTAGTGATGTCACTTATTGATATGCGTTGCATTAGACTTGTTATTGGTTTGGCTTTTACTGGTTCAGTTTTATATTTGATGTCCACGTACAACTTAGGATTTCGTTACTAAAATGTAAAAACTGCACAAGATCTAAGGATAGAGTGTTATTCGAACAAGAACAAAAACACAAAACAGTTTTAACGAGGTTCTAAAATATTCCTATTCCCCGGGGCTTCAAGAGATTACCCAATCCACTATTAAAATTGAAACAAAGAAAATACAAAAACAAACTGCATGAAAACCAAATCCGCTCAGCTTGTAGACTCTATGGGATTAACCCTAAATGGTCTCAACAAACCCGAAACCCGAAAACCCGAAACCCGAAACCCGAAACCCGAAACCCGAAACCCGAAACCCGAAACCCGAACCTCCAAAGAAAGAAGGAAGAAACAAAAACAAGAAGTAAAAGCCAAGAAGAACGATCCTCTGTTCTTCTGTAGAAAGAGAGAGAATGAATAAAAACTTGTGTGTTGCACAACTGAGACTTTTTAGCTTATAAATGGACTCCCATCAAGACCTAAACGAAGTGCAGCGTTTTACTTATTTTTGTACAAGACAACTAGGCCATTTTAAATCTCTGCAGCCCAATACATCTTATAGGCCCACTTCCATATGGACTTTGAAAATACAGTCTTCACAATATGCCCTCCTAATTTCTAAGTTCATCTAATAGGGGATTTTTGAGTAAAACCGTCATCAACTCATTTTCTTTACCTTTATGTGACCTCTGAAATATGTAAGAAATTTCTGCAAAATAAAAATTTCTCATTGCTCACTATTGTAGTGCCAAAATCTGATGGGTTAGTATCACCATCAACTTTATCAACAAGTAAGTTATTTGACTCTACTTATAAATGAATATAATGATATCTAACATCAATATGTTTCGTCCGTTCATGATAAACTGAATCCTTACAAAGATATAATGCACTTTGACTGTCCATGTATAAAGTTGGCATAGTAGACTTACCCTCTATCTCAAACAAAATATTAATGAGCCACACAACTTCTTTACAAGCTTCAGTTGCAGCTACATACTCAACTTCGGTAGAAGATAAAGTAACAATAGGTTCTTGCTGAGATTTCCAAGAAATACAATTTCCACACCAAGTATATACATAGGAAGTAGTCGATTTTCTATTATCTTTATTAGAAGCATAATCAGAATCTATATAACGAGTCAAATCATAAGAAGAATGATGTTTAGCATATAACAGTCCAAAATTAACATTCCATCAAGATATTTCAACAGATATTTCATAGCTTCCTAGTGTTCTTCACCTTGGTCAAACATAAATCTGCTAAGAGCACTAATAGCAAAGGCAAGATCGGGTCTAGAACAAATACAACATCATCATAGGTAATCTTACTCATGCAAGATTTTTCATCTTTAGACATATTTTGGACACGAGTCAAATCGAAGTGCCCTCCTAAGGGTATTTTAGAAGGTTTAGCATCTTTTAGAATGAACCTATCTAACACCTTAGTTACATTAATTGTCATATTGGGAAAGCCAAGTTTGTCTCTTAGACCTATTTCTTTCAATTTTTATTCCTAAAATTCTTTGAGCAGGACCTAAGTCTTTCATATCAAAGTTATTTCTAAGGGAATTTTTCACTTCATTTATCTTAGCTTTGGATTTACAAATTAACAATATATCATCCACATAAAGCAAGATATATAAAGGAGAATCGGTTTTGACAGATTTGAAGTACAAACAATGATCATATTGACTTCTTATAAAAACCTAATCTTTTCATGCATTTATCAAATTTGATATTTCATTGCCTAGGAGACTGTTTCAAACCATATATGGATTTACTTAACAAACACACATAATCAGGGTGATTTTTATCTATAAAACCTTTTGGTTGTCTCATATAGATAGTCTCATAAAGGTATCCATGTAGAAAAGTAGTTTTAACATCCATCGGTTCTACTTCATAGTCATAAACTGTAGCTAAAGCAATAAGCAATCTCATGGTCTTATATTTCACAATAGGAGAAAAAATATCATTGTAATCTATACCTTCCTTTTGAGTAAAACCCTTAGCCACTAACCTAGTTTTAAATCTAGAAGGATCATTAGGTTTAATGCCATCTTTGATTTTATAAATCCATTTGCAATCAATAGTTCTAACACCATATGGTTTAGGAACTAATTTCCAAGTTTTGTTCTTATGCATAGAGCTAATCTCTTCATTCATAGATGCTAACCAAAACTTAGATTGACTACATTTAATAGCATGTTCATACAACTCAAGAGTATAAGTATTAACAATCACATCAGCAATCAACACATCAAATTCTACCAAATTATAATCCCTATTATATACAAACTCAGCAATGCTTATATAAGTAGGATTAAAATACTTTGGATTAGGAACTCTAGCTGTGTTTGAGTTAGAGTTAGAATTAGAAGTGCTTACAGCCCCACCTGATTGGTGAGGTGTGTTGTCTTCTGAACTGTTTTCTAGCTCAATACTCTCCCTGGTTTGTTCAGCATCAGCACTACTAGGAGCATTACTGGTGTGTCTTCGAAAAACTCCATTATCAAATTCTTCAGCTGACTCAAGGGTGTCACTTGGTATGAAAAAATCTGCTTCCCTGCCCCTGTTAGTATTCTCAACAGTAGATGTAAGAAGATTTTTAAAATGAAAATCAGATTCATTAATAGTTACATCTCTACTAGTTAAAACGTTATAACCACCAGGTTGTATAACAAGTAATTCGTAACCTTTTACTCCTTCCGGATAACCTAACATCATACACTTGAGAGCTCTTGGATTTAGTTTACCTTGAGAATGGTGAGCATAAGTTGTACAACCGAAAGGTCTTAAGTGTTCTATACTTGGTTTTTGACCAGTCCACAATTTTTATGGGGTCTTAAACCCTATAGCAGAAGGAGTTCTATTTATCAAATAAGAAGCTGTAATTACAGCCTCTCCCCAAAGGGACTGTTTCATACCTGCAAAAAAAAGCATGCATCTAGATTTTTCAAGCAAAGTCCTATTCATCCTCTCAGCAGTATCATTCTGTTGAGGGGTTTTCGAACAGTCAAATGTCATTTTATTCCATTTTGCAAGCAATACTCATTAAAATCATGGTTACAAAATTCTAAACCATTATCTGTTTTAAGACATTTGAGCTTATGGTTAGATTTATTTTCAACTTTGTTTTTCCAAAGTTTAAAAGTGTTGAAAGCTTCACTTTTAGCCTTTAACAAATACACCCAAACTTTTCTTAAAAAGTGATCAATAAAGGAAATAAAATATTTTCTACCTCCTATAGTATCAACTTGGCAAGGGCCCATAGATGAGAATGAATATATTCAAGATGATATAGATCTATTGAAAGCTAACCGAGTAGCTTTACCAAAAATACAGTTTTCACACATGTCTAATACAACAGGTTTATGATCAAAATAACCATTTTTAAACATGTAGTGCAAGCATTTATGTCCTATATGTCCAAAACGAGGATGCCACAATTTGGTTTGATCAAAATTCATGTTCACAACAAAATTTAAAACATTCAATTCAAGAGAACCAACAACATGATATAAACATTTTTCTTCACACTTTTGAAGAGGATTTTACCATTTTTAATCACATTCCTAACACCATTATTTGTGTGAATCTGACAGTCTAGGTCTTCAAAAACACTTTCAGCCAGTAAATTTCTTCTAAGTTCAAGCACCCACCTAACTTGTTGAAGAGTTATGATTTTATTAAAATGCATCATGAAGAGAATATTACCAATGCCTTTTATAGATAAGGAAGTATGATCTCCTAATCTAACAACCCCGCTATCACGCTTATGCAAAAAATCAAAATATTTGTCATGAGGAGTGGAATGCATGGTACAACTAGAATCAAGAATCCAAGCATCAGAATCATCATTATTAGAAACAACAAGCAATTCATCATCATAGTAAGCATGAGACTCAAGGATATTAGTAGAACCATTCTTGGACTTACTAGCATCATCCTTCTTCTTCTTATCACAATCAGGAGTCTTATGACCCTTAATACCACAATAGTAACAAATAATCTCCTTTTTAACAGATTGAACAGAAGAATTCTTTTGATTATAACCAGTTCTAGAGTTGACTTTACTATCTCGATTGTTGTTGTACTTATTCTTCTTATTTTTACCTTTAGCAGATAAGACTTCTGGTTTATTATCCCTAGACTCTCCTTTCATTTTAAAGACCTTTAGAGTATTATTCTTTTCAGTTATGGTATCTAGAATCTTTTTCCTAGTTAAATCTTCATGTTCATATTGAATAACATCTTTGAAGGTGTCAGATTGAGAAGGGAGGGAGTTAAGAATTATAACGGCTTGGTAAACTTCATCTATATGATCCTTACAACGTTCTAAGTCCTGAGTCATTCTTAAAAACCATCCAGACTATCTTGAAGAGAGAGATTAATGTTCATTTTTAAGGTGAATAACCTACACAACAAACTAGCTCTATTAGGCAAAGACTTAACTTCATATAACTCTTTAAGAGTTGTCCAGAGAGTCTTGGCTGTTGTGTGAACAAGAACCTATCGGCCAACTTCATCTATGAGCCTCATCATAATCTCACTATGAGCCTGCAGATCCATTTCCTTTCTTTCTTTAGCACTGAGCGTAGATGGTGATGACATGATTTATGACACTAGTTTAGGCATTCATTTAGATAGTTTTTCCCTTCATTCATGCATGATTTGGCGTTAGTTCTTGACGTTTATTGCTTAATTGAGTCATATTGCTAGAAAAGACGTCTACACGAGCTTTTGTCGGTTTTGTAGGTATTTCGGGGATCTTTTGGACATTAATTGATACATTCGAGGGTCAAGCCTCATGGTGGTATGATGCGTCCTTGGAGGTAACCAAGGATAACTCCGGATCTAGATCAAGCAAAACTCCAACTACTCCTTGATTCTTTGTGCAACGTTGTATCGTTTCGGATCCAAAGGGGCGGAAGCGATGAAGAAACAAGGGTTACTTCGATCTAGAGAGATTGAAGGAACCTTTTTGTGTGGAGCGAAGGTTGATTCTTAAAAAGAATCCTCGAATATGGATTTCTTGAATCAAAGACGAGATCCAAGGAAGAAGTTTGAGGGTTAGAAGAGAGGTTTTGATGCCGAAGCTAAGTGGAGGAAATTCTTCTCAAAACTTAGTAATATTGAACATGGAAAATAAGTGAGGCAAGATATCTCTTATATAGAGAGACTTGCCTACCTATGGGCCAACGGGCCAAACAAAAGTACATGAATAAAAGCCCAAAAGGGGAAATCCTAAAAGGATAATAGCAAACCCTAAACGGATAAGGTCAAAAAGGGAATATTCCTATACGGAATATCCCTTTATTACATAAAAAGGAAAACATGAAAATATAGTCCGAAAATAAGCTAGCTTCATGCCATGGAGTCGGAAAGACGGGACATGCCGCTAACGGAACCGGTAGCCTATGCCATGGTGGTGTAGAGACAAGGCATGCCGGTAATGGGACCAAGTGAAGAAGTAATGCGGGTGATGATGGAGCCGGTGGCTCGAGCAATGGCCTTAGCTCGGGATCGGGTGATCGGTCCATCTGAGCGAACTCTAAGAGCCTCGTCCTCTTCGTCTATGGTCAATGTAAAAGGGGCATCCAAGGGCGCATCAGTCCCCCCATCTTGGCTGTGAAACGTCCCCGTTTCACCATCGTCAAAGAGGGGATCAACATAAGGGGCAAGGTCCTTGACGTTGAACGTTGGGTGTACTCCGTAGGAATCCGGAAGCTCTAACTTGTATGCATTTGGACCATGACGGGCTAAGATGCGGAATGGGCCATCACCACGGTCCGAGAGCTTGCTCATGCGGCGAGTAGGAAAACGCTCCTTCCGTAGGTGGAGCCAAACAAGATCACCGGGCTCAAAAGAGACGTCGCGGCGGCCCTTGTTGCGTTGTCCGGCAAGTTGGGCGGCACGACGTTCGAGTTGTGTCCTAGTCCGCTCATGAAGCTCAATGATTTGGGCGGCTCGGTTTCCGGCGATGATGTGTTCTCCATCCTTGAGCGGGCGGGGAGTGAAATCCAATGGTGTGTGTGGATTGAGGCCGTAGACAACTTCAAATGGGGACAATTTAGTTGCCGTGTGCCTAGACCTGTTATACGAAAACTCTACAACAGAAAGTAAGTCCTCCCACCTACGTGGGTTGGTCCTAGTGGTGGCTCTAAGTAGAGCACCAAGAGTCCGATTGATCACCTCCGTTTGACCATCGGTTTGGGGGTGATAACTACTTGAAAACAACAAGTTGGTTCCAAGTTTTCCCCACAACGTTATCCAAAAATGACTTACGAATTTCACGTCCCGATCACTAACGATGGAACGTGGTATCCCATGTAAACGCACCACATTGTCAAAGAACAAGGTGGCAACTTCACTAGCATTTAGGGTGCTTTTACATGCGATGAAATGAGCCATTTTGGAGAAACGATCGACTACCACGAAAATGGAGTCTTTGTCTCGTTTTGACATAGGCAATCCGACCACAAAGTCCATGGATAGATCCTCCCAAGGTCCCATTGGTATAGGCAAAGGAGAATACATCCCATCCGGACCTTGGCGCGACTTGGCATGATGACATGTGATGCAACCCTTGCAAAACCGTGTCACATGCATACGCATCCGGGGCCAAAAGAAATGCTCTTGGAGAGCGGAAAGGGTCTTGGTAGCACCGAAATGACCACGGCCCTCATGAGCTTCCTTGACCAACAAATGGCGTATAGATGAGCGCGGAATACAAAGTTTTCCCGCTCGAAAAAGATAGCCATCGTTAATAAAGAAAGACTCGTGCTCTCGGAGGTCGAGGCATTGTGCCCATATGTCCTTGAAGTCAAGATCCGTGGCATATAACTCTTTGATAAGAGCAAAGCCATGTATCTTGGCATCCATATACACAAGGAGGGCATAGCGGCGAGAAAGGGCATCGGCTACCACATTCTCTTTGCCTTTCTTATGCCGAATGACATAAGGAAAGGTCTCTAAAAACTCTACCCAACTAGCATGGCGCCGACTGAGATTTGTTTGACTCTTGAGATACGAAAGAGCCGCATGATCCGAATGAATCACGAACTCCTTCGGCCACAAGTAATGTTGCCATGTCTTAAGACAACGAACTAGAGCATATAGTTCCTTGTCATATGTAGGGTAGTTGAGCAAAGGACCGGATAGTTTTTCACTGAAGTAGGCAATTGGACGATTCTCTTGTAAGAGAACTCCTCCAATGCCCACATTTGATGCATCACACTCCACCTCGAAGGTTTTCGAAAAGTTTGGGAGTTGGAGTAATGGTGCATTACAAAGACGGTCTTTGAGCGCATCAAACGCTCGAGCATGGATATCACGCCACTCAAACGTGACACCCTTGGTAGTGAGCTCATGGAGCGGTGCCGCTACCGTGCTAAAGTCCTTGACAAAGCGTCGGTAGAAACCCGCTAAGCCGAGAAAGGCTCGGACCATGGTGACCGTAGTAGGAGTAGGCCACTCCCGAATAGCACAAACTTTAGATTCGTCTACTCGGAGTCCGTCCTTAGACACGACATAGCCAAGAAAGATAGTGGTGTCTGAGCAAAAGACGCATTTGTCAAAGTTGACATACAATTGCTCTTGTCTAAGGCACTCGAGCACTTGGCGAAGGTGCCCGATGTGATCCTCCAAAGACGTACTAAACACCAAAATATCATCAAAATAAACAATAACGAATGTACCCAAGAATCGGCGCAAGACGTGGTTCATGAGGCGCATGAAGGTGGACGGGGCGTTTGAGAGGCCAAAAGGCATGACAAGCCATTCATAGAGTCCATACTTCGTTTTGAACGCCGTCTTCCATTCGTCACCTTCGGCCATCCGGATTTGGTGGTAACCGCTCCGGAGATCAATTTTGGAGAAGATAGTGGCGCCATGAAGCTCATCTAACATGTCATCAAGGCGCGGGATCGGATGGCGATATTTGACGGTGATTTGGTTGATGGCACGACAATCAACACACATCCGCCATGATCCATCTTTCTTTGGTACTAAGATTACCGGGACGGCACATGGTGATAAGGATTCACGCACATGTCCCCGGTCTAGGAGCTCTTGCACTTGACGTTGTAGCTCCTTTGTCTCTTCCGGACTGGCTCGGTAAGCGGCACGGTTTGGCAAAGAGGCACCGGGCACAAAGTCAATTTGATGTTCAATCCCTCGGATAGGTGGCAAGCCGGGTGGGAGGTCTTTGGGCATAATATCCTGAAATTCGGACAACAACAAAGACACCTCGTGTGGCACATTACTTGGGTCATGAGAAGTAGATAAACAAAACGGAACAAGTAAAAAGCATGGGAACTTGCCTTCCATGACCGGTTGCAAATCATGCCGGCGAGCTAAGAGTATCTGTGGCTCACACCGTCCTTGAATTACGGGATCTGAAGATGATAAAGGTGCGCCCGAAGAAACGATGCGACCTTTACTACCTTTGGATTCGGTAGCATGGACAAGAGGGGAGGTGTTGTGAGATTTGGAAGTACTAGCACCTACAACATCGGGACTCCGGGGGTCCGATTTTTCCGGTGCTTTAGCGGACTCATCAATAGTTTGTTGCCTCTTCCGTTCCGCATAGTCAACCAAAATTTCGTGTGAAGTCATAGGCAAAAGTGTGACCCGTTTTCCATTATATTGGAACATGTACCTATTAAGATAACCATCATGATATGTGCGGCGATCGAATTGCCATGGTCGTCCTAATAGGACATGTGTGGCGTCCATCTTGATAACATCACAAAGGACCTTATCAACATAGGCGCCAATAGAAAACGGAACCCAAGCTTGTTGTGTGACGGTGTCACATGCCGTATCGGAAATCCATTGGAGTCCGTAAGGCGTTGGGTGGGGGGTCGTAGGCAACTTGAAGTGTTTTACCACCCGTTCGTTGACAATATTGCAACAAGAACCCCCGTCAACGATGAGAGAAAGACTCGTATTATTAACCAAGCAACGAGAGTGGAAGAGATTCTCGCGTTGATCAATAGGAATATGCTCTTTAACAGCCAAAATACGACGAGAAACAAGAGCGAATTTACCGGGTTGTGCTGGGCCGCAAGCAAGCTCGTCATCACAGGGTTCCATGCCAAAAAGTGGGTCGGCGTCATGGTCATCCTCAATAAGGATATCACCTTCATATTGACCATCGTCGTCCTCGAAATATGTTGGGTCGGCAAACAAGACCCGTTTGGTGTTTGGGCAATCACGTTGTACATGGCCAAAACCGCTACACTTGTAACACACGGGCTCCCTTGGACGAGCCGCAGGTGAGGGTCCTTGTTGACCTCGAGAGGGAGGCGCCGGTGCCGGGCCACGGTTTGGTGCCTTCTCGGTACCCGTTTGCCTATTGGAAGGACCCGTCCGTTGGGTCCCTTTGGAGGCGTCGGTATCTGTAGGACTAGGCGTATCTCGAGAACGTGTGTTAGATGGATAAAGATATGGACTCGAGGAAGAGGGATACCTAGAATACCCGGTGTTTCGAGTTGTTGCTTATATAACTTCATGGCGGCATGACATAATGCTCCCAAATCCTTGAATGGGACAATCTCGAGCGGCCGCCGGATGGAAGCATTAAGCCCACTCATGAACTTGGTGCGGAGGGCGGAGGGGGAGGCCGAGACGCCGGCCTTAATGTGCATGTCCTCAAGTTTAGCCAAGTAAGCCACCGGAGTGAGGTTGCCTTGCTTGAACTCGGCAATTTGCAACCGCATATCATTCTTAAAGTCCTCGGGTACGTACTTCTTGGTCATGCAATAGAGCAATTGTTCAAACGTCTCAATTGGTGCCCATCCTCGCCTCTCTCGGGTGAACTCATACCGGTTCCACCAAGACTTCGCATCTCCTTCAAAGTATAGAGTTGCCGCCTCGATTTTCTCGGATTCCTCCTCATAATGACAATGTTTTAATGCTCGTTTCATATCCTGCACCCAATCAAAAAAAACACACGGATCATATTCACCATGAAAGGTAGGGAACTTAACCTTACCTTCCCTACGAGCTCGGTAGGGGTCCGGGCGGGGCGGTGGAATGTAGGCATCATCGGCACGGGCTCGCCGGTGGCCGCCATGAGGCCGTTGGCGCCCATGAACGGGTGGGGCCTGCCTAGGTGGATTTGGGGGAGGCAACAATTCTTCACCCCGGTCTTGGTTCTCATAAGGGTCTATGACGGGTGGGTGCCACGGACGGTTATGTGCTACCCGTTCTAAATCGGATTCATCACCGGAGAACTCATTGAAGTTGTGTTGCTCATCGTATTCATCAAAGTCAAGGGTTCTCGGTTGCCGGGTTGACCGTTGGTGACGGTGTTCGGAACGATCATGCTCACGACCATGATTGGTGGTTGAGTTGGGACGGTACCGGGGCTCTTCCCGGGTTTGTCGGTCGGTGCGGGGCACACTAGGTGGAGGTGGAGAAGGAACATACCGTTGATGTTGATGCTCATAATATTGGTGCCGATGTTCCGTATCGACTATGGGCAAGTTATCTTGACGCGGGTCGGGGAATTCCTCCTCTTCTTCATGGGACTCATTTCTGTCAAGAGGTAAAGGATGGGTGCGTTCAATGACAGACGCAAGCCGGGTAACGTTTGATGGGCCGGCTCCCAAAAGTCCCTTGCCTTTCCGTTGTGCATCGGAAGTGGAAGCATTGACCACGTTCTCATTCGGATAAGTTGGGGTGGGACGGCGAGCATTCTGAAGGGACTTAAGAGCTTCTAGCTCTTTTTTCAAGGCAATGTTTTCTCGGGTCAAGGCATCAAACTTTTGTTGTGCCTTCAAGGCTTCCAATTCTCGCCTTATGGAGTCATTTTCGAGGGACAACGAAGCAGTTTCTTGAGCCAAGGGTTCACTGAACTCTTGCGGACCAAAATCCTGAGAAGTTTCCATTTCAACGTTAGTCATTGCTCCAAATCAGCACACAAGTTCAAGCAATCAAGTGAGCAAGGTGACAAGTTAGGTCAACTTTACCCAAGTTCAAGTGCGTTATCGGGTTCTACTTTGGGGAAAGCCGTTTGGCGGTTAGGCAAGGAAGGCAAATCCAACAAAATTGAACCAATTACACACAAATAAACAAGTGATATTTTGCAAACGTATGTAAGAAAATGGAGAGATAGAAGATGGACGGATTGTTCACTCGGCAAGCTTTGCTTGCTTTCGGTCTTTGACCGTTTTTGTAAAATCCGATTTTTCGGATGGACCGGTTTGCCGGACGTCTTTTCACTTTGTGTGTTTCGTTTCTTTGAAACGTTTTGAGCAACACTTTCTTTTGTTTTTTTTTTGAACACAAATCCGTATTGATGAAGAGTTGTTTTGCTTTTCTTGGAATATCAAATGCGAGATATCCGAACTTTTCGTTAACAAAAATATCCCAAGAGATTTGGTGAAATTAATTAACAAAATTGTCGGATTAGGTCGGTTTAAGAAAAAGACGGGTTTGATAAATGGTTTGAAGGCAAACCAAATATCTCCTATTTTTGTTCTTTTTGTTCTTTTTGTTTTGAGTTAAACACGGAAAAAAAAAATTCAGGAAAAATGGATGAACATGATGAAGAACATGATGAACAACATGAAGATCATGAAGAACAAATGAAGAACATCATGAGCAAACGAAGAACATCATGAACAAAAAAAAAAAAAGGCTAAATAGGTTTAAGATAATAACGCACAAAAACAAGAGTAAAGAGAACTTAGCTTTGATCCCTTGCTCTGATACCAATTTGATGCGTCCTTGGAGGTAACCAAAGATAACTCCGGATCTAGATCAAGCAAAACTCCAACTACTCCTTGATTCTTTGTGCAACGTTGTATCGTTTCGGATCCAAAGGGGCGGAAGCGATGAAGAAACAAGGGTTACTTCGATCTAGAGAGATCGAAGGAACCTTTTTGTGTGGAGAGAAGGTTGATTCTTAAAAAGAATCCTCGAATATGGATTTCTTGAATCAAAGACGAGATCCAAGGAAGAAGTTTGAGGGTTAGAAGAGAGGTTTTGATGCCCAAGCTAAGTGGAGGAAATTCTTCTCAAAACTTAGTAATATTGAACATGGAAAATAAGTGAGGCAAGATATCTCTTATATAGAGAGACTTGCCTACCTATGGGCCAACGGGCCAAACAAAAATACATGAATAAAAGCCCAAAAGGGGAAAACCTAAAAGGATAATAGCAAACCCTAAACGGATAAGGTCAAAAAGGGAATATTCCTATACGGAATATCCCTTTATTACATAAAAAGGAAAACATGAAAATATAGTCCGAAAATAAGCTAGCTTCATGCCATGGAGTCGGAAAGACGGGACATGCCGCTAACGGAACCGGTAGCCTATGCCATGGTGGTGTAGAGACAAGGCATGCCGGTAATGGGACCAAGTGAAGAAGTAATGCGGGTGATAATGGAGCCGGTGGCTCGAGCAATGGCCTTAGCTCGGGATCGGGTGATCGGTCCATCTGAGCGAACTCTAAGAGCCTCGTCCTCTTCGTCTATGGTCAACGTAAAAGGGGCATCCAAGGGCGCATCATGGTACATATCCAATGCTTTGAAGGAGTATAATTGGAGCAAAGAAGGACACAAGGACCCTTGTTGGTGCAAGCATTGGAGCAACTCATGACTAGATGATCATAACAAGCTTCTGTTGAAGAAAATCGACCTAACACTCAGGAAAATCGGTCGATTTGCTTCACAACTGGGTCGATTTTTGGTCCCTGACAACATTGACACATGTCTCATTTCTTCTATGTCCGACCTTTGCTTTTGCTTGTTGGAGTGTGCCTTTGGATGTGCAGCCTCTGACTTTTGCAGGAGGAAATCCACTATATTAGAGACATTTTGAAGACTTGAAAGGGGTTAGCAAAGTTGGAAAAAGGTTGGAAAGTTCCCCAAGTTCTCCCCTAGCCTCTTTGTGGGTGTTCTTGGGAGACATTAGATTAGATTCACCTTAGAGTAAGATTTGAGTGATTTTTGTGAAGAAACTTGTTAAAGGTTGTAAGATCCGACTTGGAGCTACATTTGGTGTGTTGAAAGACTTGTTTTGAACTCAAATCCAGCTAAGTTTCATTGCTTTCATTGGTTTACTTCATCTTCTTGCTATGGATTCCATGAATACTTGTATGATGATTTTAGATCTTGAAATGCATGTTGTTGGCTAAGTAGTTGTGATTCTAGGGCTATGGATTGATGGTTATGGCTTGGATGATGATAGAATGGACTTGCATGTTAGTTTAGGATGATTTTTATGCCCGAAACCTAACCCAGAAATGAAAAATTGACTTGTTCTAACTGTAAATCGGCCGATTTTTGTATATGATCCACCTGATTTTTCCTTATGTTGCTCCTTAATTGATGAATCTGTATATTAGGGTGTTAGTTTGTTGAAATCCTAGTGTTTGTTGAGCTTAATCTAGCTTAGGGTGACCTAATGTTAGTAAACTAATTGAGGAATGAGACTTATCCGGTGATTTCCGCTCTTAGATACCAAAGATGATGAACTCTAGGTAGTAGTGAGCCAAAAAAGCCGCTATTGGACTAAGTGTGCTAGGATCATTGCCTAAGACTTACCTTTTCGAGACTTACCCGGTAAGGAGGGGTTTGACCCTTAGGTAGTGGCCCGGTTTGTGTAGAATTCCCAACCTTAGCTCCTTGAGACTTGCCCGGTAATAGGACTTTGGTGAAGGACTAGTGGAACATGAGACTTACCCGGTAATTGTTCCCATTAGAGAAACACCCTTTCCCAACAACTGTAGCTTTGTCCTAGATGTTTAGAAGCTTGAGTCCAATTCCATAACCGAAAATCTTAATCTCTAGAATCCACTTATCTTACTTCTATTACCTATCTCGTGTTTGTGTGTTGTTTGCTTGATTGTTTGCATATCTTTTGATCTTTGTTGATCGCCACAAAACCCAACAAAAAATATTGTGATTTTCATTTCTTTATTTCTTTCTCATCTCTTAGTTTAGATTTACACTATCCATGATCACTTGAATGATTTGATTTCACCTTATTCTTCGTGTTCGACCTCGGAATACTTTCCTTTCTACAAAACGATCCGTACACTGTGGGTTCTCTAGGTAGTTTAGGAGATTAGATCGAGTTATAAATTGTAACACTTTTTGTGCTACATCTCTAGAGTTAACATATGGATAGCTCTCGTCTACTGCATGCCAAACCTTCTCTTTTACTAAAACTCCTTTCATCCTAACAGACCACATACAAAAATCGGAAACACCATCATAGGGTTTCATTCTGTAATAAGAGTCAGCCATTATTATAATATGGAATAGGAAAAGAAAGAAGATATAGAATTTGGATATGCACAGAAGATAAGACTATATACAATTTAGAATCAACATGTAAGGATAAATGATATGAATATTAGTACATAATGACAGCGGCGGAAGCTTAAAGAAGCAAAGTAAAACAACAATGTCAAACTACTAATCACATACAAACGAAGCAAGAGGTTCGTTCAAGGATCTATTACAAGATGTAAGAGATCTATCCAGATCTGTAACCAACAGATATAAGAAAAATAAAAGAAATCGTGAAGGAAAAAGAAAACCAGATCTCAAGTGTGAAAACAAACAAGATCTAAAAACGCAACAAATATTTAAAATGGTTCAACAAACCAGATTCAAAATAAACTGAAATTTTAAAAACAAATTCGAAGAAATTTTTGTGAACATACAGAAATAACGAATATGTGTCAACAGGAAAACCGGATCGAAGGACCAAACACTGGTTCAAAAAAAAACGGATATGAAAACGGATCTGTTCAAGATTGAAAAACAGTTACGAAAAACAGATTGTATACACAATCTTGAAAACAGATACACTAAAGCAAAACAGATCTAAAAATGGATCGGGATTTCTTGCAACTCAATATGCAAGAATCCGTAGGTCATTGCCTTTAAGGTTTTGATACCACTTTGAAATGTAAAAACCGCACAAGATCGAAGGCTAGAGTGCCATTCGAACAAGAGCAAGAACACAAAACAGTTTTAACGAGGCATGGAAATATTCCTAGTCCTCGGGGCCTCAAGAGATTACTCAATCTACTATCAAAATAAAACAAAGAAAATACAAGAACAAACTGCATGAAAACCAAATCCGCTCAGCTTGTAGACTCTACGGGATTAACCCTAAATGGTCTCAACAAAGCTTTGCTTCACCAAAGAAAGAAGGAAGAAACAAAAACAAGTAGTAAAAGCCAAGAAGAACGATCTTCTATTCTTCTGTAGAAAGAGATACAATGGAGAAGCTGCTGAAAACTTGTGAGTTGTGATAACGTCCTTGTCTGTTGCACAGCTGAGACTTTTTCAAGACCTAAACGAAGTGCAGCGTTTTACTTATTTCTGTACAAGCTAGTTGGACCATTTTAAATCTCCGCAGCCCAATAAATCTTAGAGACCCACTTCAATATGGACTTTGAAAATACAGTCTTCATAGTTACTTTATATATTGTAGCATCAATAATTTGGTTATTATATTTTCATTTATATTCTAAAACTCTTCAATAAAATTTTTCTGAAAAATAGATGTAGTCATAAATTTGTATGTCGTCTTTCTTGTTCGTTAATTTTTTTTCTTTATCAGTAATTTCACACTATTGATAAATAAATTAAAATGTGATGAATACAATTTAGTAGATCTCCCCATATATATATAAAGATTAATTTACCCTTTATTCAAGATATCAATTATGAGCAAATATGCTATAACAATCATCATGAATATTAATATCACGATAAAATAGAGAAGAAAGTTTAACGGATCACTGGAATCGAACAAGATGAGCTGAGTTGAGAGAACCTGTTGCATATTCATCTTCAAATTGGATATCTTCAGAATCTTCTTTATTCATTCTAGTGCTCTGTGCTTTCTATCCAATTGCCTTTATTCCAATATTATTCTGGGTGGTTTATGCTTTTATATGGACCAGCCACTACTAAGACTTCAAATTCCATTCAAGAGCATCACCCCTTCCGATTACCAAATAATCAGCTTCTCTTTCAATCTACACTTGGTTCAAGAATTTGCTGTTCTTCCATCAAGATGAGCAAATTCAAGCTTGGAGTGGAGGTGATGAGTGCACGTAACCTCGTAGCCAAAGACAGCCATGGCCCTGTCAATCCCTTAGTGGAACTGCACTTCAATGGCCAGAACTTCAAAACTAGCATAAAGGAGAAATCTCAATACCCGGTTTGGAACGAAACGTTTTACTTCGACGTCACCAACCCAAACAACCTCTTCAACCTCACCTTAGATGCCTATGTCTACTCCTACAACCACGAAACCCAATCCAAGTCATTCCTCGGCAAAGTACGCGTACTCGCCGCGTCATTCGTCCCTCACTCGGATTCCGTCGAGTGTGCCTACCCTTTGGAGAAGCGCAGCATCTTCTCCCGCGTCAAAGGAGACCTTACCCTCAGAGTTTACACATTATCCGACCAGGAGAAACAATGGGATACATTTCATCACCTTCCAAACCCAAGACATCAGCCGGTTCGCCAATTCTTTGCTGGAGGAGCCGGAGCCGGAGCCAAGACTGAGCCACAGGCTCCTAAAGGTGCTGGTCAATCAGCTGACTACTCAATCAAAGAGACCAGCCCGGTTCTTGGAGCCGGAAAAGTTGTGGGTGGACGAATCATATACTCCGGGACTCCTCCAATGGGTAATTTTGATCTTGTTGAGAAGATGCAGTTCTTGTACATACGAGTTGTCAAAGCTCGCGAGCTTCCGATTATGGACGTAACCGGAAGCCTTGATCCGTATGTGGAGGTGAGAGCCGGGAATTACCGAGGAAAGACAAGGCATTTTGAGAAGAACTCCAATCCAGAATGGAGAGATTTGTTTGCCTTCTCAAGGGACCGGATTCAGACCGGCTCGATCGAGGTCTTTGTCAAGAACAAAGACATGGTGAAGGATGATTTCGTTGGCCTTGTTAAGTTCGGAATGAGCGAGATTCCTACACGAGTCCCACCCGATAGTCCTCTCGCTCCGCAATGGTACCGTCTTGAGGATAAGAAAGGCGATAAGCTCCGGAAGGCTGAGCTTATGCTCGCGGTATGGCTAGGGACACAAGCTGATGAAGCATTTGCTGAAGCTCAGCATGCTGATTCTATTTCTTCGGATACTCTTTCCTTTTCGTCTATTCACACCCGGCCCAAGATCTACCATTCACCGAGGCTGTGGTATCTTCGGGTGAACGTGGTCGAGGCACAAGACTTGGTCCCCTCGGATACGGACCATGTCATGGAGGTTTATGTTAAGGTACATGTTGGGAACCAGACTCATAAGACCAAGACGGTTCAAGGCAAGACGGGGAATCCGTTATGGAACGAGGATCTATTGTTCGTCGTGGCTGAACCATTTGAGGAGCATTTGGTGTTATCGATTGAGGACAAGATCGGACCCGGAAAAGAGGAGATGATTGCTAAGTTGATTATACAACTTCCGTCTGTTCGAAGGCGTCCGGATGATAAAAATGTGTCCGCTACATGGTATATGTTACAAAGGCCCACGGCTGATGATTTTACTAAGGTGAAAAAGGATAAGTTTTCTAGTAAGTTGCAACTTAGAGTTAGCCTTGATGGAGGGTACCATGTCATTGATGAATCTACTTACTATAGTAGTGATCTTAGGCCAAGCATGAAGCAACTTTGGAAGTCTCCCGTCGGGTTCCTAGAGGTCGGAATCCTCGAAGCCAATGGACTCAACACGATGAAGAAACGAAACGAAAGAGGAACCGCGGATACTTTTTGTGTCGCCAAGTACGCTCAAAAATGGGTTCGAACCCGAACGGTTGTCGACAATTTGAGCCCCAAGTTCAATGAACAATACACATGGGAAGTTTTTGACCCGTGCACCGTCTTCTCCGTCTCCGTTTTCGACAATGGCCATATCGGTGGATCCGGAAAGGACACGAAGATCGGAAAAGTCCGGATCCGAATCTCAACTCTCGAATCGGGTCGTGTCTACACTCTAAATTACCCACTTCTAGTTCTCAATCCTTCCGGGATCAAGAAAATGGGGCAACTCCACTTAGCCGTACGGTTCACTTGCACTTCATTAGTTAACCTAATGCACTTGTACACAAAGCCTCTATTGCCGAAAATGCATTACTCAAGACCTCTGAGTGTGATCCAAACGAATGCTCTTCGACAATACGCGATAAACGTACTAGCCACGAGACTTGCACGAGCCGAGCCGCCTCTTTCGAAGGAGGTGGTAGAGTACATGTGTGACACCGAAGCTCATTTATGGAGCATGAGGAGAAGCAAAGCAAACTTTTATCGAGTCGTTTCGGTCTTCCATGGAGTCATTGCGCTCACGAAGTGGTTCGGAGAGATATGTGCGTGGAAGAATCCGGTTACGACACTTCTAGTTCACGTTCTTTATATAATGCTCGTCTTCTTCCCGGGTTTGATTCTTCCGACGGTCTTTCTCTACGTCTTCCTCATCGGCCTATGGAACTACCGGTACTCGGTGAAGCAGCCGCTACACATGGACGTGATAGTATCCGGTTTGGAGTCGGCGGCCGGGGAGGATCTGGACGAGGAGTTCGACACATTTCCGACGTCGAAAGGGTCGGATGTGGTGAGGAAGAGGTACGACCGGCTGAGGAGTGTGGGGTCGAGGCTGCAGGCGGTGTTGGGTGACGTGGCGGCGCAGGGGGAGAGAGTGCAGGCGCTGATGAGCTGGAGGGACCCTAGAGCCACTTGCTTGTTCTTGGGGGTGTGCCTTTGTGCCGCTGTGGTGCTCTATACGGTGCCGTTTCAGCTCATGGCGATCATCGGAGGATTGTATTTGATGAGGCATCCCAAGTTTAGAGGAAAGTTGCCGATTCCACCTGTCAATTTCTTCCGCCGCTTGCCTGCCAAGACGGACTGTATGTTGTGATTCGTGTACGAATAAGCTGTATCATCTTTGTTGTTTGTGTATCAACTACTTCCTCGCTATATTCTATGAACTCACATGTTTGTTTCTCTACTGTTTGTGACATTCATCATCATAGATTTAATTAATTATATTATAAACATATTTTATGTAGTAATTGGTGAATGTTTATAATTTTGTTTCGTTTAAAAATTAATAAATTTTGAAAGTACCGACAATAATATTGTTTATTTTATTTCAACTTGTTTTTCATCAAAATTAATTTTGGTTTTTTACTTTAGTTTATATAGTAGATAGAGTACAATTGTTTGCTCATATTTTTGTTTGGATTAGAAATTAGAAAATTAACATTAATCTAATATTAATGTCGTCTATAATATGTATTCTAGTTTTGTATATATATTTTTTTAATTTTTTATTATTTATATCAAAGCAAGAACGAAAAGGTAAAAAAATCCTAATTAGACCAAACAAACAAATCAAGGTAGAAGATGCACGAGGAACACTCAAGACCGGTAAAATATAAAGAGGACACGAGATAGATGAACTAACACACTCTCTCACCGCCAAATTTTGGATGAAAGTAAAATATAATTAACTAAATTTGATTGTCACAAGCTCGAAAGTATTTGTTTTCAAATCCTTTTTTTTCATATTTATATCTGGGATGTTTGGAGATTTTGTGGTTGTTGTTATATAGATGGTTTCTCAATTTTCTTTGTTTGTATATTCGAAGTAACACCAATAGTTGATTAGATTGTTCATAAAAGTTGGTGCTTTCCCAGCTTTTGTTAGGCATTTGCTTTGTTCGAACAATTGTTTGCGTTTTTTTTATTGGGGTGTTCATAGAGATGTTCAAACGTAGAGCATTGAGCCCCAAACAAAAAATGTTAGAGGGAGTTCATGTAGGAAGATATTTCTGCTATTTCAATAGCAATGGACTCGAGATTGTAATTTCATAATTACGATCTTGATGATTGTATTTTGTTAGGTTAGGATTAAAACTCAATCGTTGGTTCATTTAATGACTCAAGTGGAAGAACGCTTGCTTCAATAAAATACATTTTATACCGGTGATCGGATTTTCTAGAGGCTTATGACTTTGTTCACTCCAAACGGTGTGTGCAAGCTTTAAATTTATAACCCAAGAAGTATGCTTGAACAAAGATGCGAACCCACATTGTACGGGTCAATTGTAATAAAAAGCAAGAATTCCAAGGGTCGATCACAGGGACTTAGGTGAAATAAAGCACATAATAGGTTGTCAAGTATTGCAATTAACCAAAAGCAATTAAAGTAATCAAAGATGATGTAAAAGTCAATTAAGGGGAAATGCGGTTCTAGGGATTAAAGCATCTAGTTGTGGTTCCGACTCAAGATCTCAAAGGATAATGCGGACACGGATGAGGTTTTTCAAAGGGAAGGTGTTTCTAAGGTGAGAATAGATCACCGGTAAGTCTCACTACTCACTATCCCAAACCAAAGCTCCTATCACCGGGTAAGTCTCAAGGTACTAAGGAAAGGAACTATAATCTCAAACCAACACACCACCCAAGGGAATAGAATCAACCTTTACTGGGTAAGTCTCACGCTAAGTCACAAAGATGGGACGAAAGCACACTCAAACCCCAATAAAGGATAAAACTTTATTACCTACACTTATGATCATGGGTAAATAAACAAAGGAATCACTGGGTAAGTCTTATCCTAGGCTTGCATTGAACCAGAAAAGGTGTAATAAGGATAGGATTTGGCAAACTAGAGCACTTAACTCTCAGTTTCGGATCAGAAAAGGTTCACCTCGTTCAGTCAAGTTCTACCCCGGTCGAGATGTTCATCGACTGAGTGAGGTGTTCTAGGGTTAACGTTAAAGACTCGAGCTTTCAGGGTCCTGCTGGGATTAAGATCATTCTATCATCGTCTTTCCCATAATTTTCAGCCAATCACCCTAGAATCGCATAAGAAACTTAGCCAATCATCATCATGATAACAATAATCAAATATATGGGAAAGAAATCAATATTCGAACAAGAAAACCTGAAGAGAAAGGTCTCAATAACTTAATCAAATAACAACAAACCAGCGTTCCTTAAATCACAAATCGAACAAGACAACGTATTAAAGAGAATCTAAGAAAATCTTACAAACTCCCTCAAAAGCTACTCCAACTATGATTCCTTCCTTCCTTGATCTTCAATCTTTCAATCCTTCCTTCAAAGCTTCCAGAAAATCTCCTAATTGCTGGGTGTTCTCAGCCTCCAAGCATGATTGAACTTGTGGAAAATTCAACCCTTTATATAGGAGAATTATCTTTCAAAGATAATAATATCTTAAAAAGATAATTTCCTATAAAATATATTCATATCTCTAAAATAGATGTCCCAAAAATAATATCTTCCTTCCAGAAATCCAGCCCAAAAATATAAGATATCTTCTTTCCAAAAATAAAATATCTCAGCCAAAAATGTGTATCTCGTCGGCGGCAGGGTGTTCGCCTCGGTCGGGACGTTCCTCAAGATCACCTCGGTCGAGGTGACACTGTAGCTGACCGAGGTGAATCTCAACTGAATGTAAAATCTCTCAAATCTGGTCCAATGTAAATCTTCTTCATTAATTCCAGGCTTCCTGAGTTCTTCTTTAAGCTCCAGAATGTAGCTTCAATGACTCCTTAGCTCCATTTTAGTCCAAAACGTGCCATTTTACCCAAAATTACAACAAAACTAGGTGCAAACCTCGATTCCCGTAAAGGTAGATGAAACAACGATATAATCACATATAATACATCCATACATGCAGATTTATGTAGATAAAACGTCTAAACAAGTCCCAAAATATAGACTATAATACATGCTATTAAAATACCGCATACTTGTTCCTTGCTTGTCCCCAAGCAAGTTCCAAATCTTAAGTACAAGATAGAATGGATTATAAGTCAGAAAAGATCAATGAAAAGTATTTCAAAACTTTTTTCGGTAGTGTGCTCCACTCATAGATCACTCTAAGAGAATGCTTCATGGCAAATAAAATCAATATATGATCAAAACATTTTATAAATATAAGAAAGTTGTTCATCTTTGCATAAAATCATAGAATGCATAATAAATCATAATTATCAAAATCAATCATGTATAATTCAGTTTAAACCACCAAGTCAATCAACAAGCTCGAGGTCTCAAGGGCTTCCATAAGAGGTCAAGAAACGTGTCAGGGTGGGATGTATATAGGGAATGTGGTGCTAGAATCCGGGAAAAGGATCTTACTTCACTTTCTTTGAATCTCAACATCTTCCACCAATAAGCTTTGCTTATTTTTTTACTTTACTTTTTGGGATGCATGGACAGAGGTGCACAATAACCGAAGCCTAGGAGATCAACAATCATCAATTTCTCGAGACGCCTCAAACCCTTGATGCAGATACCATGACCCATTAGGAATATCGCTCAATCTAACTTTGGCAAGACACAAACACCCGGCTATGTGAATGGTGCCGAGTTACTCATCATCATGATTGACTTCCCCAAACCTATTTGTTTCTTTCTAACACTTTCAGCCAACATCTCAACTTCACTTTCACTTGCTTTTCACTTGCTTGCTTCCAAATTCCCGGATAGGTAAAGGGAGGCAAATATGTATACGAGGGGCTAAAGCATGATCAAGAAGAAGAGAAGATAATAAATTGCCTTAATCATCTCAGGAAGAATGTGATAGAACTCATCATGTGGTGTCAACCTTCAAATTCAACATAATTTTGATAAAAACAAAGTATTAAACATGCTAAAACTTCAAACAAAGCATTTTGGAACTTAAACATATCATAAAACCTTTCGATCATATAAAGATTTCAAAACCAATCTGCAAACAAAATCATCACTGAGGTAATATCCAGAGAAGAAGCACAAAAATCGTTTCGAAAGAACTCTCAGTTAAGAAACCACCTCGGTCGAGGTGTTCTAAGTCATCCGAGGTACTTTACCTCGTTTGGCCAGAATCATCCCGGTCGAGGTCATAATTTTTTTTTTTTTCAAATCAATTTTCGACGTTTTTCTCAAAAAACCTGTATGCATGCATGTAATCTCAAATAAACACATAGAGCATAAATAATAAATATCCAACTAGAGTCATACAAGCATACACACAATGTCAAGTAAATACATCCACATACCCCATACTTGGGACACATTGTCCCAATGGGTCAAAATAAGAGTCAAGAAAACAGGAAACTCACTGAACCTAGCCGAACTGCATAATAAATAAAGAAAAGAAATCCATGCAAGCTCTAGTTCTGATCTGCTGATGGTGGTGGATATGGGATGAAGGGATGCTGAGATGGGTCAAACGGATAACCCATAGTGTGCTAAAACTGGATCTCCATCATCCTCTGCTGGTAGTGCTGGCTCTCTCTAAGCTCCATAACCTCCACTGTCAAGGCTGCATAAGAGTCGATCATCTGGTCCGTCAAATCATCAATCCGTCGGTGAGCTACTGGATCTCTTTGTCTGCGGACTCTACGTCGGGCAGGCCGTGATGGTACAGCTGCCTCCTCCTCTGTTGCCTCATCATCCAGGTCGACAACCGGCACACTAGGACCGGCGGTATCTGTACCGGTCTCCATGGCAGCCCTCCTCCATCATCATACTCATCCTCCTCCTCCTCAGCGGGTGCAACATCTCTAGCATCCTGTAATTAGGGAAGCCAAGCGGAAGACTAGTACTGTGGATCAAAGACCGTGAACTGAGCTGACCATAGGATACCCTGAAGAGCAGTCTGCTCCCAAGGCATAGCTACATATGGTGTAGTAAGGCCATGAGGAACCAGAATCCTCCTCGTGATCATCTCCTGAAGTCCTAGCGGCTTTGCAGCCTCTACTAATGTGCAAGTAGTCAAATCCAGACCCATAACTGTAGCGATATGGGTCGCCAACCCTCCACAACAAATATCTCCCTTGGCCTTTCCCTTGATCCGGTGCAAATCCTCAGCTAGCATGCCTCCAAAGTCAAGCACTCCACCAGTCACTATGCAAAACAAGCTCAGCAACTCTCCCTGTCTGATCTTCTGGGGCGTCTCATTACGCGCCAGAAGAGTCTCACTGAAAATACGGTGGGCAAGACGGAAAGCTAAGTGGAAAATAATGCGCTCCCTAGAGTGTCCAGGTCTCCATCTGTCGCTATGCTCCACCACATGGGCAATCTGCCCCCAGAACTGTCGAGCCACTGCTCGGGATAGAAAGTCAGTCACGGTGGGAGTCGGGAAACCAAACACCTCTCGGAACTGATCCATAGGCACAATGTAGTTCCCGTTCAACAACCGGTACTTGATGTTGTTCCTCTCTGGCATGTGAGTGACAGAACTCACAAACTCCATGGTCGGTTCAAGGTAGGTTGGAGCTCGGATCTCCATAAACTGCTCCAGCCCTACCATATATATCATCTTCTTCAAGTCCTCCGCCACGTGGAGGCACTCGAAGGCTGAGACGTCGAAGAATCGCGGGGCAACTATAGGGCGCCCGCAA
The DNA here is from genome assembly GCA_033239045.1 of Fagopyrum esculentum. Classification (NCBI taxonomy): domain Eukaryota; kingdom Viridiplantae; phylum Streptophyta; class Magnoliopsida; order Caryophyllales; family Polygonaceae; genus Fagopyrum; species Fagopyrum esculentum. The sequence continues at coordinate 55,230,272 of BSUD01000004.1, forward strand.
ATGCGATCGTAATCCGCCTGGTGACGCTCATGAATCACCGGAATAGAAGGTCGAGAAGCAGAGGAAGGGGAAGAACCACTAGAAGCATCTCTCAGAATAAGATGGCGATTAGAATGGGTGTTTACGATTTCTGACAGGAAGGCACCTCGGTTGGTCTGACAAACTGAATAACACCTCGGCCGAGACACAACTCGACTGGACCGAGGCGAAAAATTGTGCGATTTCCTCTCTCTGAATTTCAGTTCTTTTCCCCCAAATTCACTACCAATTGCTTCCTATGGGGTACTTATACTCTTTTCAGCAAAAATCAATGGCAACCAAAGCCAACTTTTTCCTAAATCAGTAAAGAGAGGGAAGTTAGGGTTTTTGAAAATTTACCCCAAATTATGCAGATCCAAAGCGTTTATCTTGCAGTTTGTTGCTTACAATCTGATCCTCTTGCTTTTCTTTGTGAAATCGGAGCAAAATACGTGAAAAACGAGCGAGAAACGAAGAAACGAGGTGAGATGTGCGCTGCGGTCGAGAAGAAGTTTGGGAGGGAAGAGAGAGAAATCTATTCGCCTTTTATACCCCTCGCCAAATCTGATATCACCTTGGTCGAGGTGGTCCCGACAAGACCGAGGTGGCTGACTGGATTCTCAGACCTAGTCGCCTCGGTTGCCTCAAGAACGTCTCGGTCGAGGCGTTGTGACAGCAACCGAGATGTGTCTCAGTAAACTCGGTCTTCTTAATTTCTCGAACTTCTGTCCTTCCAGTGGAGCTCCTGAGTTGCAATCCTTCCTTAGAGAGTACCTGGTTTCTGTCTAGGACGCCAAAAACCAAACAAAGCAAAGCAAAAGCAAACAATCTAAAACTAAACTAGAAAAAGGGAAAAAGAAAGCAATACCTTTGGTTGCCTCCCAAGAAGCGCTTGATTTAAGGTCGCTAGCTGGACCGTACGACATCCCTAAACATGCTGGAAGGTATTCTCACCCCATACTTCACCTTCATCATGGGGTGAGATAAAGAAGTCTATCAAACGTTCCAGCAAATGCAAGTGCTCATCGGGGAATGAGTCATCTATGGGTAGGTCGTCCTTCTCGCGTGAAGAGGGATGTAGCCGGCTGAGATGATCCGCAACAGAATTTCCGGACCCCTTCTTATCGTGAATCTCTAGATCAAACTCTTGAAGCAAGAGAATCCATCGAATAAGACACGGCTTCACATCCTTTTTAGCAAGCAAGTAACGAATAGTTGCATGGTCAGTGTAAACAATAACTTTCGCTCCTACTAAGTAAGAGCAAAACTTCTCAAAAGCATATGCAACTGCCAAAAGCTCCTTTTCGGTGGTGGCGTAGTTTAGTTGAGCTTCATCTAGCGTCTTGCTAGCATAGTAAATGGCGTTGGTCTGGCCATCCTTCTTTTGTCCAAGTACAACTCCTACGGCCACATCACTCGCATCACACATGATCTCAAAGGGCAAGGTCCAGTCGGGAGGTTGAATAATGGGAGCGGAAATCAATGCTTCCTTTATCCTGTAAAACGCATCAAGGCATTCCTGCGAAAACTCAAAAACAACATCCTTATTCAAGAGATTAGTGAGTGGTTTAGAAATCTTCGAGAAATCCTTGATGAACCTCCTGTAGAAACCTGCATGCCCGAGAAAACTCCGCACACCCTTAACAAAACAAGGGGGAGGAAGTTTCTCAATAGTCTCGATCTTAGATCGATCGACCTTAATACCTCGGTTGGAAACGAGGTGTCCTAGCACAATTCCTTCACTAACCATAAAGTGACACTTCTCCCAATTCAAAACGATATTAGTGTCTTCACAACGTTGTAGCACTAGAGAAAGGTTAGATAAACAATCATCAAAAGAGGAACCATATACTAAAAATTCATCCATGAATACCTCCATGATCTCCTCTATGTACTCGGAGAAGATAGCCATCATACATCGCTGGAAGGTAGAGGGTGCATTACATAATCCAAATGGCATCCTCCTATAAGCGAATGTCCCCCATGGACAAGTGAAAGTGGTCTTCTCTTGATCATCCGGATGGATCGGAATTTGAAAGAAGCCACTATATTCGTCTAAATAACAAAAATGGGAATGCTGAGCTAACCGTTCGAGCATTTGGTCGATGAAGGGAAGTGGAAATTGGTCCTTCCGAGTGGCCACATTCAGCTTCCTATAATCGATGCACATCCTCCAACCCGTAACGGTCCTAGTTGGAATCAACTCGTTGTTCTTATTCGTCACAACGGTCATCCCTCCTTTCTTCGGAACTACATGCAATGGGCTCACCCACTTGCTATCCGAGATAGGAAATATGATACCTGCATCCAACAACTTAAGAATCTCCTTCTTCACAACCTCTTTCATGAACGGATTTAACCGTCTTTAAGGTTCCCGTGAAGTCTTATGATCGTCTTCCATTAGTATTCTATGCATGCATAAAGAAGGCTTAATACCAATAAGATCATCAATAGTATATCCCAAAGCCTTTTGATGTTTTCTCAAGACATGCATCAGTTTAGACAATTTAGTTTTGGAAAGGAAAGCACTTACGATAACGGGATATGTAGAATCCGGTCCAAGGAAAACATACCTCAAGTGACTTGGAAGTGGTTTAAGCTCCACAACTGGGGGTGCTTTCTGAGGGGGATCCTTGCTTCCTCCTTCCAGTAGAGTAGACTTAGATCGAAGAACTGGACTTTCAGAAGTCACAGTTGACATCATCTCGCTTGTTGTCTCGGTCGGTGTCCGAGGTGGGTGACCGAGATGTTCTTCAGATAAGAACACCTCGCTTGGTCCAGAAAGTGCCTCGGTCGAGGTACTGGAACTGGGACCGAAACTTGAATTTCTCCTCACCTGGATCAGTTTCTCAATCTTAGCTCCTGGATCTGCTTCCAGTGCCTTTAAGCTCCGTATATCTGCATCACAAGAAACATCTATACCTTCCTCCATTAAGCTAAAACTAAGAACTCTTTCAAGAGGGTCATTAATAAGGATAGAGCTCACCAATTCTCTTGATTCTTCTTCATCATAGATGTTGAAGATATCATCCTCCAGCGGCTCTCCTTTCATTGCAGCAAGCAATGCAAATTCCACTTGATCACCGCCAATGTTGAATTTCAACTTGGCGTTCTTACAATCCACATTGCAACCCGAAGTTGCTAGAAATGGTCTCCCGAGAATGATAGGAACGGGATAATCTGTGGGTATGTCAAGTACAACAAAATCTATAGGTAAATAGAAGTTACCTAATTTGACGGGAACGTCTTTCAAGATGCTCACGGGATGGGTAATGGAGCGATCCGCCATGTACAACCTTATCTTCACCGGCTTGGGCTCTCCAAGTCCGATCCTTTCACATAGCTCCAGCGGAATGATGCTCACGCTGGCTCCTAGATCACACAACGCCTCACAAGTCACATCCCCAACTTGAATGAGAATGCAAAAAGATCCGGGATCTCTCAACTTAGGTGGCATCTTCTCCTTCATGATTTGAATGAGCTCCGAGGATTTAGATGTCATCCTTACTTCTCCAAAGTCTTCCAGCTTCCTCTTCCTTGATAGAATATCTTTTAAGAACTTTCCATAGGTGGGCATCCCTAGAATAGCATCAAGGAAAGGGATGTTAATGTGTAGTTTATTCATCAAGTCAAGGAACTTACCAAAATGCTTGTCTAGATGTGCTTTGGCCCTTGAATGAGGGAATGAAAGTGGTGGTTTATAAGCAGGAGGTGGGACATAAACTTCAAATTTGTCCTTCGCTTTCTAGCACTCCACCTCGGGTGCCACCTCGACCGAAGTGTTCCTCGTCTGGTCCTGGACTGAGGTGTTCTTCGTCTGCACTGGCACCAACCGAGGTACTGGATCTACAGTTTTTAGTCCACTTCTCGTCGTTATTGCCATAATCTGTCCCTTGGGGTTGCTCTCTGTCCTTGCTGGGATCTTCCCTAGATCTCTTGGCACTTCATTCACCTTATTAAAGAATTTTTGCTCTAAGACTTTTTGTGCCTTCGAAAATGAAGTCATAGACGTCTCCATAACGTTGAGCTTGATCAAGATGGCCTCCAGCACTGCATCTTTCTTCTCTGGCTGGGACGAACTTGATTCAGGCTTCCGACTCTTCAATGGAGTAGAAGAAGAAGAGGGGTTAAAAGAATTATTAGAATTAGAATTAGAATAAGGGTTACCCGGATTTTGTTGATTAGATCTCCAATTGTTGCTGTTGGAGCCTCTATTGTTGTTGTAATTGTTGTTCCTACCCTTGGTTATTGTTTCTTCCTTGATATCCTCCATCTTCCTTCTTCGTGTGAGCCACCAAAAGGTCTTCCAATTGCTTCACATCGTTTTTAAGGGAGATGAGTTGATTATCATCTTAACTCCATTTTCGGCTCCTTGATGGGAGTACTTCTCCATATGCAAAGCTTGCTTTTCAATGAACTCCCAAGCTTCGTCTATCGGCATATCCATGAATGTGCCGGCGGAAAGTAGTTGAAGATTGAATTGAGTAGCTCCATCCAATCCCTTGAAGTACATCTCCAGCAACTCTATCTTTGGAATCCCATGATGTGGGCAATCCAATAGAACATCTTTGAATCTCTCCCATGACTTGGACAAACTCTCATTGTCCTTCATGATGAATGCATTAATCTTCCCTCTCATTTCAGCGGTCTTGGAGGGAGGAAAGAACTTCGTTAGAAACTCCGTCGTCATCTCTTCCCAAGTGTTGATCTTTCCGGTTGGAAGAGATTGATACCAAGTAAGCGCCCTGTCTTTCAAAGAAAAGTAGAAAAGTCTTAGCTTGTAGTTGTTGTTTTCCAGCCTTGAAGGTCTCAAGGTCTCCCTCAAAATCTCGTAGTTTTGCAAATGCTGATAAATAGACTCCCTCTCTAAACCTCCAAGCTGGCATTGGCGGATCATGGATAGAACTTGCGGTTGAAGTTCGTAATCATGCTCAGCTGGATCACCTAGGTTGACTCCTGGACGCCTCACTTGCTGATTAGGGTCCATCCTCTGTCCTAGGGTCTGTGGAACTCCAGCAAAAAGAACATCTCGGACTGGTATCCGAGGTAGATGTATCTCGGCCGCGGCAACTAGGACTGGGTCCTGCCTCGGTCGAGGATCTGGGATCGGTCGATGCAGAATCTGGGCTCTTAGATCGTCCATATTTGCTTCGATCTCTACAGTTCTAGTGCGAGTGTCCTCTCTTTCTCGCTGCAGTTCTTCCTTATTGAGGCGTAGCTATTCCAGCGCCTCCTTCAATTCGGCCTCAAGATCGTGATTGTCTTGATTGGCCATCTTAGCTTCTTTCAATCGTCGTTTGTATGTATTTTCTGGTTCGGGATCGTAAGGAACGATATCCTTCCCAGCACGAGTTCTTCGCATAAACCAAAGAAAAAGATCCTGCGAAAACACTCAAGTAGAGTGGTTAATAGCAACAAGGGCAATTGCCCCAAAAGACAACCGCAACCGGCTCGGTCTAGACCAAGTCCCTGGCAATGGCGCCAAAAAAACTTGTTCGCTCCAAACGTTGTGTGCAAGCTTTAAATTTATAACTCAAGAAGTATGCTTGAACAAAGATGCGAACCCGCAGTGTACGGGTCAATTGTAATAAAAAGCAAGAATTCCAGGGGTCGATCACAGGGACTTAGGTGAAACAAAGCACATAATAGGTTGTCAAGTATTGCAATTAACCAAAAGCAATTAAAGAAATTAAAGATGATGTAAAATTCAATTAAGGGGAAATGCGGATTCTAGGGATTAAAGCATCTAGTTGTGGTTCCGACTCAAGATCTCAAAGGATAATGCGGACACGGATGAGGTTTTTCAAAGGGAAGGTGTTTCTAAGGTGAGAATAGATCACCGGTAAGTCTCACTACTCACTATCCCAAACCAAAGCTCCTATCACCGGGTAAGTCTCAAGGTACTAAGGAAAGGAACTATAATCTCAAACCAACACACCACCCAAGGGAATAGAATCAACCTTTACTGGGTAAGTCTCACGCTAAGTCACAAAGATGGGACGAAAGCACACTCAAACCCCAATAAAGGATAAAACTTTATTACCTACACTTATGATCATGGGTAAATAAACAAAGGAATCACTGGGTAAGTCTTATCCTAGGCTTGCATTGAACCAGAAAAGGTGTAATAAGGATAGGATTTGACAAACTAGAGCACTTAACTCTCAGTTTCGGATCAGAAAAGGTTCACCTCGTTCAGTCAAGTTCTACCCAGGCCGAGATGTTCATCGACTGAGCGAGGTGTTCTAGGGTTAAGGTTAGAGACTCGAGCTTTCAGGCTCCTGTTGGGATTAAGATCATTCTATCATCGTCTTTCCCACAACTTTCAACCAATTACCCTAGAATCGCATAAAAAACTTAGACAATCATCATCATGATAACAATAATCAAATATATGGGAAAGGAATCAATATTCGAACAAGAAAACCTGAAGAGAAAGGTCTCAATAACTGAATCAAATAACAACAAACCAGCGTTCCTTAAATCACAAATCGAACAAGACAACAAACCAAAGAGAATCTAAGAAAATCTTACAAACTCCCTCAAAAGCTACTCCAACTATGATTCCTTCCTTCCTTATCTTCAATCCTTCAATCCTTCCTTCAAAGCTTCCAGAAAATCTCCTAATTGCTGGGTGTTCTCAGCCTCCAAGCATGATTGAACTTGTGGAAAATCCAACCCTTTATATAGGAGAATTATCTTTCAAAGATAATAATATCTTAAAAAGATAATTTCCTATAAAATATATTCATATCTCTAAAATAGATCTCCCAAAAATAATATCTTCCTCCCAGAAATCCAGCCCAAAAATATAAGATATCTTCTTTCCAAAAATAAAAGATCTCAGCCAAAAATATGGATCTCGCCGGCGGCAGGGTGTTCGCCTCGGTCGGGACGCTCCTCAAGATCACCTCGGTCGAGGTGACATTGTAGCTGACCGAGGTGAATCTCAACTGAATGTAAAATCTCTCAAATTTGGTCCAATGTAAATCTTCTTCATTAATTCCAAGCTTCCTGAGTTCTTCTTTAAGCTCCTAAATGTAGCTCAAATGACTCCTTAGCTCCATTTTAGTCCAAAACGTGCCATTTTACCTACAATTACAACAAAACTAGGTGTAGACCTCGATTCCAGTAAAGGTAGATAAAACAACAATATAATCACATATAATACATCCATACATGCAGATTTATGAAGATAAAACGTCTAAACAAGTCCCAAAATATAGACTATAACGCATGCTATTAGTCTCCTTTGGAAGGAGTATCAACTCAAAGGCAAAATGATCAACATAAAACAATCAAATAAAATATTCTTACACATTGAATACACTAATCATGTCACAAATTTCAAAATCAATATTTTCTTAATCTATGCTCTACCTAATGAACAAAACAAAAATAAATATTGGCGTCTTTTAACTAATATCATTAAATCTCTTAATAAGTCGGTCCTTATTATTTGTGATTATAATGACCTCCTTCGCCACAATGAAAAGAAAGGAGGAGCTCCTGTTCTGAATAAAAAAAATGATAAGATTGCAAAACTTTATCCAATGTTGTAACCTAATTGATCCTCCTACCAAAGAATGAAGGGTTAATTTGGTAACTAGGCCCTTTTGAGATTTTTGTTTAGTAAATAAATAGGCTTTTAGGTTTTTGGATTAAGTAAATGTACCTCAATCACTTTTTTACTGTTCAAATATCAGCTCTTAGAGTTTCACCAAAAAAGCCTAAAAGCCAAAGTTACCTCTCTCTCCCCCTATCTCCAACTCCATTCTTCACGCAGCCCTTCGCAGCAACCCTAGCGTCGAAGTCTCGAGAGTCGAGAGCAATACACCTCTGGCCTTCACCTACAAGGTGAGCCTGTTCTTTTATACTCTCTTTTGTGGCCTCTCTTTTCTATCCAAGGCTACCCTAATGCAGATGCCAGGACTAGGGCAAGCGACGGCGTTCCTTGGTGCCCTTGTCTGCAACTCCCCACAAGATCAACACACCTCTAGTATGTGATAGGAGGGTGTTTGAATCTTTGCTTGTTTCCGCAGATCCGTCAACCTCTGGTATGTGATAGGAAGGTGACTGGCATATTGCTTGAGATGGACCAAACCAAGGTTCTTCATTTGTAGAAGTCTCTTGATGCTTTGAAGTCAAAGGTAGCTGAGGCTATGGACATTCTGAGGAATGTTGCACAACAACAAGCTGCGACTGAACAACTCGGAGTCTCCTGAATTAGGTTTGGTGGACATGTGTTTTCGCAAGTCATGTTTTTTAAGATTCTTGTGCATTTGTGTAAGAACCCCTGGTATCTTTGATACCTTTGCTCATGATGATGCATTAGATTCTAAAATTTCTCTTTGATTTTTTTCTATTCTTACTACACTCCTATATCTCTAATTTTATAATTGTATGACAAAATTCAGAGAGTTGGCCTTGGGGAAATGGAGATGTTGCCTGTGATGGGTATCACAAATACAAGGTCTTATTTTTAATGTGTTCTAGAATATACACATGCATATGTTACTCTTTTGTGTGCTTACTTGTACAAGAAGATGTTCAACTCATGGTTGACACGGGATTAGATGCCTACAAATTCTCTATTTCATGGCCAAGACTTGTTCCATGTAATTGAGATTATGCTTGTTATAAACAGATCAAATAACCCTTAAAAAAGCCAAGATTCACCTCGCTTTTTTTTATCAGATGGAAGAGGTTCTTACTGCTTAATGTGAAGCTATTTTGAGGTTTTCATCTTGATAGTGGCACAATAGTTTGTGGAAAAGGAAGATCAAAAGAGTATGTAATTCCGGTATGTAAGTTATAAAAAAAATAAAAAGGACAAAATGAAATAAAAAAAATTCTGGTATGAGTTTCTGGTATGAAATTTCATACCAGAAACTCATACCAGAAAATTATAAAAAAATAAAAAAGGACAAAAAAAAAATTCTAGTATGAAAAAGTTCTGGTATGAACTTTTGGTATGAAAAAATTATGATATGAAAAAAATTCTAGTATGAAAAAATTCTGGTATGCTCATTACGAAAAAAAATAAAAAATAAAAAAGGAAAAAAAATAATAAAATAAAATAAAAAACAAATTCAGTAATTAAGAATTAAAACTTACACTTACATGATACTAACAAACATCTATTATTTATTTTTTTATTAAAATAGAGGGGTTAATTACTTTTACCGACCATTAAATGAAAGTGGTAAAACATTATGGGGTACATTTACTAAACACAAAACTAAAAAAAGGCATATTAAGCCACATTCTTTCAAGAATGAATTCAATGATAGAAAAAGATAGGAAGGAAATGAAAATACATATGAAAAATTGGATAGAGTCATTGCACACTTTGATATAATAATATTCCCAGATCCATACTAGGAACCATGCATTCACATCTTTAGATAATTGTTGATTTCAATATTATATAAAATATAGCAAACTCGTATAAAAACCAACCGTTGAGGTTCGAATCTATGTGGTTAAGACGAAAAGATTGTGAAAATCTCATTAAACAAACATTAAGGAATCAATTCTCGGGATCTCATATGTTTAATCTGGAAAAGAAAATCTTCCTCCTTAAACAAAAAGTGAAACAATGGAGCCGAGAAAATGTTGGGAACATCAATAAACAACTAAAAAAATGTTGATGATGAAATTTCCTCTTTCCAATAACTCACATTCCAAAACTTCACCAAACACAAAATGATAACATGACTAACCAAAAAAAGAGAATGTCTCATTGACTATCAACATAAATATTGGGTGTAGCGTACAAAAACCATCAATCTTAAACTTGGTCATAAGAACGCCAAATTTCATCACAGAAAAGCTATTGGTCAAAGAAACAATTAAGAAAACTATTACTACAACTACCAAAGCCAATAGAATAATCCTTTCAAAAGAAGAAGATATCAATCAAGATTTCTTAAGGAAATAACATGATCGTTCAAAGCATCGGTCATTGATAATCATGCCCTTCAAGAACATCTAGAAGTTATCCAACCACGAAAATAATGAACTAAAAAAGCCTTTCTCATCAAAAGAAATAAAAAAATGTTGTTGATGTTGGTTGTGATAAATCGCATGGCTCTGATGGAATGACGGCCAATTTCTTCCAACACAATGGCACATCATTAGTCATTCGGTTACTAGAGTAGTGCAAAGCTTCTATAAAATGGGCAAAATCCTCTGTAATATCGAAAAATTTTATTCCGTTTATTTTCGAGTCAAATCAGATTTCGACCCGTTGACTTTTTTCCATTCAACATAGTGTTACACCCCATCACAAATTCTATCATTTTATGTAAACTTTGATCCACATAAAATAATGAAATTACATCAAGCCTAATATATGTACACATATATATATATCTAGATATATCTATATGGTTGACAAAGCCATATGACAACGTTTGACAAGACGAAGACGAGACCATGACAACGTTTGACAAAACTAAGACGAGATCATGACAACATTTGACAAAGCAATGGTCTACTCTTGACAAAGCCATGAAACTTTCAGCCCACATAATTCCCTTTGAACAGCCCATACCAGTTGTTTCCTTTTTCTCCACTGCGGCCCAGGCGTAGCATGCCATCCCAGCTGCCATCTTGCAATCTAGTGGGCCGTTCCCCCTCCTACATGTCGACCCAGTAGCCGCAAATCCTCAGCCCAGACCAGCCCTCCTAGCCCAGCAGTAAGGAGACCTGTGTAGCGTCCTTGTACAGCTTATTCCGCCTGTGTAGAGCTGAGTTGGAAGAGGAGTTACACTCACGCATTTACGCTCCGGAAATCACGCTGCAACCCTTCTTTTTCCTCCCCCATTACGTCCAGATACACGCCCCAAAGATACGCTGCAAATATCGTTCACCATCCTCTCTACCTCTCCTCCCTATTCCGTCTGTCACCACCTCCCCTCTGCGTATCCACTGCCAACAAGAAGGACAAGAGACTTGTGCAGCCTTGGCCGACGTTACCTTCCTGACAGACGTCCCAACAAGAGTAGTCCTGACTTGGAGCCGACGACTCAGGCCCTAGAGTAAGTTCTCTACGTACCTTAATCTTCTATGTGTGAGGAGGAATCCAACGTGGTCACGTTGCTGCAGATCCAACAAGTCCATCCAGGGGCTGAGTCTTGTTGCTGCAGATCCAACGAACCCATCCAAGCACCCAACCACAGTTCTGTGTGTCACCATCCTAGTCTATGCGAGTCCAGGGTTGTGAGAAAGGTAGGCTATCCTTAGAACGGTTTCTATCATCCTAGGTACTTCAACATAGGAGTTAATATATACTTATGAAACACAGGTTTCGATCCAGTGACCAGCAATCTTGTGCGCAACAGAGGGAGACTTCTAGAGTGAGGCCGGTGAGAATCGAACACAGGATTTCTTGTGAATCATCGAGGTTAGCATTATGAAAATCTGGGTGTCGCAGGCATGTTTACACCGGTTATTCAATACCTTAGAAGCATCATCCACCGTTCAATTTTTAGTATGATATAGAGAGATATGTATACCTTGATGTATCAGAAGTTGAGACTGATCCAACGGTCGGATCTGGATCTATAGGAGCTCCAAGTAGACTGGTTGAGCAGTTGTGAAATCTCTAAGATTTTTAGCTAAGTATGGAAATTCTGGATTTCGGAACCATCTTCAGAGATTTGTATAGGAGTTGTTGTTTAGAGTTTTTGAGAGTTATTTGATCCTATGAGTAGCATGAATACCATAGATGACCTAGAGATTTATTTCGGAATTTTTATATTTTTATTCGAGCCTCGTATCTTAAGCCAAAGTCGGACCTTAGCGACTTTTCATGAAAATCAAGATTGTGTTTAACTCTTCTAAATCTTTAGCGAACTATATCTTGAGAACTAGATTGTGGAAATAAGTTCCAAAGGAGAGTTCGAAACTAGGTTATAGAATATTTTGGAGTTTCGGGACCAGGGGTAAATTGGTCATTTTACCTTAGGAGGGTATTTTAGCAAGTTCTCTTATGATGGGATTGTATATCTTAGAAGTTATAGACTTCTAAGAAAGTGGGATACAATATTGATCCACTTGCCTCTTATGACAGGCGATTGAGTTTCTACGGTTGCAGACCGAGTTGAGATTAAGAGAGTTGAGATTTGATTAAGGTAAGTCCTTGCGACTTACTTAGTTGGTTTCTAGATGTTAGTTGAATGATGATAGTGGTGTGTGTTGATTGTTTAATAATTATAACATGCATAGGACGACCTTTATTATTTTTATGGCCCAAGTGTATCTATAACGGACGGTGACATCACTACCCAGCTCTGACATGAGACTGGGAGGTTCTCTATAGCCAGACCATACAGGTACAAGGTGAGGTGCATCGGATCCATTGCTAATGGTTACACGGGGGTGGAGGCGAGGTTTGGAAATCCCTCGTGTCACAAAATAAGTATCATTAGTAAGAGTGAATGACCTAAATAAAGATAATAAAAAAGGATTCTCTTAAAGCATAATGTGTGTTTAGTTTTCTATTGTGTGTGTGTGCTATTCTCATTTATCTAACGTTTAGATAGCTAGCTAACAGTTGATTTATTTTGTGTTTAGATTTACCACAAGTTAGAGCAGCAGCTGAGTGATCCGGAAGTAGTGGTCAGCCGGGTCTCCGTACTCCCTAGAATGGGGTTGGGTTTTATATTGATGTTTCTTTATAGTATGATGACAATTAGACTTTTAAATTTCTTAAGTATTGTTGGTTGTTAGACGTATGTTGTTACATTCATATCATTTGAAACATCGCTTTATGAATTTTGGTTTTCTTTATTTGTGTCTTGTTGTAAGATCCTAGTAAAGTTGTTATCAAATTGAGGCCGGAACCCATTGTGAGGTCCTAACCAGTAGTTTTCCGAGTTTTGAGAATTCGGGGTGTTACATCCTCAAACAAACTAATCATACCTTTATTGCCCTTATTCCTAAAATAGATAACCCAGTACAAATTATTATTATAGACCAATCAGCATCTGCTCCACTACCTAAAAAATAATCGCTAAACTTTTAGCAAAGAGACTTGGTGGTATTCTTCAAAACTCATTCATCCACTTCAGTTGATTTCACTAAAATCTGAGCAATCCATGATAATGTCATTATTTCCTATGAGATCTTCATGGTTTTAAAACTAAGAAATGAAAAGATGAATACATGACAATTAAACTGGATATGAAAAAGACATATGATAATCTCCATTGTATCCTATTATATCCTTATTAATAACACCCCCAACAACAATCTTCTCACAACAACGAGGTCTTAGACAAGGTGATCCTCTTTCCCCACTCCTTTTTAAGTTAGATGCGGAAGTCTTAGCTAGAAAGATTTAAAAAATGTGTAATGAATTTCCAAAATCTATTGGCGTCCCTATTTCTAGAGGTGGAACTACTATCCCTTTCTTAGCTTTTGCATATGATATTATTATATTTTACCAGAACCTCAACTAAAACTAGCAACAAAATTTTGTCAGTTCTTACGAACTACTGTGCAATATCTTGCCAAGTTATCAACTACCACAAATCAACGTTTCTAGCTACAAATAATATTGATTCCATTAATAATTGAAGAAGAATAGAATCACAGTTAGGCATATCAACCGCAATGAATTCAAAACAATATCTAGGTTGTCCCATTATCAATTGTAGAGTGAATAGAGATATTTTTAATACTATTATCCAAAAACCTAAACAACAACTCGCAAAATGGAAAGTTTTTTCCCTATCACAAGAAGGTAGAACTACACTAATCAAAGCAAACCTCAGTGCAAAATTAAGTTACATCATGCAAGCTTTTATGTTGCCCTCAAGTATTCACAAAGAGCTTAACCAGATCAATAGGAATTGTTTTTGGAATAAAGGTCTTACTTACTTATCACCCGTTTATTAGTTGGGACAAAATCTGTAAGCAAAAACCTTTAGGAGGGACATATATAAGAAAAGTGGAAGACATGAACAAAGTTTCTCAAACGAAACTCCTTTTGGAAAATTATGGCAGAGCCATATAACATCTAAGTTAAAGTTATTGAAGAAAAATACTTGCAAGGACGCTACCTTTGGAACTATACCCATGGAAACATTGCATCTTGCAGTGGAAGAAACTAATACAACTACAGGATGAATTCGAAAAAGGTATTAAAATTGCGTGTTGATCATGGGAAAACAATCAAATTTTGAAACAATCAATGAATTGCTGACCAACCCCTTCAAGGTCTTATGACCAACAATACTTTTCCTGATTGATCTACTTTCATTGATGGATTCATCATGACAAAGTTTGGAATATCCAACTTCTAGACCAATTTTGCACATGTCTTCCAAATAACATTATTGATCAAATAAAAAACTATAACCTACCTAAAAATGATATCCGTGATAGAATCTATTGGGCTAATGATGAGAAAGGTTGGTTTTCCACTAAATCGGCTCTCAATAAAGGCTGGTTTTCCACTAAATCGGCTTTGAATATGATTCAAAGACACAAGATCGGTGTCTCTCTTGATAAAACCTGAATCTCAGACATTAACCTCATGGCCAAAATTAAAAAATTTATTTGGAAACTCTCCTTTGATGAACTCCCCACTAAAGAAAATCTTATTAACAAAAAGTTCATGTCGTTATGTGTTGCGAATTATGTAATAATCATACAAAAAGTGCAAAACACCTTTTTTTGAAGTTCCCTTTTGCACACCAATCCATAGAAGATGACAAAATTAGACTTTTCTTTCAAGACTACAACACTACAAACCAGAAAATTTCTGATCTTATTTTGGAACTTATAAATTTTGTCACAACCAACGAACTTAGACAGGCAATACCCACTTGGTGACTAATCTAGTACACCCGTAACCAACTCATTTTCAATAAAGAAAAAGCACCTAATGATCTACAACAACATGCCCATGAATTGATTAAAGAATGGGATAATGACAATCCTAGACTACCTAATAATAACCTAAGTTCAGCAAACCGGAGAAGGGAAAAAAATTACTATGATCCGGGGTTGATACCACTGTTTCCCGATCTAGATTGAATTTCACGAAGACAACGACAAAAGAAAATCTCGGTGCCAATATCGGCTAGATTTGTATGGTAAGACCGAGATTTGTGAAACTCGAACACAAATAACGTGAGTTTGATGGAATGATAATGGAAAGGTAAGAAGATGAATAATGGAATGAAAACATGGATAATATAGGAAGATATGACCTAAATATTAGACTTGTAAAGAACCTTGACCAATGGATCAAAATCCTCAACAAAGAATTACCTTAACCCTCTCTTCTTTAACCTTACACAAGCATCTAAATAAGACAAGCACAAGGAGGGACTAGTTTAACTAGTAACACCAATCTTCAATAAGATTAACACACACTAGAACAAACGAAGTAGTGAATATCTCACAATATTGTGGAAATAATAATAATTCAAAATCTACCCTATGAATCTCGATTTCTATGGCTAATTATAGGCTAGATTCCTCTAGAAAATAAAATAAAAGATAATCCTAAAAGATAGGATCAAAATCCAAAAGATACTTTTAGAATATTTAGAACTTTAAAGGTATTAAAAATAAAACATCCAACAACTAATAAGATCTCGACTGGATCTTACGGATCTTGACAAAAGCAAAACTCGACGGGAATCTCGGGCGAGATTTAGTTCTCAGGGCCAAGATTTCAAGTGGCTTGTTTAGACCTCGAATTAGCCACATTTCTTGGCTCCTCGATCATCTTCACGCTTGTTGGATCCTTCCACAGTACACACCAATGTCACTAAAGAAGACATAAACCCAAGTAGAGTCTATTTAGATGTACATGTTGCCAATAAGCTAGCAACCTCTTCTTGGATGGACTTCGCTCTTGATCTTATGATAGATCTTTCTTTGTCATGACTTGAAGATGATTTACTTCTTTCTCCTTCAATGCCTTTTCTCAAGCTCTAGTGATTGGTCCTTGTATAGTTGGTGTTGGGGATGGTCTCTCATCATACTTCCCTTCTTGAAAAGGATTCGTCCTCGAATCATCACCATGCTCATTACTAGACACAAAACGACTCAAATATCCTTAATTGAAGGTAGGATTCACACCATAATCCTTTGGAAGTTCTAAAAATTAAGCGTTGTTGCCAACCTTATGCTTCACTCGAAATGGTCCATCTCCTCTTGGAGACAACTTAAACTTATTCTTGTTCTCCAGAAATTGCTCTTTCTTTAAATGCAACTAAACTAGATCTCATAGTTTTAAAAGCATTTCCTTGCGATTCCGATTTGCCTTGGTAGCCACGGCTTTCCCTTTTTCCTCCAGCCTTATGCGTGTTCTCTCATGCAGATTCTTGATGAATTTCACTTGTTTTTCTGTATTAAATCTACTCACTCCTCGATAGGCAACAATATAAGATCAAAAGGGGTCAAAGGATTCAATCCCTAGACACACTCAAAAGGCGTTAGGTAAATGAATGCAAGGTTCGATTATATGCAAATTCAACATGAGGTAACACATCTTCCCAAAAATTCAAATTATCCTTCAAAACAATCTGAAAAATGGTAGTTAAGGTCCTATCAGTAACCTCCATTTGACCATCCGTTTGATGATGACTAGAGGTCAAAAATAGCAACCTAGTTCCTAGCTTTCCCCAAAGAGTCTTCCAAAAGAAACTAAGGAACTTAACATCTCTATCACTCAAAATAGCCCTAGGTACTCCATGTAATCTAACAATTTCCCTAAAGAGCAAGTTGACAACATTATAAGCATCATCGGTCTTATGACAAGCAATAAAATGAGTCATTTTAGAAAAACGAGGAACAACCACAAAAATAGAATATCTCCTCTTCTTAGTCCTAGGTAATACTAAAACAAAATTCATACTAGTATAAAGTCATGGTGAAGTAAGTGTAGGAATAGGGGTGTATAAATCATGTGGTTTTAATCTGGCCTTAGCTTTTAGACACACAAGACATCTCTTAATATATTCTCAACATCTTTAAGCATATGAGGCCAATAAAAGTGTGAATGCAACATATAAAATGTCTTATCTCTACCAAAATGTCTCATTAAACCACTCATGTGGGCTTCCTCAATAAGTAAAAGTCTAAGAGAACATCTAGGAATGCACACGTTATCCTCATGAAATAAAAACCCTTCGAAAATGTAAAACTTATCTCGTGAATGTCGATCCATATGCATAGCTTATAGATGTCACAAAAATCAATATCATCCACATATAGATTCTTAATGTAATAAAAATCTAAAACCTTAGAATCCATAGTAGTGATTAAAGAATGTTTCTTAAAAAGGGCATCAGTAACAACATTATATTTTCCCTTATCCTTAATGATATATGGAAAAGTTTCAATAAACTCCATTCATCTACCATGTCTTCTATCCAACTTATCTTGACTCCTAAAATGCTTTAAGGACTCATGATCAGTTCTATGAATAAATTCATTAGGCCAAAGATAACGTTGTCATGTCTTGAAAACTCGAAATAATGCATACAATTTCCCTATCATATGTCGAATAATTCAAGCATGCTACTTTCAACTTCTCACTAAATAAAGCAAGTGGCTTACCTTCTTGCATGATCACTCCTCCAATGATAATTTCTGATGCATCACACTCAACCTCAAATGGTTTAGTGAAATTTGGAAGTGCTAGAAGTACGGTGCACGTGATAGTTGTCACTTCATCTCCTTAAAAGCTTTCTCTTGGGCATCTCCCCACTCGAATTGTACTTGCTTCTTCGTGAGAGAGGTGAGGGGTTGCAATAGTACAAAAATCCCGTACAAAACGTCTATAAAACATTGTTATACTATGGAATGATCGAACATGTCGGATCGTCGTAGGTGTAGGCCAATCTAGGAGTTATTCATCTCTTCATCCACTTCTAGACCTCTTGTACTCACTACAAAACTAGGGGAAATAACTTGATTAGTACTAAACTCACATTTCTTAATATTAGCATATAGATATCCATTTCTAAGAGTTCCTAGTACTTCCCTCAAGTGTTCTTCATACTCTTCAAGTGATTTGTTGTAGATGAGAATGTCAACAAAGAAGACACCCATGAATTTTCCAATGAAGTGACGTAAGACATGATTCATCAACCACATGAAAGTGCTAGGAGCGTTAGTCAAGCCAAAAGGCATAACCAATCACTCATATAGACCAAATTTAGTCTTGAATGTTGTCTTTCATTCTTCTACTTCTCTCATTCGAATTTGATAGTATCCACTTTTAAGATCAATCTTTGAAAAAAAAGTAGATCCACTAAGCTCATCTAGAATATCCTTCAAACAAGGAATGAGATGTCGATACTTGATAGTAATATTGTTAATTGCTCAACAATCAACATGCATTTAAGTGTTATCCTTTTTGGGAACCAAAAGGACGGGTACTGCACATGGAATTTGACTCTCTCGTACATACACTTTATCCAAAGCTCTTGAACTTGATCTTGAATCTCCTGAACCTCTTGAGGACTCATCATATAAGCGGGTCGATTAGGAAGTGAAGCTCTTGGAATTAAATCAATTTGATGCTTAATGCCTCGAAAAGTTGGAAGTCCTGTAGGAATCTCATCCGGAAAAACATCACAAAACTCATCTAAAAGGGTTAGAATGTTTTTGGGTAAGATAGCCTTGACTTCATCACTCAAAGTCATAAGGCTTTTACATAAGCTCATAAGATTAGTATCCAAAGGAATATAATCATCAATAAACTCCATTTTGGATGCTAAAAGAACTCGATTAGTCTCAGTAGAAGGAATGTCGGTGGTAATCTCGGGCGAGGTTTCATCACTGGGCCGAGATTCTGATGAACTAGGATGAGGTCTGGTACTGGAATGAGAATCTCCTGCACTGGGCCGAGATTTGGTATTCCTCGGGCGAGATTCTACTCTACTGGCCGGGCCGAGATTCGTCACTAGAGTGCGTTTCTCGTTCCTTTTGCTTGCTGACATCTTTGTCCTTCTTCTCATAGCTCTCCGCAATCTATAAAGGTGTCATAGGTTTCAAAGTTAATGTTTGACCCTTATACTCAAAAGAGTGTATTAGTATATCCATCATGCTTGACTCTTCTATCAATTGATATGATATGCTTGTATGGGCACAACATCACAAGTAATGGTATCCTCATAGCTACCTATAGTGATGGTAGCATGATCTTGCCTATTAACCTTTAATTCACCACAATAATTCATCCAATGTAGCTTATAAGGTCTAGGGTCATAAAATGTAGTAATGTGCAATTTTTTTTTATTAATTCAACACTAGCAATATTACAACAACTACCACGATCAATAATCATATTCCACACCTTCTCTTTAACAAGACATCTAGTATGAAAAAGATTCTCCCTTTGATTCTCTTCACATGAAGCTATATTAACATGCAATGTTCTCCTAACAATCAAAGACTCTCCATGCTCAAACTCAATGCCTTCATCACTATCATTATCACTATCACGTTCATGCAATGCATTAAGGTGTGTATGATCATTATCATGCTCTTCTTCACTTTCATATTGCCCAAGCTGATTTATAAATAAAACCCTTTTATTCGGATAATCTCTCATATAATGACATCTACCTTGACATTTAAAGCATACAATATCTCTAAGAACATAAACTAGAGTTAGAAGTGCTTCCTTTATTATCCATTGAAGGCTCATTCAAAGCGCGAGAAGGTGTCGACTAGGACGAAGTTTTTGGACTTGTTGGATCGAGGTTTCGACTTTTATTCTTGTCTTTCTCGAATTCTCGATTGGGATCTCGGGTGAGATTGTCTCGATTGGGGTGAGATTTCTGCGGTTTCCATGAGCTCGTCCCATGGTTCCTCCCATTGAATTTTTTCTCGACCTTGATGACTAAATGAAACAAATCAACCATATTAGTATAGGGATACAAATTAATTTCATTAGTTAAATATGGATGCAAAATACTAAAAAAATTGAGTCATAATGGACTCCTCATCCTCTTGAACGTTAGCTTTCATCATCGCCATATGCATGGTGGTGGATACTTCCTCTATAGTCATGGAACCTTGCTTGAGGTTCTCCAATCGATGCCTCACTTCCCTAACCTAATGTGGAGGCACAAATCTTGCTCTCATAAAGGCTTTCATTTGCTCTCAAGTGTTGAAGCCCAGATCTAGCGTTCTTCTCCTTTCTTTGACAAGATGATCCCATCAGACTAAGGCATATCCTTAGAACTCCAACCCAAAAATTTGAATCTTCCTTTACTCACTAAAATTATGGCAAGACCAAATTTGTTCAGTTTTAATCTCCCACTCCATGAAGGCGTTTGGATCGCATTTGCCTTCAAAACTTGGAATTTTTACCTTCACTTTCCCAATTTCATCATGCTCTTGTTGAGGCCTATAAGGTTCCAAGTGTCTACCTCACCTAGGATGACAGTTACGTCTAGGATAGTCTCTCCACATGCTTGCGTCATCCTCTTCCTCCAAATCCTGAAATTTATCAACAAAATCCGGAATATTAGGTGTATGGGAATTAGGATTTGGATATCTCATACCTGGACCTTGAGGGGGTCTTGGAAGTGGATCAGGGGTTGGTGGTGGCATAGATGGATTGTGTGAGCTTTTTCCCACCTCAGTAGCAATTCTTGGCTAAAATCTCGGTTGTATAGGGCTGAGATTTCTTCTTTGGAACGATTTCCAGCTTCTCCATTCGTTAGACAACATGGATATTTTATCATTAGTTGCTTTAGCGTATATATGGCCTCCGGACCTTAGGATTCACTTTTATGTGACCCTCGAGGGCTACCATGCTTAGACATCTACACAAACACACAATGTAACAACAAACTTGTGACGTTACTGAAAACAAAAGTTCCTTACTTGTTTTCTCTCACACCCACACTTTGTTGTGAACCTCAAGCTAATTTGATGTAACTGCCTTGGATGGATTTGTGCTTCTTTGCAAATTGGTGACTAGCTTCAACTAGAACTCCTTGGATGACCTAAATAGTCAACTTGGCTCGAAAGGAGGTTCTTGTGTTAGAAGATAGTCAAGGTAAACCTGTTGAAAGTCTCTTCAAACAATTGACACAAGATGGAAAGAATATTGCAAGTAGACGCAGCTAGTATGATAGCAAGTATAGATACTAACTAACACACCCAAAGAAATAGACTCAATGTGTTTAGAGTATAAAAGAGGCACAAAATAGGCACGCAAGAGATTAAGAAGAGAGTTTTACGTACCTTGAACTTTTGCAATTAGAGAGAGAGAGATAGTCGGGTAGGTTTGATCTCGACAGAAGGTAATCTCGGGAAAATACTCAAACCTCGAACGAGATATCAGTCTCAATGTCAAGATTGCTCAAAAGATAGGATTTTTAGCTATGGGATGGGTCAAGGATGGTATGAAACTTTTTCTCTGGATGTCCTCTTGAACTTGTCACAATTGAATTTCTGAACTTCTACTTCAAAATATTTTTGATAAATACACAACAGTAGCAAACCGCGACCCAAATCTTGGGTGAGATTTTGTTCCAAGGTGTCAAGATTGTTGACGACAACCATTGAATATGCTTTGGAATATACTCCTCCCTTGTTGCCTTGACGATCCCTTCTCAGTTGGATCACAACAACTCACATTTCAAAGATTCCTTCCAAACTTTAGGGTATAATCGATGATATGAATCGACGTTAAAAATATGGTAGGAAATCTTTTGTTTTGGGCTTTCTTGTGGAGCTAGGGGATGGTGATAACATGTATTATTGTCTATATTTTGGGACTTGTTTAGACATTTTATCTTCAATAATCTACATGTTTGGATGTATATTATGTGATTATATTGTCATTTCATCTACCTTTGCGGAAATCGAGGTCTACACCAAGTTTCGTTGTAATCGTAGGTAAAATGACACGTTTTGCATCAAAAAGGAGCTAAAGGAGCGAAGGAGTCATATGAGCTACATTCAGGAGCTTAAGGAAGAATCCAGGAAGCATGGAAATGGATTAAAGATTCACTTTGGACCAGATTTGAGAGATTTCACATTCAGTTTAGAGTCACCTCGGTCAGCTACAGTACCATCTCGACCGAGGTGATCCAGAGGAGCTGCTCGACCGAGGCGAACACCTTGGACGCGGCGAGAGATATTTTATTCTTGGCTGAGATCTTTTATTTTTGGAAGGAGAGATCTTATATTTTTGGGCTGGATTTCTGGAAGGAATATCATATATTTGGGAGATCTATTTTGGAGATAAGATATATTTTATTAGGAAATTATCTTTTTAGATATTTCCTATAAGATTATCTTAGGAAGATATTTATTTTAGGAGATAAGATATATTTTTATTAGGAAATTATCTTTTTAAAATATCTTATCTTTGGAAGATAATTCTCCTATATAAAGGGTTGGATTTTCCACAATTCAATCATCTTCGGATCAAGAGATTTCAGATCTTCGGATCAAGAGATTTCAGATCTTCGGATCACCGCATGCTTAGAGCATCCGACTGCAGCTGGGAGATTTGAAGAACCTTTTTGAAGGTTGAAGGAAGATTGAAGGAAGGAAGTTGATAGCTTTTATAACTTTTGTGAAGGGTTTTGTAAGATTCTCTTAGATTCCCTTCTTGTTGATTGTCTTGTTGGATTGTGATCCAAGGAACGCTTGTTTGTTTGATAATTGATTCAGTTATTGAAGCCTTTTTCTTAAGTTTTTTGTGTTCAATTATTCACTTTCTTCCCTTATATTTGATTATTGCTTTCATGATGATGATTGGCTAATTTATTTGTGTGATTCTAGGGTGATTGGCTGAAGGTTGTGGGAAAAACAATGATAGAATAATCTTAATCACAGTAGGACCCTGAAAGCTTGAGTCTTTATCCTTAACCCTAGAACATCTCGTTCAGTCGATGAACATCTCGGCCGGGGTGGAATTCCTCTGACCGAGGTGACCCTTTCTGATCCGAAACTGAGAGTTAAGTGTTAGAGTTTGCCAAATCCTATTCTTATTACACCTTTCCTGGTTCAATGCAAGCCTAGGATGAGACTTACCCGGTAATTCCTTTGTTTGTTTACCAAAGATCATAAGTGTAGGTAATAAAGGTTTATCCTTTATTGGGGTTTGAGTGTGCTTTCATCCCATCTTTTTGAGTTAGCCTGAGACTTACCCGGTAAAGGTTGATTATATTCCCTTAGGTGGTGTGTTAGTTTGAGGTTGTAGTTCTTTTCCTTAATTCCTTGGGACTTACCCGGTAATAGGAGTTACGGTTTGGGATTAGTGAGTAGTGAGACTTACCCGGTGATCTATTCCGCTTTAGTAACACCTTCCCTTTGCAAAATCTCAGCTTTGTCCGCTTATCTTTAGATCTTGAGTTGGAACCACAACTAGATGCTTTAATCCCTAGAATTGCATATTTCCTTAATTGACTTTTTATCATCTTTGATTGCTTTAATCGCTTTTGTGGTTAGTAGTTGCATTGACAACCTATATCTGCTTTGTTTCACTAAGTCCCTGTGATCGACCCCTGGAATTTCTTGCTTTTTACTACGATTGACCCGTACACTGCGGGTTCGCATCCTTGTTTTAAGCTTACGTCTAGGGTTATAAATTTAAAGCTTGCACACACCGTTTGGAGCGAACAAGTTTTTGGCGCCGTTGCCGGGGAGTTGGTCTAGACCGAGCCGGTTGCGGTTGTCTTTCGGGGCTTTTGCCCCTGTTGCTACTAACCACTCTACTTGAGTGTTCTTGCAGATTTGTGTTCATAGGTACATACGAAGTTCTCAACGGAACAGAGTTTCACCAAAGAACAAGTTTTCCTATGAGTTTTGTAGTTTTCAAGATATCCGATGACTACATTTGATCCAGCCTGGATAGTAAGACAAAATGCTAGGGCGGACCACTATGAATACTTGGAAGAGAAATACTCCTTTTATTGGTTTAACAATGAAAGGGAAAGAGAAAAGGCCATTGAGAAGGAGCTTGCACTATGGGATGAGATGAATATCCCTAGAAAGATTTATGAGCAACCTCTTGAAGATTCTCTTGAATCAAGATGGGAGAAGTTGATGAAGAAGGTGGAGGAGCTCAAGGAAAGCACCCTATCCTATGCTAAGCCGAAAGACGAGCATAAGGAAGTACTGCAAGGTTCAAGCATTCTTCCAATCGAACCGGAAGTTTCTCCTGAAGCTTTTGAGGAAGAGGAAGACGTGGAAGATCTCGATCCAACTGTTGAGACTTCGGCCGAGGTGAAAGAGAGATCGGCCGAGGTGGAAGAGAGATCGGCCGAGATGGAAGAAGAATCTATAGAACTGGAAGTGGAAGATCTAGAGAACCTTGGCCAAATTACTCACACTGTGGCCAAGATGGAAGAAAGAACAGCTGAGTTGGGAGAGATTTCTTGCCTTGGAGAACTTTATAAGGTGCCTTCTCTTACTCCCTTTGAAATTCCTACTAAAGTTCTAGATTTCTTCAGGGATGCACCGAAGAGTTGGAGGTCTCTTCCGAAAGAACCTCCTAAGATCAAGATGAAACCTCCTTTGAAATTGTTGGAAGAAGATGCTCCTTGGATTATAAGGAGTGAAGTTAACAAGCGCTTCACCGCTAAGGCAACGAAGTGTTATTTGTTCAAGTATGGGGTCATTCACATGACAAAGACGTTATACTATCCCCAAACTGGAGATGGGGAAGCTACTAGGATTCACGATAAGCTGTTTTCTCGATCCAAGAAAGGATGGGACGCAAGGCTAGATTATGTCCCATTGAAGTGCAGGAAAACTAGAAGGATTCCGGTGAGAAGCAAACCGTACAAACTTGTACGTGGGAGATCTTACCATTTGCCGGTGAAATTAGGAACCGGAACCTTTTTGGAGGAGTTTTATGATGGATGTGATGAGTACTCCAGGATATTCGAGGTACATTGAGTAATTCTATGGAGAAAGGTCCAGCTAGCGACCTTAAACCAAGCGCTTCTTGGGAGGCAATCCAAGGTATTGCTTTCTTTTCCCTTTTCTAGCCTTTTTTTAGATAGTTTGCTTTGCTTTGCTTTTGGCGTCCTCTAGACAGGAACCAGTTACTTTCTAAGGAAGGATTACAACTCAAGAGCTACATTGGAAGGACAGAAGTTTGAGAAATTGAGAGGACGGAGCTTGACTGAAACACATCTCGGGTTCAGTCACAGGACCTCGACCGAGATGTTCTTCGACAACCGAGATGGTCTTATTTGGGAGCTGTTTCTTATTTTTTTATGCAGCTCAGCTTATATCCGGTGAGTATTTTTATTTCTAGACTTATTTTGACCCATTGGGACAATGTGTCCCAAGTATGGGGTATTTGGATGTATTTTATGTGACCTTATGTGGATGTATGACTTGACTCAATGGATATTTATGTTTTATTTTCCTCTATGTATTTATCTGAGATTACATGCATACATACAGGTTATTTGATTGAGAAAATAGTCAAAAACTGGTTAAGAAAAAAAAATTTTATGACCTCGACCGAAGTGACTCTGACCAATTGAGGTGCAGTACCTCGGTTGACTTAGAACATCTCGACCGAGGTGGTTTAACTGAAACAGTTTTCGAAACGATTTTTGTGCTTATTCTCTGGATATGATCTCAGTGAAGATTTGTCTGCAGATTGGTTTTGAAATCTTTATATGTTTGAAAGGTTTTATAATATGTTTAAGTTGCTAAATGCTTTGTTTGAAATTTGTGGCATGTTTAATACTTTGTTTTTATCCAAATTATGTTCAATTTGAAGGTTGACACCACGTTATGAGTTCTCTCACTTTCTTCCTGGAAAGACCAAGGCAATTTATTCTCTTCTCTTCTTCTTCTTGATCATGCTTAGCCCCTCATATACATATTTGCCTTCCTTTACCTATCCGGGAATTTGGAAGCAAGCAAGTGAAAAGTAAGTGAAAGAAAAGTTGAGATGTTGGCTGGAAGTGAAAAAGTTAGAAATTAATAATAGGTTTGGGGAAGTCAATCATGATGATGAGTAACTCGGCACCATTCACATAGCCGGGTGTTTGTGTCTTGCCAAAGTCGGATTGAGCGATATTCCTAACGGGTCATGGTATGTGCATCAAGGGTTTGAGGCATCTCGAGAAATTGATGATTGCTAATCTCCTAGGCTTCGGTTATTGTGCACCTCTGTCCATGCATCCCAAAAAGTAAAGTAAAAAAGTAAAAATAAGCAAAGCTTATTGGTGGAAGATGTTGAAATTCAAAGGAAGTGAAGTAAAGATCCTTTTCCCGGATTCTAGCACCACATTCCCTATATACATCCCACCCTCACACGTTTCTTGACCTTCTTTTGGAAGCCCTTGAGACCTCGAGCTTGTTGATTGACTTAATGGTTTAAACTGGATTATACATGATTAATTTCGATGATTATGATTTATTATGCATTCTATGATTTTATGCAAAGATGAACAACTTTCTTATATTTATAAAATGTTTTGATCATATTTTGATTTTATATTCCATGAAGCATTCTCTTAGAGTGATCTATGATTGTAGCACACCATTAAAATGTTTTAAAAGACTTTTTCATTGATCTTTATGACTTATAATCCATTCTATCTTGTATCCAAGATTTGGAACTTGCTTGGGGACAAGCAAGGGCTAAGTATGGGGTATTTTGATAGCATGAATTATTGTCTATATTTTGGGACTTGTTTAGACGTTTTATCTTCAATAATCTGCATGTTTGGATGTATATTATGTGATTATATTGTCATTTCATCTACCTTTGCGGAAATCGAGGTTTACACCAAGTTTCGTTGTAATCGTAGGTAAAATGGCACGTTTTGCATAAAAAAGGAGCTAAAGGAGCGAAGGAGTCATAGGAGCTACATTCAGGAGCTTAAGGAAGAATCCAGGAAGCATGGAAATGGATTAAAGATTCACTTTGGACCAGATTTGAGAGATTTCACATTCAGTTTAGAGTCACATCGGTCAGCTACAGTACCATCTCGACCGAGGTGATCCAGAGGAGCTGCTCGACCGAGGCGAACACCTTGGACGCGGCGAGAGATATTTTATTCTTGGCTGAGATCTTTTATTTTTGAAAGGAGAGATCTTATATTTTTGGGCTGGATTTCTGGAAGGAATATCATATATTTG
The DNA here is from genome assembly GCA_033239045.1 of Fagopyrum esculentum. NCBI lineage: Eukaryota > Viridiplantae > Streptophyta > Magnoliopsida > Caryophyllales > Polygonaceae > Fagopyrum > Fagopyrum esculentum. Next base: position 55,257,410 of record BSUD01000004.1, read on the forward strand.
GGAAATCTATTTTGGAGATAAGATATATTTTATTAGTAAATTATCTTTTTAGATATTTCCTATAAGATTATCTTAGGAAGATATTTATTTTAGGAGATAAAATATATTTTTATTAGGAAATTATCTTTTTAAGATATCTTATCTTTGGAAGATAATACTCCTATATAAAGGGTTGGATTTTCCACAATTCAACCATCTTCGGATCAAGAGATTTCAGATCTTCGGATCAAGAGATTTCAGATCTTCGGATCACCGCATGCTTAGAGCATCCGACTGCAGCTGGGAGATTTGAAGAACCTTTTTGAAGGTTGAAGGAAGATTGAAGGAAGGAAGTTGATAGCTTTTATAGCTTTTGTGAAGGGTTTTGTAAGATTCTCTTAGATTCCCTTCTTGTTGATTGTCTTGTTGGATTGTGATCCAAGGAACGCTTGTTTGTTTGATAATTGATTCAGTTATTGAAGCCTTTTTCTTAAGTTTTTTGTGTTCAATTATTCACTTTCTTCCCTTATATTTGATTATTGCTTTCATGATGATGATTGGCTAATTTCTTTGTGTGATTCTAGGGTGATTGGTTGAAGGTTGTGGGAAAAACAATGATAGAATAATCTTAATCACAGTAGGACCCTGAAAGCTTGAGTCTTTATCCTTAACCCTAGAACATCTCATTCAGTCGATGAACATCTCGGCCGGGGTGGAATTCGTCTGACCGAGGTGACCCTTTCTGATCCGAAACTGAGAGTTAAGTGTTAGAGTTTGCCAAATCCTATTCTTATTACACCTTTCCTGGTTCAATGCAAGCCTAGGATGAGACTTACCCGGTAATTCCTTTGTTTGTTTACCAAAGATCATAAGTGTAGGTAATAAAGGTTTATCCTTTATTGGGGTTTGAGTGTGCTTTCATCCCATCTTTGTGAGTTAGCCTGAGACTTACCCGGTAAAGGTTGATTATATTCCCTTAGGTGGTGTGTTAGTTTGAGGTTATAGTTCTTTTCCTTAATTCCTTGAGACTTACCCGGTAATAGGAGTTACGGTTTGGGATTAGTGAGTAGTGAGACTTACCCGGTGATCTATTCCGCTTTAGTAACACCTTCCCTTTGCAAAATCTCAGCTTTGTCCGCTTATCTTTAGATCTTGAGTTGGAACCACAACTAGATGCTTTAATCCCTAGAATTGCATATTTCCTTAATTGACTTTTTATCATCTTTGATTGCTTTAATCGCTTTTGTGGTTAGTAGTTGCATTGACAACCTATATCTGCTTTGTTTCACTAAGTCCCTGTGATCGACCCCTGGAATTTCTTGCTTTTTACTACGATTGACCCGTACACTGCGGGTTCGCATCCTTGTTTTAAGCTTACGTCTAGGGTTATAAATTTAAAGCTTGCACACACCGTTTGGAGCGAACAAGTTTTTGGCGCCGTTGCCGGGGAGTTGGTCTAGACCGAGCCGGTTGCGGTTGTCTTTCGGGGCTTTTGCCCCTGTTGCTACTAACCACTCTACTTGAGTGTTCTTGCAGATTTGTGTTGATAGGTACATACGAAGTTCTCAACGGAACAGAGTTTCACCAAAGAACAAGTTTTCCTATGAGTTTTGTGGTTTTCAAGATATCCGATGACTACATTTGATCCAGCCTGGATAGCAAGACAAAATGCTAGGGCGGACCACTATGAATACTTGGAAGAGAAATACTCCTTTTATTGGTTTAACAATGAAAGGGAAAGAGAAAATGCCATTGAGAAGGAGCTTGCACTATGGGATGAGATGAATATCCCTAGAAAGATTTATGAGCAACCTCTTGAAGATTCTCTTGAATCAAGATGGGAGAAGTTGATGAAGAAGGTGGAGGAGCTCAAGGAAAGCACCCTATCCTATGCTAAGCCGAAAGACGAGCATAAGGAAGTACTGCAAGGTTCAAGCATTCTTCCAATCGAACCGAAAGTTTCTCCTGAAGCTTTTGAGGAAGAGGAAGACGTGGAAGATCTCGATCCAACTGTTGAGACTTTGGCCGAGGTGAAAGAGAGATCGGCTGAGGTGGAAGAGAGATCGGCCGAGATGGAAGAAGAATCTATAGAACTGGAAGTGGAAGATCTAGAGAACCTTGGCCAAATTACTGAGACTGTGGCCAAGGTGGAAGAAAGAACAGCTGAGTTGGGAGAGATTTCATGCCTTGGAGAACTTTATAAGGTGCCTTCTCTTACTCCCTTTGAAATTCCTACTAAAGTTCTAGATTTCTTCAGGGATGCACCGAAGAGTTGGAGGTCTCTTCCGAAAGAACCTCCTAAGATCAAGATGAAACCTCCTTTGAAATTGTTGGAAGAAGATGCTCCTTGGATTATAAGGAGTGAAGTTAACAAGCGCTTCACCGCTAAGGCAACGAAGTGTTATTTGTTCAAGTATGGGGTCATTCACATGACAAAGACGTTATACTATCCCCAAACTGGAGATGGGGAAGCTACTAGGATTCACGATAAGCTGTTTTCTCGATCCAAGAAAGGATGGGACGCAAGGCTAGATTATGTCCCATTGAAGTGCAGGAAAACTAGAAGGATTCCGGTGAGAAGCAAACCGTACAAACTTGTACGTGGGAGATCTTACCATTTGCCGGTGAAATTAGGAACCGGAACCTTTTTGGAGGAGTTTTATGATGGATGTGATGAGTACTCTAGGATATTCGAGGTACATTGAGTAATTCTATGGAGAAAGGTCCACCTAGCGACCTTAAACCAAGCGCTTCTTGGGAGGCAACCCAAGGTATTGCTTTCTTTTCCCTTTTCTAGCCTTTTTTTAGATAGTTTGCTTTGCTTTGCTTTTGGCGTCCTCTAGACAGGAACCAGGTACTTTCTAAGGAAGGATTACAACTCAGGAGCTACATTGGAAGGACAGAAGTTTGAGAAATTGAGAGGACGGAGCTTGACTGAAACACATCTCGGGTTCAGTCACAGGACCTCGACCGAGATGTTCTTCGACAACCGAGATGGTCTAATTTGGGAGCTGTTTCTTATTTTTTTTATGCAGCTCAGCTTATATCCGGTGAGTATTTTTATTTCTAGACTTATTTTGACCCATTGGGACAATGTGTCCCAAGTATGGGGTATTTGGATGTATTTTATGTGACCTTATGTGGATGTATGACTTGACTCAATGGATATTTATGTTTTATTTTCCTCTATGTATTTATCTGAGATTACATGCATACATACAGGTTATTTGATTGAGAAAATAGTCAAAAACTGGTTAAGAAAAAAAATTGTATGACCTCGACCGAAGTGACTCTGACCAATTGAGGTGCAGTACCTCGGTTGACTTAGAACATCTCGACCGAGGTGGTTTAACTGAAACAGTTTTCGAAACGATTTTTGTGCTTATTCTCTGGATATGATCTCAGTGAAGATTTGTCTGCAGATTGGTTTTGAAATCTTTATATGTTTGAAAGGTTTTATAATATGTTTAAGTTGCTAAATGCTTTGTTTGAAATTTGTGGCATGTTTAATACTTTGTTTTTATCCAAATTATGTTGAATTTGAAGGTTGACACCACGTTATGAGTTCTCTCACTTTCTTCCTGGAAAGATCAAGGCAATTTATTCTCTTCTCTTCTTCTTCTTGATCATGCTTAGCCCCTCATATACATATTTGCCTTCCTTTACCTATCCGGGAATTTGGAAGCAAGCAAGTGAAAAGTAAGTGAAAGAAAAGTTGAGATGTTGGCTGGAAGTGAAAAAGTTAGAAAGTAATAATAGGTTTGGGGAAGTCAATCATGATGATGAGTAACTCGGCACCATTCACATAGCCGGGTGTTTGTGTCTTGCCAAAGTCGGATTGAGCGATATTCCTAACGGGTCATGGTATGTGCATCAAGGGTTTGAGGCATCTCGAGAAATTGATGATTGCTAACCTCCTAGGCTTCGGTTATTGTGCACCTCTGTCCATGCATCCCAAAAAGTAAAGTAAAAAAGTAAAAATAAGCAAAGCTTATTGGTGGAAGATGTTGAAATTCAAAGGAAGTGAAGTAAAGATCCTTTTCCCGGATTCTAGCACCACATTCCCTATATACATCCCACCCTCACACGTTTCTTGACCTTCTTTTGGAAGCCCTTGAGACCTCGAGCTTGTTGATTGACTTAATGGTTTAAACTGGATTATACATGATTAATTTCGATGATTATGATTTATTATGCATTCTATGATTTTATGCAAAGATGAACAACTTTCTTATATTTATAAAATGTTTTGATCATATTTTGATTTTATATTCCATGAAGCATTCTCTTAGAGTGATCTATGATTGTAGCACACCATTAAAATGTTTTAAAAGACTTTTTCATTGATCTTTATGACTTATAATCCATTCTATCTTGTATCCAAGATTTGGAACTTGCTTGGGGACAAGCAAGGGCTAAGTATGGGGTATTTTGATAGCATGAATTATTGTCTATATTTTGGGACTTGTTTAGACGTTTTATCTTCAATAATCTGCATGTTTGGATGTATATTATGTGATTATATGGCCATTTCATCTACCTTTGCGGGAATCGAGGTCTACACCAAGTTTCGTTGTAATCGTAGGTAAAACGGCGCATTTTGGGCCAAAATGGAGCAAAATAAGCTAAGGAGTCATTGGAGCTACATTCAGGAGCTTAAGGAAGGATCCAGGAATCATGAAAATGGATTAGAGATTCACTTTGGACCAGATTTGAGAGATTTCACATTCAGTTGTGATTCACATCGGTCAGCTACAGTACCATCTCGACCGAGGTGATCCAGAGGAGCTGACTCGACCGAGGCGAACACCTTGGACGCGGCGAGAGATATTTTATTCTTGGCTAAGATCTTTTCTTTTTGGAAAGAGGATCTTATATTTTTAGGCTGGATTCCTGGAAGGAAGAAGATAATTTAGCCCATATATTTTACCTATTTTTATGGGAAAAGATCTTCCTAAGATATCTTATCTTTGGAGGGTAATTTTCCTATAAAAAGGGTTGGATTTCCCACAAATCCGGGGGGCGCTTACGGCTGGAAAACACCCACTACAGTTGGGAGATTTGAAGAACCTTTTTGAAGGTTGAAGGAAGATTGAAGGAAGAAAGTTGATAGCTTTTATAGCTTTTGTGAAGGGTTTTGTAAGACTTTCTTAGATTCCCTTCTTTGTTGATTGTCTTGTTGGATTGTGATCCAAGGAACGCTTGTTTGTTTGATAATTGATTCAGTTATTGAAGCCTTGTTCTTAAGGTTTTTGTGTTCAATTATTCACTTTCTTCCCTTATATTTGATTATTGCTTTCATGATGATGAGTGGCTAATTTCTTTGTGTGATTCTAGGGTGATTGACTGAAGGTTGTGGGAAAAACAATGATAGAATAATCTTAAATTCCAGTAGGACCCTGAAAGCTCGAGTCTTTTCCCTTAACCCTAGAACATCTCGTTCAGTCGATGAACATCTCGGCTGGGGTGGAATTCGTCTGACCGAGGTGACTTTTCTGATCCGAAACTGAGAGTTAAGTGTTAGAGTTTGCCAAATCCTATTCTTATTACACCTTTCCTGGTTCAAAGCAAGCCTAGGATGAGACTTACCCGGTAATTCCTTTGCTTGTTTACCTAAGATCATAAGTGTAGGTAATAAAGGTTTATCCTTTTTTGGGGTTTGAGTGTGCTTTCATTCCATCTTTGTGAGTTAGCCTGAGACTTACCCGGTAAATGTTGATTCTATTCCCTTAGGTGGCGTGTTAGTTTGAGGTTATAGTTCTTTTCCTTAATTCCTTGAGACTTACCCGGTAATAGGAGTTACGGTTTGGGATTAGTGAGTAGTGAGACTTACCCGGTGATCTATTCCGCTTTAGTAACACCTTCCCTTTGCAAAATCTCAGCTTTGTCCGCTTATCTTTAGATCTTGAGTTGGAACCACAACTAGATGCTTTAATCCCTAGAATTGCATATTTCCTTAATTGACTTTTTATCATCTTTGATTGCTTTAATCGCTTTTGTGGTTAGTAGTTGCATTGACAACCTATATCTGCTTTGTTTCACTAAGTCCCTGTGATCGACCCCTGGAATTTCTTGCTTTTTACTACGATTGACCCGTACACTGCGGGTTCGCATCCTTGTTTTAAGCTTACGTCTAGGGTTATAAATTTAAAGCTTGCACACACCGTTTGGAGCGAACAAGTTTTTGGCGCCGTTGCCGGGGAGTTGGTCTAGACCGAGCCGGTTGCGGTTGTCTTTCGGGGCTTTTGCCCCTGTTGCTACTAACCACTCTACTTGAGTGTTCTTGCAGATTTGTGTTGATAGGTACATACGAAGTTCTCAACGGAACAGAGTTTCACCAAAGAACAAGTTTTCCTATGAGTTTTGTGGTTTTCAAGATATCCGATGACTACATTTGATCCAGCCTGGATAGCAAGACAAAATGCTAGGGCGGACCACTATGAATACTTGGAAGAGAAATACTCCTTTTATTGGTTTAACAATGAAAGGGAAAGAGAAAATGCCATTGAGAAGGAGCTTGCGCTATGGGATGAGATGAATATCCCTAGAAAGATTTATGAGCAACCTCTTGAAGATTCTCTTGAATCAAGATGGGAGAAGTTGATGAAGAAGGTGGAGGAGCTCAAGGAAAGCACCCTATCCTATGCTAAGCCGAAAGACGAGCATAAGGAAGTACTGCAAGGTTCAAGCATTCTTCCAATCGAACCGGAAGTTTCTCCTGAAGCTTTTGAGGAAGAGGAAGACGTGGAAGATCTCGATCCAACTGTTGAGACTTTGGCCGAGGTGAAAGAGAGATCGGCTGAGGTGGAAGAGAGATCGGCCGAGATGGAAGAAGAATCTATAGAACTGGAAGTGGAAGATCTAGAGAACCTTGGCCAAATTACTGAGACTGTGGCCAAGGTGGAAGAAAGAACAGCTGAGTTGGGAGAGATTTCATGCCTTGGAGAACTTTATAAGGTGCCTTCTCTTACTCCCTTTGAAATTCCTACTAAAGTTCTAGATTTCTTCAGGGATGCACCGAAGAGTTGGAGGTCTCTTCCGAAAGAACCTCCTAAGATCAAGATGAAACCTCCTTTGAAATTGTTGGAAGAAGATGCTCCTTGGATTATAAGGAGTGAAGTTAACAAGCGCTTCACCGCTAAGGCAACGAAGTGTTATTTGTTCAAGTATGGGGTCATTCACATGACAAAGACGTTATACTATCCCCAAACTGGAGATGGGGAAGCTACTAGGATTCACGATAAGCTGTTTTCTCGATCCAAGAAAGGATGGGACGCAAGGCTAGATTATGTCCCATTGAAGTGCAGGAAAACTAGAAGGATTCCGGTGAGAAGCAAACCGTACAAACTTGTACGTGGGAGATCTTACCATTTGCCGGTGAAATTAGGAACCGGAACCTTTTTGGAGGAGTTTTATGATGGATGTGATGAGTACTCCAGGATATTCGAGGTACATTGAGTAATTCTATGGAGAAAGGTCCAGCTAGCGACCTTAAACCAAGCGCTTCTTGGGAGGCAATCCAAGGTATTGCTTTCTTTTCCCTTTTCTAGCCTTTTTTTAGATAGTTTGCTTTGCTTTGCTTTTGGCGTCCTCTAGACAGGAACCAGTTACTTTCTAAGGAAGGATTACAACTCAAGAGCTACATTGGAAGGACAGAAGTTTGAGAAATTGAGAGGACGGAGCTTGACTGAAACACATCTCGGGTTCAGTCACAGGACCTCGACCGAGATGTTCTTCGACAACCGAGATGGTCTTATTTGGGAGCTGTTTCTTATTTTTTTATGCAGCTCAGCTTATATCCGGTGAGTATTTTTATTTCTAGACTTATTTTGACCCATTGGGACAATGTGTCCCAAGTATGGGGTATTTGGATGTATTTTATGTGACCTTATGTGGATGTATGACTTGACTCAATGGATATTTATGTTTTATTTTCCTCTATGTATTTATCTGAGATTACATGCATACATACAGGTTATTTGATTGAGAAAATAGTCAAAAACTGGTTAAGAAAAAAAAATTTTATGACCTCGACCGAAGTGACTCTGACCAATTGAGGTGCAGTACCTCGGTTGACTTAGAACATCTCGACCGAGGTGGTTTAACTGAAACAGTTTTCGAAACGATTTTTGTGCTTATTCTCTGGATATGATCTCAGTGAAGATTTGTCTGCAGATTGGTTTTGAAATCTTTATATGTTTGAAAGGTTTTATAATATGTTTAAGTTGCTAAATGCTTTGTTTGAAATTTGTGGCATGTTTAATACTTTGTTTTTATCCAAATTATGTTCAATTTGAAGGTTGACACCACGTTATGAGTTCTCTCACTTTCTTCCTGGAAAGACCAAGGCAATTTATTCTCTTCTCTTCTTCTTCTTGATCATGCTTAGCCCCTCATATACATATTTGCCTTCCTTTACCTATCCGGGAATTTGGAAGCAAGCAAGTGAAAAGTAAGTGAAAGAAAAGTTGAGATGTTGGCTGGAAGTGAAAAAGTTAGAAATTAATAATAGGTTTGGGGAAGTCAATCATGATGATGAGTAACTCGGCACCATTCACATAGCCGGGTGTTTGTGTCTTGCCAAAGTCGGATTGAGCGATATTCCTAACGGGTCATGGTATGTGCATCAAGGGTTTGAGGCATCTCGAGAAATTGATGATTGCTAATCTCCTAGGCTTCGGTTATTGTGCACCTCTGTCCATGCATCCCAAAAAGTAAAGTAAAAAAGTAAAAATAAGCAAAGCTTATTGGTGGAAGATGTTGAAATTCAAAGGAAGTGAAGTAAAGATCCTTTTCCCGGATTCTAGCACCACATTCCCTATATACATCCCACCCTCACACGTTTCTTGACCTTCTTTTGGAAGCCCTTGAGACCTCGAGCTTGTTGATTGACTTAATGGTTTAAACTGGATTATACATGATTAATTTCGATGATTATGATTTATTATGCATTCTATGATTTTATGCAAAGATGAACAACTTTCTTATATTTATAAAATGTTTTGATCATATTTTGATTTTATATTCCATGAAGCATTCTCTTAGAGTGATCTATGATTGTAGCACACCATTAAAATGTTTTGAAAGACTTTTTCATTGATCTTTATGACTTATAATCCATTCTATCTTGTATCTAAGATTTGGAACTTGCTTGGGGACAAGCAAGGGCTAAGTATGGGGTATTTTGATAGCATGAATTATTGTCTATATTTTGGGACCTGTTTAGACGTTTTATCTTCAATAATCTGCATGTTTGGATGTATATTATGTGATTATATTGTCGTTTCATCTACCTTTGCGGGAATCGAGGTCTACACCAAGTTTCGTTGTAATCGTAGGTAAAATGGCACGTTTTGCATCAAAATGGAGCTAAAGGAGCTAAGGAGTCATAGGAGCTACATTCAGGAGCTTAAGGAAGAATCCAGGAAGCATGGAAATGATTAGAGATTCATTTTGGACCAGATTTAAGAGATTTCAATTCAGTTTAGAGTCACCTCGGTCAGCTACAATACCATCTCGACCGAGGTGATCTAGAGGAGCGTCCCGACCGAGGCGAGCACCTTGGATGCGGCGAGATATATTTTATTCTTGGCTGAGATCTTTTATTTTTGGAAGGAGAGATCTTATATTTTTAGGCTGGATTTATGGAAGGAAGATCATATATTTTAGGGATTTATTTATGAGAGATAGATATATTTTATTAGGAAAATATCTTTTCAAGATATTTTATCTTTGGAGGGTAGTTTTCCTATATAAAGGGTTGGATTTTCCACAAGTTCAACCATGCTTATACATGCTTAGAGCATCCAGCAGTTGGGAAGGATTTTTGGAAGGTTGAAGGAAGGAAGTTGATAGCTTTTATAGCTTTTGTGAAGGGTTTTGTAAGATTCTCTTAGATTCCCTTCTTGTTGATTGTCTTATTGGATTGTGATCCAAGGAACGCTTGTTTGTTTGATAATTGATTCAGTTATTGAAGCCTTGTTCTTAAGGTTTTTGTGTTCAATTATTCACCTTCTTCCCTTATATTTGATTATTACTTTCATGATGATGATTGGCTAATTTCTTTGTGTGATTCTAGGGTGATTGGCTGAAGGTTGTGAGAAAAACAATGATAGAATATTCTTAAATTCCAGTAGGACCCTGAAAGCTCGAGTCTTTAACCTTAACCCTAGAACATCTCGTTCAGTCGATGAACATCTCGGCTGGGGTGGAATTCGTCTGACCGAGGTGACTTTTCTGATCCGAAACTGAGAGTTAAGTGTTAGAGTTTGCCAAATCCTATTCTTATTACACCTTTCCTGGTTCAAAGCAAGCCTAGGATGAGACTTACCCGGTAATTCCTTTGCTTGTTTACCTAAGATCATAAGTGTAGGTAATAAAGGTTTATCCTTTTTTGGGGTTTGAGTGTGCTTTCATTCCATCTTTGTGAGTTAGCCTGAGACTTACCCGGTAAATGTTGATTCTATTCCCTTAGGTGGCGTGTTAGTTTGAGGTTATAGTTCTTTTCCTTAATTCCTTGAGACTTACCCGGTAATAGGAGTTACGGTTTGGGATTAGTGAGTAGTGAGACTTACCCGGTGATCTATTCCACTTTAGTAACACCTTCCCTTTGCAAAATCTCAGCTTTGTCCGCTTATCTTTAGATCTTGAGTTGGAACCACAACTAGATGCTTTAATCCCTAGAATTGCATATTTCCTTAATTGACTTTTTATCATCTTTGATTGCTTTAATCGCTTTTGTGGTTAGTAGTTGCATTGACAACCTATATCTGCTTTGTTTCACTAAGTCCCTGTGATCGACCCCTGGAATTTCTTGCTTTTTACTACGATTGACCCGTACACTGCGGGTTCGCATCCTTGTTTTAAGCTTACGTCTAGGGTTATAAATTTAAAGCTTGCACACACCGTTTGGAGCGAACAAGTTTTTGGCGCCGTTGCCGGGGAGTTGGTCTAGACCGAGCCGGTTGCGGTTGTCTTTCGGGGCTTTTGCCCCTGTTGCTACTAACCACTCTACTTGAGTGTTCTTGCAGATTTGTGTTGATAGGTACATACGAAGTTCTCAACGGAACAGAGTTTCACCAAAGAACAAGTTTTCCTATGAGTTTTGTGGTTTTCAAGATATCCGATGACTACATTTGATCCAGCCTGGATAGCAAGACAAAATGCTAGGGCGGACCACTATGAATACTTGGAAGAGAAATACTCCTTTTATTGGTTTAACAATGAAAGGGAAAGAGAAAATGCCATTGAGAAGGAGCTTGCACTATGGGATGAGATGAATATCCCTAGAAAGATTTATGAGCAACCTCTTGAAGATTCTCTTGAATCAAGATGGGAGAAGTTGATGAAGAAGGTGGAGGAGCTCAAGGAAAGCACCCTATCCTATGCTAAGCCGAAAGACGAGCATAAGGAAGTACTGCAAGGTTCAAGCATTCTTCCAATCGAACCGAAAGTTTCTCCTGAAGCTTTTGAGGAAGAGGAAGACGTGGAAGATCTCGATCCAACTGTTGAGACTTTGGCCGAGGTGAAAGAGAGATCGGCTGAGGTGGAAGAGAGATCGGCCGAGATGGAAGAAGAATCTATAGAACTGGAAGTGGAAGATCTAGAGAACCTTGGCCAAATTACTGAGACTGTGGCCAAGGTGGAAGAAAGAACAGCTGAGTTGGGAGAGATTTCATGCCTTGGAGAACTTTATAAGGTGCCTTCTCTTACTCCCTTTGAAATTCCTACTAAAGTTCTAGATTTCTTCAGGGATGCACCGAAGAGTTGGAGGTCTCTTCCGAAAGAACCTCCTAAGATCAAGATGAAACCTCCTTTGAAATTGTTGGAAGAAGATGCTCCTTGGATTATAAGGAGTGAAGTTAACAAGCGCTTCACCGCTAAGGCAACGAAGTGTTATTTGTTCAAGTATGGGGTCATTCACATGACAAAGACGTTATACTATCCCCAAACTGGAGATGGGGAAGCTACTAGGATTCACGATAAGCTGTTTTCTCGATCCAAGAAAGGATGGGACGCAAGGCTAGATTATGTCCCATTGAAGTGCAGGAAAACTAGAAGGATTCCGGTGAGAAGCAAACCGTACAAACTTGTACGTGGGAGATCTTACCATTTGCCGGTGAAATTAGGAACCGGAACCTTTTTGGAGGAGTTTTATGATGGATGTGATGAGTACTCTAGGATATTCGAGGTACATTGAGTAATTCTATGGAGAAAGGTCCACCTAGCGACCTTAAACCAAGCGCTTCTTGGGAGGCAACCCAAGGTATTGCTTTCTTTTCCCTTTTCTAGCCTTTTTTTAGATAGTTTGCTTTGCTTTGCTTTTGGCGTCCTCTAGACAGGAACCAGGTACTTTCTAAGGAAGGATTACAACTCAGGAGCTACATTGGAAGGACAGAAGTTTGAGAAATTGAGAGGACGGAGCTTGACTGAAACACATCTCGGGTTCAGTCACAGGACCTCGACCGAGATGTTCTTCGACAACCGAGATGGTCTAATTTGGGAGCTGTTTCTTATTTTTTTTATGCAGCTCAGCTTATATCCGGTGAGTATTTTTATTTCTAGACTTATTTTGACCCATTGGGACAATGTGTCCCAAGTATGGGGTATTTGGATGTATTTTATGTGACCTTATGTGGATGTATGACTTGACTCAATGGATATTTATGTTTTATTTTCCTCTATGTATTTATCTGAGATTACATGCATACATACAGGTTATTTGATTGAGAAAATAGTCAAAAACTGGTTAAGAAAAAAAATTGTATGACCTCGACCGAAGTGACTCTGACCAATTGAGGTGCAGTACCTCGGTTGACTTAGAACATCTCGACCGAGGTGGTTTAACTGAAACAGTTTTCGAAACGATTTTTGTGCTTATTCTCTGGATATGATCTCAGTGAAGATTTGTCTGCAGATTGGTTTTGAAATCTTTATATGTTTGAAAGGTTTTATAATATGTTTAAGTTGCTAAATGCTTTGTTTGAAATTTGTGGCATGTTTAATACTTTGTTTTTATCCAAATTATGTTGAATTTGAAGGTTGACACCACGTTATGAGTTCTCTCACTTTCTTCCTGGAAAGATCAAGGCAATTTATTCTCTTCTCTTCTTCTTCTTGATCATGCTTAGCCCCTCATATACATATTTGCCTTCCTTTACCTATCCGGGAATTTGGAAGCAAGCAAGTGAAAAGTAAGTGAAAGAAAAGTTGAGATGTTGGCTGGAAGTGAAAAAGTTAGAAAGTAATAATAGGTTTGGGGAAGTCAATCATGATGATGAGTAACTCGGCACCATTCACATAGCCGGGTGTTTGTGTCTTGCCAAAGTCGGATTGAGCGATATTCCTAACGGGTCATGGTATGTGCATCAAGGGTTTGAGGCATCTCGAGAAATTGATGATTGCTAACCTCCTAGGCTTCGGTTATTGTGCACCTCTGTCCATGCATCCCAAAAAGTAAAGTAAAAAAGTAAAAATAAGCAAAGCTTATTGGTGGAAGATGTTGAAATTCAAAGGAAGTGAAGTAAAGATCCTTTTCCCGGATTCTAGCACCACATTCCCTATATACATCCCACCCTCACACGTTTCTTGACCTTCTTTTGGAAGCCCTTGAGACCTCGAGCTTGTTGATTGACTTAATGGTTTAAACTGGATTATACATGATTAATTTCGATGATTATGATTTATTATGCATTCTATGATTTTATGCAAAGATGAACAACTTTCTTATATTTATAAAATGTTTTGATCATATTTTGATTTTATATTCCATGAAGCATTCTCTTAGAGTGATCTATGATTGTAGCACACCATTAAAATGTTTTAAAAGACTTTTTCATTGATCTTTATGACTTATAATCCATTCTATCTTGTATCCAAGATTTGGAACTTGCTTGGGGACAAGCAAGGGCTAAGTATGGGGTATTTTGATAGCATGAATTATTGTCTATATTTTGGGACTTGTTTAGACGTTTTATCTTCAATAATCTGCATGTTTGGATGTATATTATGTGATTATATTGTCATTTCATCTACCTTTGCGGAAATCGAGGT